>CM019754.1:5914427-6514427 GCA_009761765.1 Phenacoccus solenopsis | reverse complement strand
TGTAGGCAACAAGTTGCCGCCGGAAATTAAACCGATAAGAGAATATGACAGGATGAACGTGCGCATCGAGGAGTCATCCATATATCGCATACGTTCACATATTATTCAATTTAATTTAAAATTTATATATATATAATTCCTAAAATTACATGATTTCCAAAAAAGTATACAAAAAAGTTGTACTGATTTAAAGACCTAAAATTCATCAAAAATTTTCAAAAATTTTTATAACCTTTTTCAAAGATTTTATTAGCGAACATTTGCGATAAAATAACGTGAATTTACCATGATTTCTCTTACCAAAATAGCATTTATGGACACAAAATACATCGATCTTCTCTCAAGCTCCGAAGACCCGCATTCCAAAGGTTCACCGACAGATCATCAAGAAGCAGCATCAAATTAAATGAGTAATCGAGCACATAAAATCCGCGAAATAATAGGACAACGATTCAGCAGAAATCATAAATCAAATATGCGATCGAAAAATTACGTTAAATGGTAAAAAAAATTACAACGATCGCCACTTCAAAATATGATCACTCACGTTGAAGACGAATCATCCTCTCATCGTAGAATAAAAATACTGCTTTTCATTCATTCAACTCACGCAAAGAATGGGATCAGAACTTGAAAAATTCATTTCATAGATGAAATTATTCAGAATGGTTTCATCATCATCTGTGATTCTTTGGTTATTGATTATCTAATGCTGACTTCGAGTTGAAATTTATGTAAACCGTAGAGTCAAAAAAGTTATTCTCTAATAATGAAATAAATGAAATAATAAATTTAAATTATTTTGAAATTTTGAATTAGAATAAAATTAAGAATTAAAGAAAATTTTCTCGATCGATTTAAAAAGTCAAGTTAGTGGTTAGTGTTTACTTGGGTTAACGCAATCATCAAAATCATGTTTAGAATAGCCCAAAGGATCTCCAATTTACCTAGAGTGAATATGCTGGTACAATTCTAACACATAATTTTTCAGCAACTTACTTCTTTTATCTAATTTCTCACTGATTATTAGAATATTGCAAAGCGATCTGCGCATTTCGACCCATTTCATCAAAATCCTCCAGATGACGATAAATTGCCATCCTACGAAGTGACAAGAGATCCTGAAGAATGGAAATTTGTAGAGAGACTTCTACCGAAGATCACCACTCCAGAACCTCCAACGGAAAATAAAAGATATCCCAGTGGATGGAAACCGCAAACTGGTAATGTATAAATATATATTTCTCATAATTTCAAAGCTTATGTATCATGAGACTTTCGTGTTCCGCAGTGAAACCTGGCGAGTACCCATATTACATCAAACGTTCTTACAATCATATGTTACCCGTATATTTAAACATTAGCAATAGAGGCTTGAAACGTCGTACGTCATTGCGTCATATTCACGGTGATATATACGCACTCGCCGAAGATGTGAGAGCATATTTACAAGCTAAACAAGGTGATACTTGGCATCAAGTTGAAATGAAAATTAGCGAAATTGCCGGTGAAATCACGTTCAGAGGAGATCACTTGAATAATATTAGAATATGGTTAGAAGAAAAAGGTTTCTAATTTATGATATACTGTTACAATGTAATTGAATGTGTTTAGTTTTTATTGATTTGTAATTTTCAAGCATGTTTATTTTATTAAATCAAAATTGTTTTATTGATTTGTAATTTTTTTAAAGGCGTATTTTATTGCATCAAATGAAAAACAAGAATGGTAGATTCGCATTGAAGAATACTGTATAATGTCCGAATTAATTTACGTTGACGTCGGAGTTGGAAATTTGTTTTTCTTCTAATTGACTTAATAAGAATGGTGTACAATTTGCAAAATATGTAGTAAAAACTACGCGATGGGAAAAAACTTGAGTTCAAAATTTATACACATTTACCATGACGAGTGTAAAAGTTGTTCGGATAAGTTTCATTATTGAAATGTTTAATTACGCCTTGTGAAGTTGCTTAGTACCTCTTAATGCAACTGGGAATGAATGAAATAATTTGCTTTGAATGCTTAGAAAATCTGTACAATAGTCCGAACAAGGAATATTGTTTTTCTTCAATAAATTGAAATATGTTGCAATCCACAGATATATGTACTATACAATCTCGTAACACCTAGAAAGCTACTGTGTCAAGTAGAATTTGAACAAATCTTACACTCTGCTAATCTCAAACAGACGAGTAATTCATTTCATCTGAATTTTTGTACTCCTTGAACCAACTTGTGAAATTTTTTACACTAATAATTAGTAAGAGAATGATTTTATCATGTGTAAGTAATTTAACATCGTATTTAGATGAACTTATGGAGATTTTTCGGCAACACAAAGTTTCCACTTTGTCATCAAAGGAACTAACAGAGATCTTCATAATGTTACCCTTTAATTATACGAATATGTTGCGAAATCCACTTAATTAATTTTCTCTTTTAAACAGAGTTTTTCAAACGCCAAGACTAGATCAATGTTTCATGTACGAAAGAAAAGCGAAAATGACATTGAAAGTCCGAGTATAATGACACATCTTTAATGGCATCTCATTTGAGTGAAACACATTCAGTAGAAATAATTAAGTGAAACGTATTTTCACGTGCAATTATGTATTTAAGTCTTCAAATCCTTAAGAAAAAGAAAATCATGTTGAATTCGTCAAAGAAAATACTTTTGTCAATTTTTTCTTATGCAATCTGAACGATATTCAACATAGCTGCATTACTTTCAAGGTGACAAAAGTTGAATTTATTTTTGATTACCTCGAAATATAGATAAAATTTCTGTAGCGGTATTCATGGCCAAAAATTTTGTTCAACTTTGGTCTCATCTTCGAATACTCAAGTCTGCAATTTACATAATATACAACATAGAACATACATCAACAGAATTCGCAAAAAAAATCAAACACTTTATTAAGACTTCCACTACAACATATTATATTCTTCGTCTTTCATGATTTTTCATTCTGAATACACGTTTCTCTTCTATTGCCTAAAACATTCACTGTTTAGAAAATTCAACAAAATTTAATTTCAATCATTCAATTATCGAATTTTCCGCCTTACAAGCTTACCTTACGTCATCTGCGATTATCAACTATATAAACGTATGTTTGCCTAGTTAACATTTCATGCACATGCGTACCATAAATTCGTCAAATTTGTTTCAATGATGAAAAGTCTACTTTAAGTTACAAGTAATAATATTGCGAGAAACCATAAAAAGGAAACTCGATACTTGAAATTGTTGACTAAATTTCTTAATGGTACGTTGATGAGTAGATTTTGACCAAATGACATGCATTACTTAATAGTTTTCAATTGAAAGGCGAAACAAGTCTTGCCTTGCATTTCTGAATAGAGGTTCTTAAAGACTTCATTTATCTTGTGTAAGATGTTTTCAAGCTGACTGTTTGAAATTTCAAGTTGTTCGATAAAAAAATTGCTCATCTTGAGTTCATGAATTTTCTGGACTTGATAATTCGAGACTTGAATCGATTAATTCTTAAGTGGGACTTTTGAGCAAAAAATAATCTTGCAATGGAAGCTTCTTTTTTTAAGGCTTCGATTACTTCTTAATTAATGCTTTCTATCTGTAGCTTCGTAAGTAGCTTAAAATAAAAAGAAAACTATCATTAATGACTCGAATAAGAATGTAAATATAAAGTATTTATTAGGTGTATATGTTTAAAATTCAAATTACATGTCGCACTACATTAATAGTAATCATATCAATCGAAGTGTGCTTGTAAGATAATGAAACTTTTTCGGAAATTTTCCAAATCAATAATAATATTAGTTTACAATCACAACTAAACGTTACATCGAATGAATTCTCAAGGTATAAATAAGTGAGTTTGGAAAAAACTTTAGTCCCAGGATACATCTCGAAAATTATGCCGGGTTGCTATCACTAACAAGACATAATGGTTTAGCAACACCCTCAACACACGTACCAAAGGGGAGAATTTTGGAAATAATTAATTTTGAACTAGTCAAGTGAAACATGCGATGGATATAGAAGGTACTTTTATGCTTCAATTTGTTTTGCTGTCATGCAAAGGAAATTTTGGATCTAAAAAACCTAAATATAGCTATTTATATTAAAAAAAGTATATATATTAAATATAGAAAAAAAAATGGTGTCATACCACCAAAAAATCTTCTCAACTGTGCAAAGTTACTGCTCTTTCAATTTCGTTTTCTTCTTAAAATTTTCTTTATACATTCATTTTCATATCAAAAAGGTCAAGTTTGTCCCAAGAGATGCTTAAATAAATCTGGAAAAATTTCTAAGGCAGAAATTTCACTTTTTGGGTTTATAAATTCTTGATCCTAAACAGTACAGATTGGCAAGTTAAATAATCATTTCGCACGTTTTCGTAATTAACTGCTTAATAATAGAAACTGAAAAATTATGATAATTTTATGGCGCAATGTAAGATTACAAGTAATGAACCGCATATAAAATTACTAAAATTTAATTTACGCATAAAATATGATGCAAGCGGACTGGAAACCTTGAAAAACACATTTAAATGACGACTTTGGCACAGTCAAAAAATTAAAAAGGAAACAAATTAATATCGGCGGGGTGAATAGGATCGCGAACGAGATCGGTCATAATATCTGGATCGATAACGGCTCCTATATGGTGAAGGCGAGCGTCTGTGTCCACGATATCCGTAATCGTCGTCGTAATAATTCCTCCTGCGCCATTTACGATCGTCTCTAGTATAAGTAGGATTACCCATATAAATTCCGGGAGTCGGTGTATGGGCTCTTTGGGTAATAGAGAAATCTACTCGGATCCTTCGACCATCAATTTCCATACCGGTACATTGCTCTTTTGCCATTTTCGCGTCTTCTTCGTTTTCATAATAAACGAAACAAAATCCACGAGAACGTCCAGTTTTGGCGTCAAAAATAACCTGAACGCTTTCAAGATTGCCGTATTTGGAGAATATTTCACGTATTTGACGTTCGGTAGTGTAAATACTCAATCCGAAAACACCGAGGCATCGATTTGGTTTGGGATGCTCGCCGTTACTGACGTGTCGCCTCCGACCATACCCTGGACTACGAGATCGGCTGCGATGGCGGGAATACGATCGTGATCTCGACCTTGAGTATCGTGATCGTCTGTATGATCGGCGTGATCGTGATCTGGATCGAGATCGGTATTTACTGTTACGGTATGATCCTCTGCGCGAATGGGATCGGCTACGGCTTCCTGATCGTCGAGGAGATCTGCTTTCGCTTCTAGAACGAGAGTCGCGTTCACCATTTTCGCTGCTACGTGAAACCGAACCGCTGCGGTCGGAGCTTTCTTGGTCACTCATTGCGGTTAGTGATTATAGATTAAAAAGAGTACAATGACTGATGTAATTCGCGAATTAAACGATACAAAGTTCTGGTGGAGAGGCACAACGTGCTCTATAAGAGCGGTATTATAATATAAAACTTCAACACAATTTACCAATATTAACTAAATTATATTTACCTCCATCCGGGTACTAAATTTTTCTTGTAATTAACAGTAAATGTTACCCCTTGATACAGCCAAACTTGATCGTACGTTAACAACGACAACAAACATACACTTAACAACAAAAATATTTTAACAAAAGCCGAAAGAAAATGGTGGACGAAAATTTTAAATGAAAACGTCTCGCCTTTTCGGCTTGTGATTACTTTCACTTTTCAAGAACACCACTGATGCAAACCGGTTATTTCTGAAATTAGCTAGCCGATGAGGATGCGAGTGGTAAGAGTGTACTCGGTGAATTTAGAATGCGAGTAAAATTTTAATTTATGTGCAATTAATTAAAAATTATATAAATCACTTATTGATTTGTAATATTTACAATTTTATTAAAATGGAGATAAATTCGTATAAATCAAATATTGAGAATGATCTGATAGAAATTTGTTATTTGCGACTCTACAGTTCAATGTTTAAACTATTTAATTTTTCATTTTTTTTTTGCGCCAAAAAATCCAAATGATAACATGTTATCAAAATACAATACGAATAGAAAATTCAAGGAATTACGAAAAAATTTCAACAAATTCAATTTTGGAGTGAAGATTTAAAAACATATTAGGAGGTTTTACATCCTTATTTGGGTACAAAACCTAATTATATTTGATGAGTTTCATTCCAAATACTCCTTGAACATGAGTTCTTATCCAGGGCGAGTAACTATGGTAAGGACACAGTTCTAAAAATCCTCGCTCTTATCTTTATTTTTTGCTGCTGATGTATTCATCTGCCAAAATATCACAAGTTTTTTTTGTAAATTCTTCATTTTTATATTATGCATTGCTCAGAATCCATTTGAAATGATTTGGTTTACTGTTTCAGCTTGATGCAATCACATTAGATCAAGAAATATTCAATATTTTGAGATCCCAATTGCGCACAGTTTTACACATAATACCAGTAAGATGAACAATCGACTGTTATTTATATCGTATTTCATGTGTACTAATTTTTTTAATTTTTGCTTATAGCCATGGATTATAACAAAATATGAACTAATGATGGATGTGATTTTACAATACATCATATGGAAGGTACATATAGAGCAGAACAAACTATGCTTATGTTTTCCATTTGTAAATCTTTATGATTTCAATATTTACAGCTATCTGTAACGAAGTTCCGAGGTACATTTGGTCAGCAACTTCTAAATATGAAGTACAGGAACATTGACATGACTGATAAAAAGCAAAATTTGATTTTACTTTCGCAACTAGTATCGTACTTACATTCTCACAATTTCTTTTCATTTCCGTCCTCAAAGGTGAGTTCTCTTATTTTCTGAATTTTTCTACGAAATTACTCTCGCTAAAACAGGCCATTTTTTCAGGTCAACGATGCGGTCAAAAAAGCTGACATAATTATTCATATCTGTAGTTTGATAAATTTACTTCGATTTTTTAGTCAAGGTAAATATCCAACATTGATGGATCGAGTGTTAAATTTGCGTCCTGTATGTATAGTAAATAAACCTAGATCAGTAGGGTATAATTACATGACTCGAGAACTACTATGGCATGGATTTTTCGTAAGTTTTTTTGTAAGTGTTTCTTGATTTTTTTTTCTCCATAAAGTAGTACCAGGAAATTATGATTTTTTTAGGAACTTTTAACTTTTACCCTTTCGGTTGTCAATTATCAATATTTGCGAAGAAAATTTAATCGTATTTTTGCCAAACCCGCTGCCAAATCGATAACCAATAGATCTCGAGGTTTAGATTATACCAAAGAAACGAAATGCACAATATGTTGTAAAAGTCCAATATTACCGGTGTATTTAGGATGTTATCATGCAGCTTGTTATTATTGCGTGAAGGTAAAGTATTAATAGTGGATATTTTGATTCTAAAAAAGTAAAAAAAAATAACGCTGATGAAAAATTATTTAACAATTTTTTTTTGTTATGTTTAGGCTAATACGATGGTGGATGCAAATTTTGAATGTCCAGATTGTGGATATTTTCCACTGAATACTAATACATTTATAGATTTCAAATCGTGGTAATTAATAAATTGCATATTAATGTATTTTATTGTCTGCAATTGCTTTTTCTTATTAATTTTTCCTTTTTTTTTCCAATTAGAAGTTAAACAGTGAATTGTAAAAATTACCAAATATGTTCCCATTAGTTCTAATTTTTCGGAAATTCACCAGGTAAGTTTATTTCTGTAATGATATTTAACATTCGAAGTATAAATAAATGCAAACGCGTCCGAATACCTCCTGAGATTTCCAACCGAAAATAACCCGTCCATTGCGTTATTAAAAATCATTTACAATGTCGACGGCCCAGTCACACCCTTATGAGATAATCTCTTATCCATCAATCATTACCACAAATCCCATTAACGCTTCAAGTGCTAAAAATTAACTCGTTGCTAGTTCAGTCGTGCTGGCGGGTATAATTGAACTACTTCGGTCATCCGCTGGCAATTATTTTTCTACTTTGTGACGTAAATGGTATGAGAAGGGAACGTTGAGACCATCCGTAGGTGTGATTATGTACAAGTTCAATTACACGTATATAAAACATTACGCGCAATAACACGTTCTAGCGCCTAATGTCCAAGATGCATGTAATATTCGCGATATGATTAGAATATTAATTCTACGTATTAAATGAAAATGACTCAATTAAATGTAACGTTTTTTTTTTAATTTTTATTGGATGGATCAGTTTTTATTAAGTTCAGTTACCACCAACAGATTAATTTTCACGACACGGACGTCGAAAAGCTTACCTTTTGATGAGAGATTGTTATCTAAAAGCGAATAAAAATGTACATAATTTATTGACTTCTTTTCGTTACAAATAAAAAATTACAACTTAAATGCAGCTACATTGTTTTTTGTAACTCGTAATAAATATAAAATAAATAAATTATAAAAAAAGTAACACATAGGTAACTATTTTAATATGTTATCGAACTAAATTAGGTAACTTTTAAAAGCTTTCAAACCTACGTGAACTGATAAGACGATATTTTTACTTTCATTCATATGGCAGTGATGGTAGTTTATTGGGTCGATTTTTATCGTCTAATTATTGCAATAATTTAATAGGGGAAAGTACTCGTCAGTCTCGACGAAAATGGGCGATATTTTCGTCAATGAGTTTAAATGGCTATTTGAAAATGAAGATGATGGCAGTTTTGAAGCTTTAATTTTTATGCAATACTTTTCCATTTTTGGTAACTGTGGCGTGGAAACCAGTATCCCAGTCGGCTACATAATCGACTACTCTGACTGAGCCATCGGGTTCGATTAGACTGTATTGTCCTTTAACAACGTCACCGTCACGTTCTTCTTCTTGTTTGTGATGGTCTCCGGTGTAGTCGTCATCTACGCTGTAGGCGTAAGCGTAGCGAGGGTGTTCATCCTGGAAAGAAAAGAAAATTAATATATTTATTTGGCGATAATTACTTAATAAAAAAAATTGATTATTTTCTTCGATGTTTAAAGTTACACAATTTTTGTGCTTTTCAAAAAAATATCCAAAATTTTATATTCTATTAATATATTTAATTTTTGTGTGGCAATTGAATTCTTGATTTCCATTTCTACTTTTCAAAGATTTTTCGTCCCTTCAGTTTCAGCGGCAAGCAGTTTCCCGAAATGAAGGATATGATAATGTTGAATATTTTAATTTTCTATAACGGTAATTTTTCAACTTCATTTTCCGAAAATATTTCTAACCAGCTAATCAGCTTTAATTTTAATCATAGTGATGAGTACGATGACGTGTGGTACCATTTCTCAACAAATGTCAATTAATATTCTGTTATTTTTTTCAACAATTTTTTATTCCCTTTCATTTCAGTGTTGGGCAAAACTTGTATGTAACCTTTTTTGTTGAAAATAACGAACACAGTAATAATGAAAAGTTGAAGTTTAAAAAACCACGAGTTCATTTTTTATTTTTACGAACTATTTTTTGTTCCTTCATTGTCAATGATAGGCATTATTTGCATGTGTTGTTTTTTGTACCGAATAACCAGTTTTTTTTTTCACTGATATTAAGTAATAAAATTTATGAGCAAAACAGTTATGTTCAAGGGTCCAAAAATCTATGGATTTTGTTTTTAATTTTAGTTGCCTGCTAAAAAATAAACTGGATGTTTTTTTCATCTAACTTGTAATTTTTTTTCATGGGCAAATTAATTTTAAAATACATATTCTATGCTCTTATTTTGTATAGTTGAAATGAAAAAAATGTGTAGTGGCTGAATCGAAATAATTTATTTTCGCAAAATTCACCAACCCAGGGTTTATGAAAGTTGTTAAATGACTTGACAACATCATTTATGAAATATCTTGAAATCGCTTGATATGCTTCATTCAAAAATTTTAATGAGCAGATATATTTTCAGTTTGTGAATAATTCTATCTCTCCTCATTTTTATGCCTACAATTCGCTGAAAATTTAGGCATTTTTTATGGTGAAAGAGAATTTGAAAATTTGAGTATTTAACTTCCTGTCAAATGTTCATGGCCCATCAGTTTTTACAATTAAGTTTATACAAGAGGGCTGATAGGTTAAACATAATACATGAATTCTATAATAGTTTGTTTACCGCAAGCGCAGAAGGGGCAAAAATATAAAAATTAAAAAAAAATCCCTTGATAATTGACAACTTCGAGAATTTATACCTCACCATCAAAGGAAGGAAAAGATTTGATGTTTGTGGAAATGTAGAAAGTGTAATGTAGTTTCACTAGTAAATAAATGGGGTTGGGGGGATATAGATGGGGAAATATGAGAACATTAGTACCGAAAAACACCAGAGAAAGTAGGATTTTTTTTTTTGTTTTTTGTAAGACTTTAGAAATTACCTTATCATAGTCAATCTTTAAAAAATGTTTAGATGATAGGAAACGTGTGTGATTCCTAGATTGCCCTGATATCAAAGTAAAGAAGTTGAAAAAAATGATGAAATTATTTTGTTTTTCTAAAAAATAATAAATTTTGAACATTTTCACATTGTGAGCTCTGCCATCGAAAAGATATGGGATTGGGCCTAAAATATGAAAAGTCCAATAAAATTCTACTGATAATAAAATTTTGGGCGTAGGAGGATTAGATGATAATATATGAAAACATGTGTACCAGAAAATATAAGAAACGAGTTGGAATTTTGAGTGTTTTATAAATAACTTTTGAAGTTATTATATCCTCCTTTAAAAATTTCCCAGTCTTGAAAAAAGTGTCCTCATGTCAAATTTGGTGAATAGGCTCCATTCTATAATTTTCCCTGAAAAAAATCACTATAGCCAAAATGTAGAATGTCATTGAAAGTAGATCTAATCTTTCAAAACATTTCTCACATTTCATTTCAATTTTCTTCCCTCCTAATCACAAAATTATCGTTTTTTTTTTTTTTTTATCTCGAATTATTGCCTTAGTTTCTTCTTTAATTCATGACGAAGAAATAATTTGTTTAAATGGTAATCTGAAAAATTTCGTGGTTTGAATCCCAATTTTCCACTCCCGCTACACGGTCTTGTGAAGTTATGCAACCATCATAACAGTATGTACTATGTGTGGCATATCACTCTTCTCATTTAAGTCATCCACTTCTTGAACACCCTGTATTGGTAGAACCCAAAACATTTTTCGCAAATAGTATTTTTAAGTCATTTTTTTAATTTCTGAGCCTCTAGTGTTCGGAGTATTCGAAAAGAGTGAGAAAATTTCTTTACGCTTCTAAAATTAGTAAAATTACCGTTCATCATTTAAAAGGATAATTTTTTATAATTTATTTAATTAGCTTTTGGTCGGAATGCTTGGAAGGAAGAAATTAAATACGTACATAATATTCTTGATGTTTGCTCGCGACCGACTTGATGGAGTCATATTGATCGTGATGTTTATACGAAGGGTATTGCGAGTGACCTTGGTAGGGGCTAACTGCGGCAGCTGGGTACACCGGTACGGCGGCTGAAGCGTATTGATGAACTGGCGAAGCACTCGGTGACGGGTACGAGGCAAAGTACGCGGGCGAGGCTGGAGCTGAAGAATAAATGGCTGGACTGTATCCGGGTTGTGGGTAAGATTTAGCTGGGGCTTGCGGGTACGCGGGATAAGATCCATGTTGAGGTTCGTATGCGGCGTACGGAGTTTCAGATACAGCGTATCCGGAGTATTGGGATTTGGAAGCGTATTTAGCTGCATTTGAGGCTGAGTATGAGTGAGAAGCAGAGGCTGGAGAGTAAGCGGCTCCGGAGTAGTATTTCGGTGATTCGGCGTATCCGGCTTTGGCACCTAAGTGTTGGCTCGAGTATGCGCTGCTGGCTTGTTTGTGAGCGTATGCGTTAGCGTGAGATTCGTCGCCGGAGTAGTATGAGGTTTGGTATGCGGCAGCTGATGGTTTGTACGCGGAGTATTTGGCTTGGGCGTTGTAATCGGAGTGTTGGTTGTACGATTCTTTAGCGTAAGCGGAAGCTTTACCGTAAGCCGATGAGGATAAGTGAGAGGTGGAGTAATGAGCTGGTTTTACTTCAGCCGAGTAAGGAGCTGGGGATGAGTAGTATGGGGCTGGAGACGAGTAGTATGGAGCTGGAGAAGAGTAGTATGGGGCTGGAGTAGAGTACACTGGAGCTGGTGTCGAGTATACTGGAGCTGGGGTCGAGTATACTGGAGCTGGGGTCGAGTAGTATGACTTAGATTCTTTTTGATAAGCTCCGGCAGCTTCGTAAGCCTTGTGAGCATCATAAGCACCTCCAGCTTTGTAAGATTGGGCGGCATAGGCGGCATTTTTAGTGTAGTCGTAGTCAGCTTTGTAAGCATCGTGGGCTCCATAAGCGGAAGCCAAGTGGCCAGTTTTGTAAGCATCTTGGGCTCCGTAAACGGAAGCTACGTGGCCAGTTTTGTAAGCATCATGGGCTCCATAAGCAGAAGCAACTTTACCATATTCATAACCAGTTTTGTAAGCATCTTGGGCTCCATAAGCGGAAGCTAAGTGGCCAGTTTTGTAAGCGTCTTGGGCTCCATAAGCGGAAGCCAAGTGGCCAGTTTTGTAAGCATCTTGGGCTCCATAAGCGGAAGCCAAGTGGCCAGTTTTGTAAGCATCTTGGGCTCCATAAACGGAAGCGACGTGGCCAGTTTTGTAAGCATCTTGGGCTCCATAAGCGGAAGCCAAGTGGCCAGTTTTGTAAGCATCATGGGCTCCATAAGCAGAAGCAACTTTACCATATTCATAACCAGTTTTGTAAGCATCTTGGGCTCCATAAGCGGAAGCTAAGTGGCCAGTTTTGTAAGCGTCTTGGGATCCATAAGCGGAAGCCAAGTGGCCAGTTTTGTAAGCATCTTGGGCTCCGTAAATGGAAGCCACGTGGCCAGTTTTGTAAGCATCATGGGCTCCGTACGCAGTTTTGTAAGCATCTTGTGATCCATAAGAAGCAACTAATTTACCGAAATCGTAGGCAGGGGTTTTGTAAGCCTCTTGAGCTCCATAGGCATTCTTTCCATAGTCATAGCTGGTTTTGTAAGCCTGATGTTTGGCATATCCACCTTGTTCTTTGTAAGCAGCAGATTTAGCATGTTCGTAAGCGGCGCTTTTATACGCGTGTTCGTTTTCATAGGCAGCATGTTCTCCATACGCGGTTTTACCATAAACGCTGTTCTCAGTGGACGAATAGTAGGCAACTGGGGCGGGTGATGGTTTGTTATAACTGTAACCAAGAGCTGGCGACGAGAATTGGTAATGGATCGGGGTCTTGGAGTAAGAATAAGATTTTTCTTCATCCGAGTATCCGGAAGCGGACGAGTATCCAGATGAGCTATACTTAGAGCTGCTCTCTTCGGCGTATTTCTCTGACGATGAGTATACGTATGCTGGCTTAGCGGTCGAAGATACGACGTAAGATTGTTTCAGAGGAGCGTTGTAAGCTAATTTTTGATGACCAGCGTATTTGACATCAGCAGCTTCGGCGGAATAGGCTTCGTGTTCAGCCGAAATATAAGGTTTGGCTGTGGACGAAGCTACGTAGATGGAAGCCGAATAAGGAGCCGCACTAGGGGCTAATTTGTAAGCCGGTTCGGCGTATTCTTCGGCTTTCGTGTACACTGGTACGAAAACAGGGTGTACGCATGGCGTAGGTGATGGCTCGGCTGGCGCGTATGCTCCGTGGTGACCGTGTACCGCTACGAATATGTTCAAAGTTACAAATAACAGTATCTGTAACAAAGAAAAAGAAAATTCCCTGTGATTAATGATCTCTCGGACATGTTTAGGTCGTGGCGTATTTGACAAATTATTTATCATCTAGGTCAAGGTCAGTATCAACACAAATGTTTGAGTGAACGATGGTTTTGCATACGCCTGTGTCAATGGTATACTATTTCATTCACAGCTCGAGTGTGAGGCACTTGATCGTAATTGAGTCTATTCATAGAATCTATAAGGTTTATTTTTCGAGACGATTTGACGCCTGAGGCTAGCGCTGTGAAGGCGATATTCGATTCAATTCAATTTATCGAAACTGTACCAGAAAGGGAGCATGCAGTAGGAATCAAAACTATTTTTTTCTAATTCTGTTTTTTATTTTTGGTATTTTTTACCTTCAATTTTTTTTCGCCTTTAGGGTCGAGAGATTATTGTTGATTTCGTGAACCGATATGTCTACTGGTATTTCTGAACATCTAAGGTCATGTAAGTCGAGCAAAAATCAATCACTGACCTTCGTCGTAATTGGAGAAAGTTAGTTCTGTGAAGTCGTTCGAAGTGAACTACTTTTTTTTTCAAAACATTAAATTATTTTTTCACTAGCGTGTAACTTTTTACGTGCCTATTCACTTTGGTAAAAATGTTCATGGTATAATTTTATCCTACTTCATTTTATCGTGATATTTTCTGGAATCTTACTACCAATTTCTCGATGTTTATTTTTCAAATAATTATTTTCATATGTTTGACTTTCATAATAAATTCAAAATTTAATCGATCGTGAAACATCTACAGTTAATGTTAAACTTCTTTTATGATATGAGTGATGTTAACAACCGAGCCGAAATTGTAGAATGATACCTCCATCGATCTATATGAAGAATGTTGCAAACAATAAGAACTTTATTGACAGATTGTTGTCATGCTACTCGAATAAAAATCATCCATCACCAAATTTAGGTTTAATTTGAAATTGTAATGTATAACTTTGTACTGTAACGTTCGAATTCCTTGAGAGTCTGTTAATTTACGAAAATACTCGCTGCGAAAGAACTCGTATTCCATTATCAAAAATGGGCAGAAATACTCGACAACGTTATTCAAAATGCCATCATTCACGTATTTCGTATCACGAGATATGCCAAAAATATTTCTTTTAAATATGCGGGTATATCAAGAGAAATTTTATAGTTTTTTTCTCATTAATTCCGGAATATGCGAATAATTTTATTAAAAAAAAAGAACTGTTCCTCAGTATTGAGGGAATCACTCTAAAAATCAGTTACTGCCTCTTTTTTTCTCAAGTTATGGTAATTGTTATTATAAATCCCGAATGATTTTTCTCATTGTATGAATTTTGACGCTTGGTGAATCATTGCTCGTATTAGACAAATAAAAAATTCGAAGTTGCCCACCCCCCCCCAAATCGAAATATTTTCCTGAGACACCCTTAGCCTCACTAAAATTAAATCCTACTTATATCTTACTGAATAGGAGGGAAGCTCAGAGGGTGGTATCTCAAAATTGTCTTTCAGAGGATGTGTTTGGGACTACGAAAAATTTCCTATTCATGACCCTGTTGAGTTTTATTGATTTCAGACATACCCGCTGAAAGATAATTTTGAGGTAACAACTTCCTATTATGCAATACAGTTTAAAATTGAATTTTTGAACGTTACACATGGTGCTGATTGTGGATAGTGCGTAATTGAAGTATTTTGACTTTTCACGAACTTTAACTATTGATAATTTTTTCAAATTTAGGTTATGTGTTTTTTAGGTATTAGGTATTAAATTTGCCTCTAGCCCAGAGCTGCTCACGGCGTATGATGAAAAAAAAATTATTTGAATTTTCAAGTCATTTTTTTTCGTATTGAAAAATTATCGATTGATATAAAATTTATTCTATGGATAAATTTTCTATCTGTGGATTTTCGTTTATTGAAATTTTTAAAATTATTTTATTTATACAAAAATTTTATGATAAATTTTTATTCAATTTGTTCAATACTCGTACCTTTTTTGAAAAATTTTTTTGCTGGTATTGTGAATTTATTTTCGTTGAATAGCTTCAGAAATTTTTCTCTTAATGGCTTGATCTCAGCAATTTGAAAAAAACAAAAATAAAAACAAAGGAGGATTTGTGATTCATGATATGGTCTTTACAAAATACAGTAATATTTTTTCGTAATTTCATTCGTTCTGATGTGTTTTTTTTTTTGTAATATTGATTAATTCTCAAAAATGTAAAACTTTATTTTCGTACTGCCTTCTGCACTGCAAGGGAAAGGGGGAAGGGACCATTTCTGTGAGCTGTGATTTCATTTGTTCTACTGAAAATGAAAATATATTTCGATTTCGATTTTTTTTTGATCTGCTGAAAAAAGGATCTGAATTCAGATCTAAAGATTGCTGTAGTGAACCTATGATAGGTATAAAACACCTAATTATTGACTGCAACAAATATGAAAAATTCGAAAAATCATGATATTATCTGATTCGATGATATAGCACAAATTGAAAATTACTCCTATAAGTTTATAATGTTTATTAAGGAAGTAATATTAGACATATAATATGAATAAAGTCACTAATAATTAGTAGTAATTGATGTGATGTTAAAAAAAAAAAAATCATATATATTATACCGTGCGTCCGATTGAACGCCATACAGGCAAAGCGCCAAATTCCCTTTCAATCAACAACCAACTACATATGACATGTTGGTAACACTGATTTCAATTTTCACAACCAATTGTAATGCATGTATAGCCAGGAATGTAATACGAAAGTATTTTGATGTATCATAAAAGGGAATTCTCTACTTCACCCGTATGAGGTTTAATCGAACGCACGGTATATATTTTTTTAAATTTAAAATAAATTTTTATAAATAGTCTCGAAAATGTCATTTCATTTTTTTGGTGTTTTTCAACGATCTTTCAAATTGTAAATAAAATTTTCTATTTGTATTTTAAAAAAAATAGTTTTTTAATTTTTTAATTAAAATAAGTAATATTTTTTTAATGAGAGTTCAGAATGTGAAATTATGTTTCATTTATTTAATTTGTATTTATTATTTTAAAAATTTTCAAAAATATGAGTAATATCTTCTCTTCTCCCCTTTTCCTTTTATCCATCGATTTCTACATGTTCGATTTGATTTTTTTTTCTCTCAGATTAAAATCTTTTTATTTACTCATTTTTAAACTTGCTAACATTGAAATTCACGTCCTTTAGTTGAATGAGTAAATCAGACAAATAAAAAATTCAGTTTTTATAAAATGATTCGAATCTTGCGGTTAGTTGATGACTGATAGATAACCACTTATATTTTTTCAACTCTAGGATTAAGTATCAATCGATAATAAAGTGGAATAGTTCAACTGACGGATTAGCGAGAATTTCGATATTCGAGATGTTTAGATTTTGCTTATTTTTGTGGCATAGTTTACCGTCGAATGTGAAAGATGAAACGCTCGTGAAAAAATTCAAATATGATATTTCTGAGGATTTGAAAAATTTCTTATGCGCAGAATTTTTTTCGGTGTCGAATACCAGATCGAGTGGTCGTGAGAAATATCACCTGCATACTCTGATATCGAATAAATCGCAGCGAGATGTAAAAAAATGGTAATTTGATCTCCTAATAAGACGCAAATGAACGATAAATTATGCAGATTATAGCGGAATGACTAGTGCTAATTTCTAGCGTAGAATAAACTATACGTATGCGGGAAGGTGTAGCGATGATTTTTAGATTATTAAGACATTAAAACGATGAATGGAGAAACGCGTTTTAGAGGTGACGAGATGTACAAGAATACGAGCTAAATAACGAATATGGCACGTGTTTGATGAGCTAGACTGTTGGCTTGACTCATCGTCGAATGTGAAACAGTAGCTGAGCTACCGGTGGAAGGTTGTATTTTTTGTATTGTAGGAAGACGATGAGGGTAATTTTATCGTCGAATTATTCTTTTTGTGGAAAATTAAAATATTTAATCGTCGAGTACTTACATTATAGGGTGACATGGTGATGAATTGACTAAACTACACACGAGCAATAAAACGAAAACCAAAATAAATAAATACGGTAAATAAATTAAAACACTTCACGACGAATTAATAAATTAAAAAAAAAAAAAACTAATGAAAACAACCGACGAGAGCGAATGAATGATAGGAAAAAAAAGGCACACCGTTAATGACTGAGATCACTATAACATGTGAATAATTTATTCACGCACCGAGCATAAGTGCAACAGCATAATAACTCACGCAAATAAATTTCAAACCTACACTACTTTTACACTACGCAACATTATTAAATCATTACGGTGGACATTTGTGGATTTTATATGGATGGCCGTTGGCGTATTGTGAGCGCAAAAAAACCCTCCCCTTGAAAATCATTTCTCCAGGTTGACACGGTATATGCCATTACGTCAATACTTTGCATACGGTATGGGTTGTCCAGCATAGCTGTACTGGTTTATGTCCATAAGCGATGTTGGTGGTATCCTTGTCTAGCAAAGGTATCGGTCCCATATCGACGTCTTTTTCTAATTCGAGGGGTTTTTGGCGTTAGAGATACGAGGTTGCCCCCCTCTTTATGGACGTCCAGTACTTTGGGTGTGGCCGAAACCGATTCATAATCGGTACGAATATTTCTAATAGACGAGCACTGACCTGGATATAATGGTGAACGAGAAACGAGCATCGAGACGTGCAGAGCTTTTTCACATTTGTCGCCACATTATTAAGGAAATGTTGGACCTGTAGGGTAGGTGTTTTTTTGGAACAGATGAGGTGTTTTGGGCGGCGAATAAATGCACGATATGGGCTCAATTACGACATGCACTTTGCGATGGCGTGTTTTGATTGCGTTTTTTCTTTTTTTTTTTTTTTGCATAATGCAACGTCGTGGATTTTTTGTTTATAACACGATCGTCTATATCCCGTGAGGCTATTGGTTATTCGCGTGATTAATTGGGCCGGTTTAATGGATGCGGGCACCGAAACTGATTTCGGATCAGATCTTATATAATGGCGAATGGCGCCCGAATGCGATGCCAGTGCATTGGAATTTGATACAGATAAGATGGAGGAAAGCTAAATATGGTTATTTAAATCTGCAGGGCAACTTGTATGTGTTGCAGTGATTCAGTGGTATGCTTCGCACATTTGTAATTCGCTCATGCCGATTTTTGAATTTTTTTTTTTGCGGCTGTTTTTTGGGAATGAGGCATGTGTTGGTTGAGTAACAAAAAATCATTTCAAGTTCGTCTCCCCTCCCTCGTCAATCCATTGTCATTTTACTTTTATCATACCTTTTTAATCGAATTATATAGGGATCTTTGCCTACACGAATTTTAGCTCATTTATTTTTAGAAGAGTAAGTATAAAGTACGTTTAGAACTACCCCTATTACTACATAAATAAATAACGTACGTCAAAGTGATTCGGGACTAATCAGCGAAAATTTCATCACTAAAAATTCTTGTAAATTTATTCAAATGATTTTTAGAAGCTGTAAAAATTTTTTAAATAATTTAAATGTAATAATGTACATTTTTATAAAGATCTGATTTTCAAATTTTGATTTCAATACATAAATTTGGAGGGATTTTTGAACTGACTATTTTAAAAATAATTGAATGTTGCCTACTAGGATGGGATGGGCCAAATTTCGTTTTTTTTTTTTTTTTTCAAAAATTGAAAAACTAAAATAATATAAAGTTTAATTATAAAATTTATTTTTTCAATTAATTAATTATTATGTCTAACCGTAATTGCTGGCATAGTGTTTGTTTTAATTTCAATTAATATTTTAATTTTAATTTTATTTAATTAACATTTTTAAATATTTATACTCCTTGCTAAATGACCTCAAAAAGAAATCATAAGTATTTTTAATCCCTAACTCAATTTTCAGACCACCCGAAATGAAGTTACAAATTTGTAAAAAATTAATAAAAAATCGTAATTCTCAAAACGTTTATATTCTAAAGTCCTACTTCATCTTCCAACGAGTGAGCAAAATTTTAGAACCCATTTTTTTTTTAGCTGAGTTTTTAACAAAACGATAGCTATTACAGCCTACCTGATTTGGGAAGGGAAGGTCGAGGGAGGGTGGGGTCTTCAAATCTTTGCGTTTCAGACCATTTGTAATCATCTGGCAAATGTCGAACTTTTTGGTATATGTATATATATATTTTTTCCCCCACGCGTAGCGCCGGCGAGTATTCATAAAATTCGCTCAAAATTTGGTGAGGAACTCTTCTTGAAAATGCGCAAATTTTTTTTGTTTTTTCGAAAATTTCAAAATGGCGGATCACTCAAATTTTGGGGGGGGAGAAGGGCAAATAGCTCAAATTTTTCGTTTTTGATTTCATATGAAAGAGTGAGTCACGGATACTAACATATCCAAATTTCAGCTTCTTAAGTGCATATTGAGAGGAGTTAGATCAAAAAACGGCTTTTTGAGGAAGTTTTGAGTCATGAAATTTCTTGAATCTTCCATATCTCCCCACCAAATCAAGTTAAAGAGGTCAAATTTTGTGTGTGAGGTTAGTTGGTGACCACAATATGACCTCTTGAATTTGGATCAAAATGGATTCAAAATGGCGGATTATCAAAATTTTGAGTAGAGCTTGAGGAGCCTCAAGTTGGTAAAAATGTAATTAATATGAATTCATATGGTTATTGGGGATAAGTTGTATACTATATCCCGAATTCACTTCCATACATGATGTTGGAGGGGGAAGGCGGGGTTATCAACCTAAAATAGTGGTGGGGGTACAGGAGGGGTCGAAAATTTTTTATTGCTGTGTCATATGATAAAATGAGCCCAAGTGACAAACGTATTTTGATTTTAGCTTCCTCAGTGATTTTGGAGGGGAGTTAGAGCAAAAAACGGCTTTTGGAGGGGAAATTGCTGCAGGAAATTTCATGAATCTTCCATATCTCATCACCAAATCGGCCTAGAATGGTCAAACTTTGTGTGTAGGATTAGTTTGTGACAAGAATATAACCACTTAAGATTTGAGTCAAAATGGATCCAAAATGGCGGATTATCATGATTTGAAGATAATTTGAGGACCCTCAAATAGTTATAATTTGAGAAATATGTGTTCGCATGATTATTTCATGGCAAGAAATACTACATTTGTGCCAAATTCAACTTCTTAAGTGTTTTTGGAAAGGATAGGGTAGGGGTTTTCAGACTTGGTATTGGGTGTGGCCTGTAGTCATGAATGGTTAAGCAAAGTTATTAGTAAATCAAAACAAGCTCCAGTTAAAAACTCAGATCCAGTAATGCGGCATGGCTGCTTACGTTTTTTTAGTTTTTTTTTTCAATTTAGAAGTTCTAACCGGTTATTAAATTTTTTCGAAAAACGTCAATTTTAATTATTTTCAAGAATGAACGACAAATGAGTAGTTCATTTGTAGTGCCCCCATCATGGGCTTAATTTCCAATTTTTTTATTTATTTAAGAAGTCTATGTTAGTGGGGGCCAATCTTTCGCCTTTTTCGAAAAGTACATGGCCAAGTAACCTCGAAAGAAGACTCAAAAAGTTTCAGCCCCTAAACTAAAAGATATCCCGAAATGAGATCGCAGTGATATTTTGCTGTTTAAATACTGAAAAAAATATTGATTTAAAAATCTTTCAATTTTCAGGAATTCTAAATTTTTTTTTATTTTCACGAAAAATGCCCATTTTCTCGTAAGTACATTTGCGTATTTCTATCGTAATTCATGTAAAAGTTTGTAATTAATTATTACTACTGATAATGCAGTATTTTACGTTTATGGAACTCTGGAAATTATTTCCAATTATTATATCTCAGGGGCTTACCAGTATGCACAGTGCACACATTCGCTTCCAAAACTTCACAAATTGGGTACTTATTTATACTAATTAAGGGAAATTTCGCAAGACTGATGGTCTTACTAGGTAATTAATATTAATTTATTAAGTGTTTTAAATTCTAATTCAAATAAATTGAATGTGCTAATACTATTCTTAAGATATACCTGGCCTTATGAATTTTTGAAAGAGGAAATTTATAAGAAAATTAGCACTTTTGGTGAAAAAAAAAAAATTTAAAACCTCTGAAAATTGAAAAATTTACAGACAACATTTTTTTCAATCATTAAACTATAAAATATTACTCGCAGATTCACATAATTCTTAACATTTTTTATAAAAACAACAAAATTTTGAAACATTGTTCCCATTTTGGGAGATGTTCGCGGTGGGTTTATGGGCTAACATTTTTTATGCTTTCTTATTCGAGCACCATTTAACAAGGTTGTCGGGTACTTTTTGAAGAAATCCAAAAATCGAACCATGCTAATGTAGACCTCATAAATTTAAAAAAATTGAGGGCTGAAATTTTTTCAATTTTTGAATGACACAATGTGAGTTTAGAAGGTAAAAAGTTATTAATTTCTAACTTTTTTTTTTTTGATTTTTAAGACTTTTTACTTCATTTTAGGAGGGTCTAAAAATTGAGTTGGAGCTGAAGTTTTTATGACGTCTTTTTGAAGTCCTTTAACAACTGTAAGTAACTCACTATCTTCAATTTAAAATAAAAAAAAAAAATAATAAAAAAAAAACATAATTCAACCCACTCTGTTACCTAATTTTCAATATTAAGGAAAAGATTCATAGCCCTTTACTCGCAGTATGTAGGTAATATAATTTATTTCCCTGATGCGATTTCAAAAAAATAAAAAAATTTTAGACATTAGGGGACAATTTTCGTCATGGTTGGGGAGGGGGTTAGTCCTTTCTAGCTAAGAGAGTTCACAGCAGCTCTCTGTGTTGGATGAGGAATTTTTGGAATAAAGGTGAAAATTCGAATATTCTAGAATAACGAATGTGCAATAACATCTTCGACCCTGCACCTGCTATGTAATTAATTCGATGCTATTTCATGGAATTATTTATTTCGTCCGCGAGCATTTTTAATTCACGTATGAGCCCGTTTGCACCAGATAAACATGAATCTCGGCGCAGTAGCTTAATTACTTACCAATAACAAATAATTAGAGACGTCCAGTTGGGTATTTCGTAAGCAGAATTGGCATTTGGTAATTCGCTGTCGGATGATTTAAAACCACAATTCGACCCTGTTCATTAAAAAGCCACCCATACATGTAGCCCTGGTAACAAAAGTGGTCACTTTGTAGTCTGCGTACGCTGAGGTATTAATAGGATGGAAAGAAACCGAGTTTTTTTTTTCTCGATATCAGTTCAATTCGTATTCGTAAAACGAAGCGAACGACGTCGAAAGTGGTTACACGGTGTACCTATAATGCGAATTCTTCAAGTGGGTGGTACGTAGTTGTTGCAGAATTATAGTAATCGAGTCGCTAACTCGCAACTCAGTGTATTGCTCGTTTATCACCTCCTGTATATTAGCATTTCAAACGTTACCGTATATGATTAATTTGTAGTGAGGAAAAAACATTGAAATAGCTTTTAATGACGAAAATGAAACGATTTGGAATTCCATGAAAAGTGGTGAAATAGAGATTTTATTTATTTAAACCGGTTCACCAATAATACGATGAAAATTCGCGCGCGTTTATTTATGGGCGGGATCGCGTATACGAAATGTGAACATAATTCGTCTATCTTCACGCGTATCGTTTAGGAGGAACAAAGGAAATATCATGCGGTGTGGTTTTGTGGCGGTGCATCGATAGAAATGGATAAATTGTCGTAGTTGCTTGTGGGAACTGGGACGGCGAATGATATGAAGGTGTGAAATTTATCGCCGAACAGGTAGTTTATTGGAGGATCTATTGATGGTTGAAGAATGAAGAGAAACGTGTTTAAATTGCCCTTGCTTTATAGATTTATTTTCTATTATTGTTATTTTATTTCTTGCCAAATTCTCTATTTTTAGATTTATTAAAAAAAATTTGATTTTTTTTTGATTTTATAATTTTGAACATTTTTTGATTTTATGTATTTTTTTGTTTTAATGTTTTTTATTCGTGCGATGTTTGATTTTTTTCAACGATTTCTCATTTCAATTTTTTTTTAATTTTTGAATATCTTTTCGTGTTTTCCCATTTTCCATCTCATTTTAATGATTCGGTCTCTTGACATTTTTTTCATTATCGAAGTCGAAAAAAATCGATTATCGAATTTTTCATTACCGAAGCAAATGTTAAGCGGCCTGAAACTTTCACGCATTAAATATTCCTTATAAATAACTTCAAACCATGGAAAGGAATTGAGTGACTATGGAGAAGAATGGTACAAAAGGGGAGGGGGGTCGATATTATGAAAAATAGAAGCAAGTCTCTATGTTTCCGAAGTATATACATTAATCTTTGCCAAAAATTGCGCCATTTCAGCGTAAAAGCGTTTTTAGCAATTTTTATGATAAACAAATTTGAAATGCATATTATTATTATAGTTTGTGTATGTATAGGAAAAGAGATGAATGAATTTTGAAGTTTATGCGCGCGCAATAGGTCACCTTTTGAAGGTCAAAGTTTCATCGTTCGGTTTTTCCATGATAAATGGACATGAAATTACGAATCTACAGGAAAAGAAATGGAAATGTTTATGCTACTAGAAAAATGAGTTCAAACAAAAATTTGTTAGTGTACTTTCCGAATTTGGAGGATGTTTACAAGTTTTCAGAAATGAGTCGTTCACGAATAATTCGATATTCTAAAACGTTCTTTCAAAGTTCACATAATGAGTCATTCGCGATTGATTTAATGAAAAACAAAATCAATGGCAATCATATATCTATGTTCAAAATTTCGTTCGAGAACGATTCAATGAGAAGGATTCAGTATCAATTAATCATATATCTGTACCCAAAATTTCGTTCATTAACGATTCGATATTCTAAAGCATGCTTTCAGCGTTCACAAAATAAGTCGTTCATGAATAATTCAATTAAAAAAAAACAAAATTAATAAGAATTATACATCTGTATCCGAAATTTCGTTCGCAAATGATTCGATATCGTAAAGCATGTTCTCAATGTTCAAAATTTCAAAAAATTGAGTCGTAGACGAACGATTAAATGAAAAAAATGGGTGGGAACTATATTGAAAATTTCATTTCCGAACGATTCGATATTCTAAAGCGTGCTTTCTATGATGAGTCGTTCACGAATGATTCTATAAAAAAATTTTGTATCTGTATTCAAAATTTCGTTTCCAAACAATTTGTTATTTTCAAAAATGTTTTCCAATTTAAAGAACTAGTCGTTCACGAATGATTCGATTCAAAAAAATCATATATTTGTATTCAAAGTTTCGTTCCTGAACGATTTGTTATTTTGAAGAATGTTTTTAAATACAAGATACAAGTCGTTCACGAACGATTCGATCAAAAAAATGTGTATCTATATTTAAAATTTCGTTTCCAAACGATTCAGTGTTCTAAAACGTGCTTTCTATGTTCAATATTTCAAAGTACGAGTCGTTCACGAACGATTCAATGAAAAAATTATGTATCTGTATTCAAAGTTTCGTTTCCAAACGATTTGTTATTTTCAAAAATGTTTTCCAATTTAAAGAACGAGTCGTTCACGAATGATTCGATTTAAAAAAAATCATATATCTGTATTCAAAGTTTCGTTCCCGAACGATTTGTTATTTTGAAAAAGGTTTTTAAATACAAGGTCTATCAAAAAAATATGTGTATCTATATTTAAAATTTCGTTTCCAAACGATTTAGTATTCTAAAGCATGCTTTCTATGTTCAGTATTTCAAAGTATGAGTCGTTCACGAACGATTCGATGAAAAATTATGTATCTGTATTCAAAATTTCGTTTCTAAACAATTTGCAATTTTTATAAATATTTTCGAATTTGAAGAACGAGTCGTTCACGAATGATTCGATTCAAAAAAAAATCACATACCTAAATTCGAAATTTCATTTCCGAAAAATTTGATATTCTGAAGTGTGTTTTCATGTTCAATATTTCAGAGAATGAGTCGTTCACGAATGATTCATTTAAAAAATCATGTATCTATATTCAAAATTTCGTTTCCGAACGATTTTATCTTAGAGAATGTTTTCAAAATCAAAGAACAAGTCTTTCACGAACGATATAATGAAAAGGAATCAATTAGAATTAATCATGTCTCTACATTCAACATTTCGTTCATAAGCGATTCAATATTGTAGAGCGTGCTTTCAAAGTTCCGAGAATAAGTGGTTCACGAACGATTCAATATAAAAGGCAATCAGTCATGTTTCTACATATATTTAATGATTTTGTTTGTAAATAATGTAATTTTCCTGAATGTGGAGTTATGTTCTCATTGAGTTATTCAGCATATAATAGTTGAAGTCCACTCAGTACTTGTAGTAGAATCTGGTTTAAATTTTTTTTTTTTTACCAAAACTTTCAAGATAGCGGCGGAAAAAAGCATTATTTCTTATTTTTATTCTGTTCCTCTATGTTGACACGATATGCGAAAAAAGAAGCATGTCTTAAGATCGACGTTAAACGAAAATAAATCGGCGCCAAAAGCGATACTGCGGGCGAGGAATTCTCCAGTGTAACCATAAGGTCGTTCGGATCTCGCCGATAGGTAGGTATTTGCCGACGCGCTGGTATACACATAAGCGGAGGGCGTACTGAAAGAATGCGTCTGTAGGCATATGATGGACGGCGATACAGATATTTACAAAGTTTAAGTAGCCGAAATTAATTGGAGCGAGGAAAACTTGATCGGTATAACCGCAAAGTGCCTGTTCTTTTCGGAGTATTCGCTACCGTAGGAAAGATAGAAAGAGAAGCGAACGAAACCTTCTGAAACGTGTCATTACCCGCTGTTTTTCGCAGACTGTCTGACAGCGTGGATTGATGTTTCGTAACGTATTATCGAAACGATGGCTAGTCTGGGATAAAATGTTGCGATGGGACGCGGTTCTGTTTCCTTTGGCGTTTAACATCAACCTACGACGTATGGGCTAATTATATCTATCAAAATGCAGTAATCGTATGGACTCCGGTCGCCTAAATTTATGTATAAATTTCGTCGATAAATTAACCGCATTAATGGTCGGATTTGAAATTGTAATTTAGCGAACGATTAATCGTACTGAGCTAATTACGGACCGGTTTTTCAATACTTCGGTGATCTAATTTTGATTGCGAGAGGGTTGTAATTTAGAAATATTCATCGGATATGATCAACTATAACGATGAGTTGCAGGTAGAGGTGAAGGAAGGCGATTTCAGCGTTTACGTTGACTGATAAGGTTTACGAGTTGACGTTTTGGGATATAGGATGGAAACAATGTGATTTTTTTTCGTCTTATAAAACGCTGAATCATTATTCAAGGCGTTTTAAGACGTTGATACGTGTATTTAAAACGTGTTTCATTTCATCGCTGGAGGGAATCGCAGAGTTGAACGCTTCTCGAGTGAAATATTTACTCGACGAAGGAAGCATGTAGTGATGAAAAAACCGATATAGTTTCGGTGACTTGTATAGAGGAAGAAATCGAACAACTGATGAAGGATGTTTTGGTCATGAGGGATTAGGGGTATAGCTGGTTTACAGACGCTTCGAAAAATCATCCTATACGAGGTGCTCGATGGTACCATTTTCCGGTAGCGTTTCATTATTTTCAATATCTGGAGCATACCTTGGCCTATTTTGTTTCGCAATAAATTCACCTTGACGGGTGCCCGAGTATATGTAAATGTTTGAAAATGAAGTTATTAAAATAAAATGGACAGTAGTCATCTTGGTCGTCTCGTGATTCATTGGATATTCGGAGAAATGGCCTAATAAACGAAGCATACGTGCTGTATCGGCAATTATAATATCGTAGTGTTTCAAAATCGATTGTTCTCGCGAGCTAAATCTGCAGCGTAGACGAATGTAGCGGCGATTATAGGTTCGCGACTTGCGTAGCACCGGCTATAATTACAGGTTTTACCGGGTTCACATCTTCCAGGCATAGTGACGCGACGGTTCGTGCGGAGTCGCAGATGGCAGATGTATGGACTGAGTGGTCAGTTCGATGAAGATGTTTATGGTTTGGCGAAGTTTTTAAATTAAGGGCTTCGTGTATCGATTAATTGACGAGTAGTATGTTGCCTTTGGTGTTGGCATGCGAGAGGTATGGTTTTTGAATCGACTGGAGTGGAGATGGAGTATAAAGGGGAATTATAAATGAAATGTTGGAACGGTGGGAAAATGTCAATTTTCATGAAATTTATATTGGAAATATGTAACACGAACGTGAAAAACTTGGAACGACTGGGAATTTCGAAGTATCTAATAGTACCTATTTCGTTGTTCAGTAATATTGAAAAAACGTGAAAATATTTTTAGCACTTGAATTTGAAATGAAGTAAATGGAATTTTAGCATCGGAACTAAACTGAACATTTAAAAAAAAATGATGAATTATGAGTACATGAATTTTTTTTAATCTCGGTATAAAATTTTTATGAATTAAAAAACAAAACAAAAATTTTGTTGTCAGTTTGTCGATTTGAAAAAAAAAATTAAGAGTCATCGCTGTACACACTGCATAAAGGGATGAACCTTTTTCTTGTTTTAAAAGTGGAAAAGAGAAGGGAACAATGTTGTCAAAATCTTGAATGAAGCCCATATTTTTAATCTTTGTCGAAATAAGTTTTAAAAATTAAATAAAAAATTGGTTTCTCTGCAGTCTTTTTTTTTTTTGGATTCAAAGGGTATGTATTTTGCTATACAAAGGTATAAAAAATGTTTGCTATCATTTTGTTTAAAATTCAAGAGAATCTAAATTTTTAAATTTTTTGGAAAAATTTCTTTTTATTCGAAAATTCTTAAATGATTTTTTGTAAGTTGATTTTTTAGCAATTTTAATTTTTTTTACATTTATAGAACATATTTCTGATTAAGTAAAGAATATCTTAAAGATTTAATGCATGTTATAGAGTTGATATTTTTTCGGCAAGTTGATCAACTCTCTTAGTCATTATTAAAATAAAAATAATGACTATTTTTCAATTTCATCTCACCCTCTCTGCAGATCTAACTTGGCTCTTTCGTGCCTCTGGCGTTTGTTGTAGTGCATGACACGAAAATGGAGATAATTGAAGTAAAGTTGAAGGAAAAAAAAATGAAAATTTATGAAATTTAAACTACAAAAATTAATCAAATTAATATAAAAATACATTAGAAGAATTAAAATTTTAAAATTTATTATATTTGAAGAAAAATGATCCCACTCGTATACTCTACTTACTGAATTTCCTCTACTCAACCGCCTTATACCCCCTCCTGTAACCCTATTTAAACACGCCTCTAGCCCAGTGCTGTACATGGTGTCAATTTATTAAGAGAAAAAGAAAATGGAATAAAAAGTCATATAATCAATGTTAATCATATAATTAAAATTATAAAATAAAATAAAATGAATTTAATAAAATATAGTGAATTGTTTTTTTTTTTTTTTTTTTTTTTTTTTTTTTTTTTTTTTTGACGCCTTGTACAGCGCTGGGCTAGAGGCGTGTTTAAGTAGAGTTACAGGAGTGGGTATAAGGCGGTTTTTATTTAAAAAAATTAATTTAACTACTAGCCAAGTTGTTAGTATTATATGTATGAAATATTCGTGATTTTATCTCTTTAAAAATGCTATCCTGAATATTCAGTTATCTATTTTCTTTCTTTTTTTTATTGTGCCATATACTGCAACTCAGGCCAGAGGCACATTTGTTGGAGAGTAAGGCCTAGATTTCCTGGAACAGTTTAGTCTGTCTGAGGAAGACGAATAGGGAGGTAATATGGTGACTATTGCTAAGGATGTCTAAGAGATTAGAAGGTGTACTAAATGTAGAGCGGACTTTGCTTTTCTTATTAGCAGTTACTTCGCTACAGTAAGATTTGAAAATTGCCTGTAAATAATTTTTTTGAAAATATATTGAAAATTTATAAAATCTTCAAACTTTGAACGAATTATGGAGCGTATAAATATTAATCTACAGGGTTTAATTTTTCTAGGTATACTTTTTTGGTCATTTTACAACTATCAGACGCTAAATCAAATCGATTCGAAAAGTGCATGGAGCAAGGTCATATTATAATAACCAATTAAATTCAAAAGAACGCCATAAAAAATGTAAACTCCTAACTTAATTTTATACCTCCTCAAAATGAGTTGTGCGTTTTCAAATTTTTGAACTCGAAAATCATATCTCCTGATCCAAGAAGGGGAAAAAACCAGCTATTATCATTATTATTATTATTTTTATTTTTATTGATCAGGTCTAAACATTTCCTCATTTTTTTGAAAAATCATAAATTTTTACCATTCCTAAGAATAAAAGACAAAGTAATAGTTTATCGATCGTGCGATCAGTACGGACCTAATTTAAGGTCTTTCGGACACTGGAAGCAAAATATGTTCGATTTATGTTTTACAAGAGTTCCCAAAGTTAGAGTTTGTTTTGGTATTACATAGCCTATAAATGATGTAATTTTGTAGCCAGAATGTGGTATAAGGAATGCTTATGGGATAAAAATCGAACATATTTTGCCTCTTGAATCCTGAATAGATGAAACTCATACTGTGTACTCTGTACGCTACCTATAAATTACGGGATTACGCATTCATCATTCATTCTTGAAAATGGCCTGAATTTGAGTTGAAAAAAAAAGACGGATTTAGATGAGATAAATTCAAAAAAAAAAAAAAAAAAATTAGTAACTAAAATTTTTTGTATATATTCAAAAAGATTAAATGTATAGTTGAATTAATTATGAGTTCAATAGCTTTTATTAGCTTATTTTTCTTTTATTTAAAAATTAAATTAAAAAAAAATCATAAATTTTATTTAAAAATCATAAAGTTTTTAAAAACATCATAAAATTAAAAAAAAGACGGATTTAGATGAGATAAAATCAAAAAAAAAAAAAATTAGTAACTAAAATTTTTTGTATATATTCAAAAAGATTAAATGTATAGTTGAATTATGAGTTCAATAGCTTTTATTAGATTATTTTTCTTTTATTTAAAAATTAAAATTAAAAAAAAAATCATAAAATTTTAAAAAAAGACGGATTTAGATGAGATAAAATCAAAAAAAAAAATTAGTTACTAAAATTTTTTGTATATATTCAAAAAGATTAAATCTATAGTTGAATTATGAGTTCAATAGCTTTTATTAGCTTATGTTTCTTTTATTTAAAAATTAAATTTAAAAAAAATCATAACATTTTTTTTAAAAATCATAAAATTAAAAAAAAAATCATAAAATTTGTAAAAAAATCATAAAATTAAAAAAAAGACGGATTTAGGTGAGATAAAATCAAAAAAAAAAAATTAGTTACTAAAATTTTTTGTATATATTCAAAAAGATTAAATCTATAGTTGAATTATGAGTTCAATAGCTTTTATTAGATTATTTTTCTTTTATTTAAAAATAAAATTAAAAAAAAAATCATAAAATTTTTTAAAAAATCATAAAATTTAAAAAAAAAGACGGATTTAGATGAGATAAAATCAAAGAAAAAAAATTAGTTACTAAAATTTTTTGTATATATTCAAAAAGATTAAATCTATAGTTGAATTATGAGTTCAATTGCTTTTATTAGCTTATGTTTCTTTTATTTAAAAATTAAATTAAAAAAAAATCATAAAATTAAAAAAAAATCATAAAATTAAAAAAAAGACGGATTTAGGTGAGATAAAATCAAAAAAAAAAATTAGTTACTAAAATTTTTTGTATATATTCAAAAAGATTAAATCTATAGTTGAATTATGAGTTCAATAGCTTTTATTAACTTATGTTTCTTTTATTTAAAAATAAAATTAAAAAAAATCATCAAATTAAAAAAAAAATCATAACATTAAAAAAAAAGACGGATTTAGATGAGATAAACTCAAAAAAAAAAATTAGTTACTAAAATTTTTTGTATATATTCAAAAAGATTAAATCTATAGTTGAATTATGAGTTAAATAGCTTTTATTAGCTTATTTTTCTTTTATTTAAAAATTAGATTTAAAAAAAAAAATCATAAAATTTAAAAAAAAATCATAAAATTAAAAAAAAAATCATAAAATTTTTAAATGATGAAATATATACCTTTTAGCAAGAAAAAATTTTGAATTTCTCAAAAATTAAATTTGCTGAAATATTGAATTTTTCATAATTTCAGCTTTAATTTTTGTGGTATTTTTTTTTAATTTTATTTATTTATTCTCGCTTGGCAACTCTGACCATTTGCAATGTATCTTTTTGAGATCATTGTAGTACTTAATGTATGACAACTCGAAACTGCTTGCTGCGAGTACTGAATATGCATGTAGAGTACGAAGGCTCAGATGTGTTTCACGATTTTGGAAATCGCTTGGCAAACATTTCTTTCGCCCTGTTTCTCTTGATTCATATGAAACTTCGGTTTAGTCATTCTCGTTCTCGATGATGGAACAATAACGTGACATCCTTCCGATCTATCAACAACGCCTGAGGTTAATCTATAATCCACTCCCACTAACCTGGTTTCATAGTTAACGTAATTTTACGTAATATTTAGTAGCGATCGAAATTTTCGAATGCTTTGGTACGCTTACGATGAGAACAACAACGGTATCTAGTTCGCTGGAAATTTAGAACTATGCACTTACGTATGTTTTACCCTTGAGGTTGCAACGATTCGCGAATAGAGTTATGCGACTAAGCACGTTCGGCTGATCGGAGCTGAGAGAGTGTTTCGTAAGTGGAATTGAATACTTAATTGTACGCGTAAACAGCGTCGTACGTATAATTATCACCCTGTTAGGCTATATCGTGAAAGCGAAGCTCGTGTTGAATTTTTTCATTGGTGGAGAGGTGGCGAAGCGGGGATAATTAAGATTGCTCAATTCGAGTTGTTTATTTAATCGGTTCGGTGTGTAAGGATGGAATCGAAAATGGAGAAAATTAAGAAATTATTCGTTCGGGTAATCATTTCGTCGAAGAGAATAACTATAGTGGCGCGCGAACGATACCCCCGAGGGTATCGGTTGTTTGGTCGATTATACGGTAGCTATTCTTCGGAGCTCTCAGAAGTCTAGGTGTCCGTGCATGGTCGAGCGTTTTCCGAAGGTCAATTAGGAGTATTGTATGGGATATTGTGCTATGGGTGAAATTTTCAAGAGCCTTCGTTAGACCTTTTTTTTTGTAGTGGACTCGATCTATGGGAACCTTGAATGGGGAAGTATTTTACGATCGATATTTTTTTTCGACATTCGACGTTTAAGTGTAACACAAATTTATACTCAACCATGATGGAAATTAATGAAGTAGATAACCTTAAGGTTGGCTGGCAGATAATTCTTTTATTACTTCGGTTTGGTCGTTAAAATGTATATCTAAATCTTTTCAACACCCACGCCTGTAAACATGAATCACTCCTACTTTCTTCGTTTCTGTTGGATGTATTTTTTGTTTTTGTTATTGTGTAATTTAACCTTAATTATTGGAATAATTATCCTATACGTGTATGCGTCGACCTGTCATTATAGGCAGAAAAGTTCTAGCCGGTAATTTACGGTTAACGGAGATAAACTGCGTGAAAAATCTTTCACGAACGCGTGCCCGAGGATGGTGCAATGCGAACTAGCGTTTGGGAAAATGCGCCGGAGATTCGGGCAATTTTTCGTAGGTGGATGCGATTGTATGTCGAGGTTAATTTACCTTCACCGATGGTCTCCGGAAACCTTAAACTTCGAGTTGGGTTTGAATTCTTGATAAATGGGCGCCAAACGCCAGCGCATTCAGGCACGTTTAATCGAGTATTGATTGGACTTTAATAGCGTTTTATTTGTATACAATGAAATGGAAAAAACGCCGAGTCAGTGGGCAAGGTTGAGTGGGTGCGAAATGACGAGTGTATGGGATAATTAGCCAATTAGTGGTGACGATGATGGCTACTGGGTTTGAATACGAATTTGGGGATGTTGGAGAATTAAGATTCTTATTAGATGCGGTCGTTTGATGGAGAAAAATTGTTGAAGCACTCGTATATAATATACTCAAAATATTTCAGCCCTCCAGGTCCATATTTATTGTCCCCATGATAGACTCGATGTTTAAAAAATGTATGCCCGGACCGATACTAGTGGGTGGATCAATGATGGTTTTGGGAACATGTAAACATTGTATGAAAAGATATTTCAATTTTTCAAGGGTTTAGAAATAACAGAGTATATTTCAGCGTTGCGTTTCCAAACTGATGGTATTTTATGCTCCTTTTTTTTTGTAGTTGTTTCTAGTTTTCCAATTTGTTTTTGAACGCTAGATTTTCGCAAAACAAAAAATTGAAGGTAATGATTTTTTTTTAAAGAAACCTTGTATTTCATCTCATTGATACCAAAAATACGTATAATATAATTTTTTACCGTATTCAGGGATTCCGAAAATAATTTTAAATTCTGCTGTACAGGGTATTTTGAGAATACTTAGATGACTTAAATAAAATGAATGATTGGCCAGATACAGTACATCAGTGTTATGATAAGTGATGAAGGAGTAGGTAGGTACGTAATAAAGTGCCGGACACTTGATCAGACATTCTTGGCTCAGATTACAGGAGCAAGCCACAATTCCCTGTCGATAAAGTAGTAGAAATGTAAAATTTTGAATAACATTTCTTGGCTGAATTTTCAACTTGAAAACGATATTACAGCCTACCTCATTTGATAAGGAGGAGGGGGCGGGGAAGAGTGATGTCTTCAAATAATTACGTTTCAGACCATTTGTAATCATCTGGTAAATGTCTAACTTTTTGGTATGTATAATTGATTATAGATGCTCCTTCCCCCCCCCCACTTGTAACGTCAGCGGGTATTCATCAAATTCGCTCAAAACTTAGTGATAAACTCTTCTTAAAAATACAAAAAAGATACTTTTTTGTTTTTTCGATAAACCTCAAAATGACGAATCACTCAAATTTTGAGGGGGGCTGGAGAAGGAGCACATTACCCAAATTTTTCGTTTTTGACATCATATAAAAGAGTAAGTCATGCACATGAACATATCCAAATTTCAGCTTCCTAAGTGCATTTGGAGGGGAGTTAGAGAAAAAAACAGCTTTTTGAGGAAGTTTTGAGGTATGAAATTTCTTGAATTCTCTTTATGTGGTCACCAAATTAATCTGAAAAGTTCAAACTTTGTATGTGGGGTTAGTTAGTGACTAAAATATGAGCTCTTGAATTTGGATCAAAATGGATCCAAAATGGCGGAGTATCAAAATTTTAGTAGAGCTTCAGAAGTCTCAAATTGGTAAAAATGTAATTAATATAAACTCATATGATTATTGGTCATAAGACGTATACTATATCCCAAATTCACATTTACACATAATATTGGAGGGGAGAAGTAGGGGTGATTGAACTCAAAATGTAGTCGGGGTACATACGACTACTTTTTTCAACCCGCTACTATGAATTTTCAAAAAAAAAAAAAAGTAAAAAAAAATCGATCAACCTTTGTGAACGAACTCAAAATAAAAAGAAAACGAAAAATCAAGCCAAAAAAAACGCTGTTTATGATGTATGATTGAGCGGTTGGGTATTTAAGAAAAACAAAAAATTGGGTACAATGATTTCATTTCATTTTGAGATACATTGGTTCAGTTTTTTCTTACTTCTTAGATTTTTTACTAATTTCTTTATTTGGTATTCTAAAATTTTAGGAAACCTTTTTGGAAATCCCTTAAACCGTAACCCCACCTCCTTAAATTTTATTGCTTCGCAGTAGAATTTCATTCTCCATTTTTTTTAGTATTGCCTTCGAAATCGATAATAGGCAACTTTTCAGTCTCTTGGTATTGGTGATCGTGATGATTTAATTTCATGTTGAAAAATAATTTTTATCGAATTAACTTTTGTTTTTTTAATGAAAATATTCGCAGAATTGAGCGATATTGTGTGATTTACAATTATTATTCTTCTACTGTTCTAATGAAAAATTAATAATTATTTTTCAATCTGGAATTCAATATATTATGTATCTAATATATTCACGTGGGTTAAATTTTTTTCGAGTTTAAATTTAATCCATCAAACACGATTGTAATTGCGAAGGCGTCAACTAGCGAATTTTAGTACGGTAGCGAAATCGATGCCAAACACCAATTACCGACTCATTAGGCCGCAGGCAACAATTAACTATACGAAAGTTAATTAATTGGCTGATTATTTAATCTATAATTATCGCTTGCAACAATGTATAGGCACTAAGTATCTTGTTTTTATTTTTTTTTTAGAATCGATGTAGTGAGAATGGAGTGGACGAATTAAATGGATCATGGATACCTTTGTATTTGCTGGGATAAAAATAAATAAATGATAATTTTACGTTGATAATTGCTAAGCTTATTGCAAAATTAAAAATCAAATTTTTTATTTATTTATTATTTTTTTACCGAAAGAAAAAATTAATCAATGTGAATCATATACTGAGCAATGAGCATGGTATTAGTTTTTTTTTTTCATTCTTGAAGTCGGCATTGGTATAAGATTCTGATTTTTTAAATTACATTATTTTCAGTCTTAAAAATTTTTAATCAGTATTTCAACTTTCTATTTAAACCTTTTTCAAAGTTTTGATAGACTCAGCCTGAATAGAATGGCTTTTCAATATTTGTATTTCATTTAATGTGATCTTTCTTGTGGAGTAATGTGGTTCAGAAAATCATATCATAGTCAACTGAACCTTAGTTTTTTGGTGATATTGGGGTTGAATATTGATTTAAAAAATCATTAATATCTTAAGATGACTACTAAATAATTGGCAATAAGTATGATGAAATTAATGACAACTAAATAAAAAGAAAAGAATTTTCATATATTATAATATGATTTCGAATTTATTACAAAAATTCACATTTATTACAAAAAGTAGGGTATATAATTACCAGGTTTAATAATGTGTCTATTTGATAATAATTTTTAATGTATCGATATAATGTACATATTATTGCATACTATTTTTATAACTAGAAAAATCGATTATTTAGGTAAAAAAGTAACACTTAACGAATATAATGTTTACAATAAAAGATTCGAAATTTCAACAATTTCATTTGCTTAAAAGTAGATATCAAAATAGAAAAGTGTCCAATAATAAAATATTGTTCATATATCATTCTTCTGCGAAATTTTCTCTTTGACGAGAATCTCGAAACGATGTAAATCTTCGTCGCTGGTCAAATTTTCAATCAATTCTACTTCGAGAAAAGTTATCAAATTATTGCTTATTAAGCAATTCTCAACTGAAGACAGTTTTAAAAGCTTTGGAACTGATATGAAAATCTGACGGAGTATGTCACTCTGTAAATAAAAATAAAAATTTAATACATAAAATGTAATATATTTTTTTTAAAGAAAAAAAATTTGTTACCTCCTTCTCGATTCGAGAATACCACTTTTGCATAATTGAATTTTGTAATGCAGTACGCATTTCTTGAAGCGAAGTATCTTCGCTAAGTGCGGTGAATTTAAAAAAAGATATGATATTTCGTTTTTCTTCTATCTGTGAAGATTCAAAATCATTTTGATAAGTACCAAAATTGAATTCGAAATGTTGAATAGAACAATAATATTATTTGATTTAGCTATTAATTATAAGTCTAAACATGTACCTTTTACTTGAACACGAATCTTCAAAAATTTTCCAAAATAATATAAATGTGTGATGGTATTTCAATTTTGAAAATTTTTAGGCCAATAAAATTTTGAACATTTTAAATTATTAATTTTATTTTAATTTCGCGATTTGAGTAATGTAAGTTATTTTTTACTACTGAATGATATATTTATTTTTTCAAAAACTAAAAAAAAAAGAAAAATGAACTAGTAATTTTTTTATTATTTTATAGTATGCTCTTTCTATCAAGTTCAATTTACGCATATTATGAAGGACATATTTTATGCATTAAAAATGTACAATTTGATAATTTATCGTTTCATCGTAAATCGTATTGATAACAACAAATTGAAAACTTTCAAAGGAATCATCAAAACATTATGTATTGATATTAAGTATCAAAACTATAAATATATGCAAAAAAGTATTTTGGTATTCCATTGTGGCAAATTAGAATATTATGAAAATTGATTTTCTTTTAAATTTATGTGCCCTGTACAGCCACAGAGGCTAAAGGCCCACATCAAGGTAAATTCTTGAGAAGCAGAAATAAGTGTAAAGAGACATAATTGTAGCCTCTGTATCAACTAGTAGGTCGTGAAAGGATTTTAGTAGATTAAGCCATCGTCTATGTTTGTTTTGATGGTTCTCTTAAAAATGAAAATGTTATACGTGACACTTCATTTCTTATTTTATGGAATGAGCCACCTATTAGCCTAGATTCTATGCTCGAAAAACTCACGAATAAGAGGTTTTGCTAGCAAAATGAACCTGAAGAAGTGTACTTTCCTGTGATTGGGTTCTTCATCAAAGTTTTATGTACCTTCAATATTTCGAGTTTGATGAGGGGGAGGGGAGGTATAAAGATGCTGGTAAATCTTTGGAGATGAATGCTGCAAACTCTCGTTTCAAAAAAAAGTTCGTAGAGTACTTGGAAAATATCCACGTTCGTCAAAATTTTTTGCTCAAATTTAGGCACAAGTTCCCTTATAAATTTGCCTTTCATCTTAATTGTTTATCAAAAAATGACAGAAAAAATTCAATTTTTGCATATTTGTCGAGAATACTGTGCTAAATAAGATATTAGAATTTCCTATCGTTGACATTCAAGTATAACCTTCAAGGGAGTGGAAACATCTCTAAAAATGTGTATTCAGCATTTCTTTCAGTATAATGTTACACTTGGACTAAAACTGATTATAAACAAAAATAATCCATTTTCAATTGAAAGTAAAAAAAGGTTTTATACATTTTTCAGAAAAATGCTACCCATGGTAAAAAAATTCCTTATTAAGTAATTTGTTATTTTTAAATGTTAATTCAACAGTTTATTGCTGTAGATTTTTCAAATTAATTTTATATGGTGTAAAATTATTTTTTTTTTAAATTTATTCCAATGGCGTCAATTTATATATGAAAAAAAAAGGCCTAATTCATTTTTGCTGCATTATACACTTTAAAACGATAAAATGTACCTGTTCCATCCCTAGCGTAATATCAAGGCATTTCTGAATTATTACCAACACTCATCTCAGTAAATATGAAATTTACGAGAAAAATGATTGTGTACAAAATTAATCAGTCTTTAATTTTTTTTTTCTTTTTATTATACTGGGCATGTATAATTGCCAGGATTGTTACGCCCAGTGTAGAGAGTTTAATTTATATTTGGTTTTTATATTTTATTTTGTGTATGAAGGATAGGATTTTTTTTAATTCGTCTGGGTTGTCCGGTATGTTGGTTGTTTGGATGTTTAGATTGTCACGGGTTTGTTTGATATTGGGGCATTCAAAAAGGAGGTGCGTGACTGAAACTTGTTCGGTGTTACAAAATTCACATAAGGGTTTAGGGACTTTTTGAAAGAGGTGGTTATGGGTAAATTTTGTATGTCCAATTCGGAGTCTAGTAATTATTATTTCCTCTGAACGATTTAGCTGAGATAAATTTTTCCAAGGTTTTATAGATTTTTTGTGTCGAAAAAGTTTGTTTTGGGTTTTTGTTGTCCAGTTCTCTTGCCAATTTGAGAGTTCAATTTTGGTGAAAAGATTTTTTATATCTTGGATTGATGTAATATCGATAGGGCAAAATTGGGTGGCGGATTTTGAGTAATTATCTACTTCTTCATTACCAGTAATTCCTACATGGCTTGGTATATACGTGAATTTAATGCTAAAATTTAGTGTTTTAAGGAGATATAGTTGATAATGTATGTTAAGAACTATTGGATCGATTGAGAATTTGTTTTGAATGGTTGTTAGGGCGCTTAGAGAATCGGTTTGGATTAAAAATTTATTGCTGTCTGAAGCAAGAGAGGGTAAGGTTAATAGACAATGTAGGATTGCTGTAATTTCTTAAAAAAAAAAAAAAATTATTTTTTTCTGGCAAGGTGTTCTCCAACGCCAAGAACTGAACTGAACTTGTTTCATCAAAAGGCGAGGAGTTTGATGGTTTATGTATGAAATTAATGAAACCTTGAAATTTACAAGAAATCTAGTTCTTATTATTAGGAGAAAAAAATTAAGAAGTTTTCAAATCTTTCAGTATTTCACAATAGAATAGTTAAAATGAAGAAAAAATTTTTCAAGTCGTTCACAATACTACTCTAATCTTACTTTTCGATATTTTTTCACAAGAGCTTCGCATTTTTGGAGACTCTCTTCGCTTGGAACTTCGTTAAACCACTCAATATTAAGAAACGTGCTCATTCCTTGATTCGATAGATGATTTCTTATGGTATCTGCGGCGATCAGGAAGGGAAAAGAGACGTAAATTGTCTTCCTCTTTTCATCCTGCACAAAATACACGGCAATATTAAATGAAAATAGCGAAGTTTGGTGTCGTATGGTTTCGAGTATATCACTTTTTTTTCGATGGTAGCTTTCCATTTACGTAAAATGCCCGTTTCAACCATAACAACCATGTGTGAGAACGGAATAATTTGAAGATTACGCGTTATTTTAAATAAACACACGTAGTTTTGTGATTTTCCATCCTTAAATAAATTCAAATTACAATGAAAGTGAATCGAAGATGTCGAGTTTGTCACATAATGTTTGAAAAATGAAACAAATTCGAAGCTTACTTTCTGTTCGTTATGCGCTATCGACTTCACTGGCGAGTTCATTCTCGTGGTTGTTTGTTTTCATCAAAATAATATGTGGATTCGGTAATGCTGTTTAATTAATGGATAAACTTGTTCGCTATAAACGCCGCGTATAGAATTACGATGATATCGAGATTATGGTAACAATAACATTCAAAAGGGAATTGGTTCTTTTCTACAGTTCGATGTGCGTAGTTCATTGTTTACGATTGATACAAAATAAATAATGCAGAATAACACTTTATTCCTCTTTACCCACTTTCTTCTTTGCTGGAAACAGCTCTAAGTAAAATGCGTCAAACCAACAGCCCCTTCCCCTTCAAGAATATTTAATCAAAGCAAAACCGAAGACAATTCGTTACGTATTAGCTTTGTTTGATAATTCTTTTTGGGCCAACTTCAGCCATTACGTTTCGAAATCGCACCGAATATTATGTCCATATTTCATCGGCTGATCGGCTCATTTTTGCAGTCCACTTATGTTTGTGGATAAGAATTTGTAGCTTATTTTTTTCAACTTTGATTTTTCCCCACTTTTATCAGTTACTTCATTGATGTTTTTTTTTTGAACCACTGATCAAAACAATACTTGAGATTTTCCCCCTAAAATGAAATTTATCAGAATTGAGCTTTTTTTCATTCAGACTAATGCACTGAACTAAAGTATGTTTTTTGAATACAAAGTTTCATTTTTTCATGATTTTCATTTTAAAATAACAAAAACCTGAAATATTTAACATACCATAAAAAAACTGATATTGGATCATTTTATTTTTCTACATTATCGTCAATTAAAGATGTGAGATACAAAACGTTTAAAATATTTTTGTTAAAAAATAGATTGATCATTATTTTTTCTGGAAAATGGAAGGGGGGTAAGTCGTTGCCAAATGACTAGGAGAAATCATGAAAATATTCAATTTTTATAACATTTGAGAACACGGTCGTGCCAAATGGAAAGCAAAATTCAAAAGCATTAATAATTGGGCTCGTTGAAATTTTGGCATCTAAAAGTTACATTTTGTCGATTGAACACTAAAAAATTTCTAGCCGCAATTTATTCAAGGTTTAAGAAGTGTAAATCTTTTTAATATTTTTTTTTTTTGGTAGTCATTTCATTTCTTGTATTTAAAAAAATGAACAATAAATTGGTACCTAATTCATAGGTTGTGTGCATAATATGGGCTTGATTTGACCGCTTTTGAATTCATGAAACGAATACGTCCAATTTTTAGATTACAGAGGCCTCCAAAGCATCCCAGTTGTTCTTTTTCAAACAGGCTATTCAAGCGTTTTACTGCTAAGTAACTCGTAATTTGGAACCCATATAAAGTAAAAATATAGCCCATTCTATCTCTTGAATCTATTAGTTTAAATCTGTTTAAATCAAGTTCATTTCATTTATTATTATTATAATTATTTATGTTAAATTTTTGAAAATACACATTGAAATATAGTCTCTTTTCAAAAAGTTGAAATAAATTAGATCCTCTAAATTTTGAAGAAATTGGTGGTTTTCTTTAAATACCATCCATAACACCTGCTTAAGACTCGCAACTGGAGCATTCCGCACTACACCTACTCCTAGCCTTCTCTGTGAAGCAGGTGAACCTCCACTAGATATACGTAGGCAGTATATCTCAGCCACTACAATAATAAATCTATTAGCTAATCCAACTTTCAAAGCTCCGCTAAATCTCCTAATCCCCACTAAAACCACATCTACAGAACTTCATTCTGCTGCAATCCATAGTTACCGATAACATGAAAATCCTCCACCATACCATAAATATCATCCAGCCATGGAACACTTTCCAACCCTCCATCGACCTTTCACTTACCAAATTTCGAAAAAAATCTACCAGCTCGGAAACCTATCTTAACAATATTTCAGACCTATTTAACCATTATCCAGACCATGAACACATTTACACAGATGGCTCCAAGCATCTCAACCGAACAGGTTGCTCCTTGGTTCACAGAGATGACAGAATTCTATACCCGTTACCCCAACATTTTTCAACTCTATCTACTGAACTGTTTGCTATTAAATTGGCCCTCATCTATGCTCATGAGTTTTCTATCCACAAAACCTTAATCATTTCAGATTCTCTATCAGCTCTATTGACCATCCAAAACTATCATTCCAAAAAACAGCACCCTATTTCACAAGATATCGCCCACTTCCTTGCAATAAACTCCGAAAAATCCATAACACTGTGTTGGTCTCCTTCACACAAAAACATACCGTTAAACGAATTGACAGATTTATCCGCAAAATAATCCCTTCACCTTTCTCCCATTCCCAACATCCCCATTCCACTGCCTGACCTTAAAATATCTATAAAAAACATATCCAAAATACTCTTCCAAAATTACTGGTCTCCAATTCCCAATTCAAATAAACTAAAATCTATCCGTCACTCCATAGAACCATGGAATTATCCTTCGTTCCTCTCCCGAAGAGACGAAGTAATCCTCACTCGCATACATACCGGGCACTCTCTCCTAACCCATGGACATCTCCTCTCTAGACAGCCTTCTCCTGTCTGTGACACTTGCAACGTTCCTGTAACCGTTCACCACATCCTGACCGATTGTACCAAATACCGCTCTCCAAGACACCTATACTTTCCTAATCCAGACCCACCATATATCCATCAGAACAACCCCAATCAAATAACAATGCTCCTAAAATTTCTACACTCCACATCCCTATACAACCTCATCTAATCTTAAACCATGTAAAATAATAAAAAAGAAACGCCTCTAGCCTAGAACTGTACATGGCGTAATTTGATAACAAAAAAAAAGTATTATAATGTTGACATGACAAAATTACATTTTTAGATGCTAAAAAAAATCTAAAATACATGGGAATCAATTTGTTCGAAATTTTTGAAAACTGTGCTTTTATTCTAGCATAATTACTATGTTTTTATCAGTTTTAAAAATTACATTTTTCTTACACTTTCTGAAGGTGGTTTGGGAACTACTTTTTAAAAAAAATTTAAATTTATCCCACTCTGTGTGTTAGTTTTTAATGAAACTTCATTACTTATCAACAACAAATTTTTCATGTTATTAAAAAAAAAAAAAAAAAAACAAAACAAAACAAACAAAAAACAAATATCCCTTGGTAAACTTATCAACAACGAAATTAAATTTAATTATAAGTTCGTCGTTTGGTAAATAAATTCCAAAATCAAGAAGTTTAAAATATAGAATAGTTGATTAGGTATAATTTGTAAAATAACAAAATGAAATAATAAACTTGACCAAAGTGTAAAAGATTAAATAATCCAATTTCAATAAATCTAATAACTTATCTTTATCGGTGGTGGAGAGCTGTGCTTCATTTGATCGAGTTACACAAAGAAAAAAAGCGTTTTAAAAAATGTAACAACATGAAATAATTGTTTTCACTGATATTTTTATTATTATCAACCATAGGATATTTAATAAGTACCTGATAAAAATCGTGTCTATTCGAAAGTGAATAAAGTCAGCCATAATTGCTAAATAAGTCATGATACTAGCTTAATTTCATAAAGAAAGAATCAACTCAAACGTAATGTATAAAGAGAAAAGAAATCATCAGAAAAATAAAACGTATCAATGAGAAAAATAAGATCAACGAACAAAAAATGTTCGATTTATCGTCTAATCCGCAACTGCAACTGTTCCACTCGCAATCGTTCCCTTTCGTAAATGACATTACGCAGATGTTGAAAATGATCAACATGAACTCTATGTAGTCTGTGGATATTAATGGCTCCGGAATTCCTGTCGAAAAAGTATTGAACACTAGGTGGTCGATCTCGTCGCGGCAATACAACTGGAATGATATGATGAGCGATCCGCGGCTCCAGATGGCCCTGCACCAAGGATACTCGTAATGTATGATGATGCCCGTGAAGTCGTAACTGTTGTTCTATTTCGGATCTAGTTACGAAATTTTCGAATGAAATGTATACGGCTGTTTTGTCCATTTCCTAGAATAAGAAATCGATGTATTGTAGTGGTGAAAAATTCACGAATGAAGATATCTAAGTCCAAGGCAGATAGTTGAGTACTCACGTTGTTTTCAATTTCAGCCTCCCATTTGGTTAATATGAAATTTCTTACGATTTGATTGACTTGGGCGAATGTCAAGTGGTCACCAATGGGTTCGATTTTGTAGAGAACACTTTCGTTGGGCCATCGAAGGAATTCAGGTTTTTTGTATTCACGAACTCTGGATACAGTTACCAAATGATGATATCCTTGTTCTTCTAGATGCTTTTCCAAAACAAGCTTTCGCATGCTGAATGGAAAAAGAAGGTATACAGCTTTCTCTTCGATGTTCTAGAATTATAAATACTGAATAAATTGGTTTCCTAGGATGCCTGCGATGGGTATTCCCAATGTGTAATTATTGATAGGTTTTAGGAATGTATGAGTCATGAGTATGAATGAAAATAGTGTGATTACATACGGTATGTTTGATATCCGCTTCCCATTTTGAAATGATAACTTTTCTAACGATTCTGTAAACTTCTTCGAAAGTTACATCAGGATTTCTGGCTTCGATTTTGTGATAGAGGGTGTCGTAGTTTCTGGGTATATTATTCAACTCCTAAATGATAAAAATGGATTAGATTACGAATTAATTTAGGGGTTAAACTTAGAAATATGAAATTAATTGTAGTTATCAATCTGAGACGCAATAACAATTCAACAGGATCAAATGAATGAATCATATCAGTGACCTAAATACAGGATGCTATTGAAAACTTTATGTTATCAAGTTAAAAATTATACAATGAAGGTAAATGATAAAATTGAATAGTTGACATGGAAATTATATTAGTAATACATTTAATTAAAAGAATAAACCATACGTACCCTTTCCATGTTGTATGTTGGCAATGTGTTGATTTTGGAGTAACACAAGAGCTACGAAAAAATGCCACACCCGAAACACTAAATTACACGTACTCAGATACTTGACCACTCTCGGTGATCAAGAAATACTTGGAATTTTGTAAAATTATGTTTTTAAGTTGAATATAATGGAGATCTATTAGTACTAAACACATCTAGACATATTCGTCATCTGTGTCGAGTTCGACTTACCTTATCACGTAGCACGTATAGATGTTTCATTGTGCGCATGCGCATATCATTAGCTTGGCACCGGCGTCCGTCGGAATTCTTCAACCCCTCGTGAATCGTTTTCTCTGTAGTTGTTACCTGTTTGCGATTCCTTTTTTTTGAAGAATTAAGAAATGCAACAATAAGGACTCTTTAAGGCTTTTGTTATTAGTAGTTGTTAACATTTCTTAGAATTGTTTGTGGTTTATTGGATGATGATTGTATCTTAAAAAAAAATGCAAGTTGTAAATAATATCTGAAAAGAATGACTAGGGCTGAATGAGTTTTCCGTTATCGATTGTTTCGTAGAAGTATATGAGTTTCTGTAAATATTGTGAATGGCTTACATACTAGATAGGTACATGTTAACAATGGATTGTCTAGCACTCCGGTAGCTACTAATCAGTAATACTAGCTAGATATATGGGTATGAATGGAGAAATTTTCTAATTTGCATAACTGTGGAAAAAATTTGATTTCGGAATTAGTTGGTATCATTTTCATTCGAAAACTGAAAAAATTTGAGATTTTTGGAAGTAAATAAATGCACACAGCCATTTCGTATTTAAAACTTGTAAACATTTATTTCATAAAGGATGATACAATTCGGTTATATTCGATTAACATTAATATCAATTCATAACCATCGAACTAGCTAATATTACAATAATTTAAAAATAATTGCCAGTTTTAAAGTCTTAAAATGATAAGTGATCATGGGTCCAGGACTGTAAAAAATAACTATTTCACTCTACACAATGGAATGAAGTCGGTACCAAAAATAGGAAAGTTGTATTAAATAAAATAAAATAAAATAAATTATAGCAAATATGTAAATAAATCACAATCAATTATACGCACGATAAATCATAATATTATCTGTAAAATAAAAAAACTCAGAAAAATTAACAAAAATAAATAGGTACTACCTATTTCCATTAATACATGCAAGCATTAGAGATAACATCAACCAATCGTAATGAGTTTAGGTTTTACTCGCGCTTAATCCTGGGTTATAGGATATTTCTTACGTATTTTCTCTAATTTTTTTACTTCCTCTACGGTGGGTAGTTTGTCTATTTTTTCGACTCTGACCAGATTAAATCCACGAGTTTTCAAGTGATTTTGAATTTGAGTTTCCGAGATTTTCCGCATGAACGATACGTAACATGTTTTCAATGGTTTGCTCTGTAAATATTGTTTGAATTTGTTGATAAATGGAATGAAAATGATAGCGTAAATTCTATGTATACATTATGTGTCCAACTGCTTATCGCACATCCGGCCGGAGTAATTCGTCTCAGTTAGTTATGCTTTATCAAGAATAACCTTATTTTGACGAAATTTCAGTTTTGACATCGTAAAATACCAATGTCATAACTCAAAATTCAAAAAAGTAATAAAAATGTCGGGGTAATAATGTTATATTTCAAAAATCCTAAGTATTATTGACAAATATTTAAAAAATTGCGGACACAAATCGGATTGTATTGAAAATCCTGATTATATACTGCGAAATAAACGTTAATTTTACACAATGTAGTTCTTTAGAACTTTCTTTTTTTTAAATTGCGTTATTTTGTTGTTATAGTGTTCATGAAAATTTAAAAAAACTAAAAACGCTATTTCCTTGAAATCAGTTTTTTTTTTTTGAGATATAACTTTATTACTTCGGATATGCGTTATGTAAATAAGCTTACGTCGTGTTCGATAACACCTCCACCGAATTTCGTAAAAATGCAACTCTCTATAATGGTTTTTATTTCTGGGAATGTTATCTCCGTTTGTGGTGTAATGGGATAAATTTGGAAGAAAGAAACCTATGGAAAATTAATACCGACTTCAATCAATTCATTTTTATCATAGAATAAAATATTGCAGTTACATTTCTTACCAGCGGTTCGTAGCTTTCGAAAGCTTGTTTTTCATTTTGGTTATTGAATGTAATGAATTGATACTTAAGCTCAACATTTTGGAATTCGGATAATTCTTTCGCAACGGTTTCTGGTTTTAAGCGGCGGTCGAATTGAAAGTAAATTATGTTTTTCACCTCGTCTATCCTTTTTATTTCTGCGCCAAAAAATTTTTTTCGCAAGAATACTTCATCGACGATATCATACATTTTTTCAACTGATAAGTTGGTATTTCCCTTTTTCTCTATATAATAATAGAATTGTTGGAGACTCTGTAATGGTGTAACATGCACATATACATTAGATCTTTGACTATATACTAGATGGACCGAGCTAGCAACAAGCAAATGCCAACCCAAAAACGGTGATACATTACACAGATTTTCTCAGAACACTCGTGACTAAATTCAAAATGCGCATGCGCAAATTTATTTCCCGCTAATAGCTTCGACCATATACTATGGACTGCTAATGTTCGTATAGAAACGAACACAAAAGTGAAGCAAACAATAACAACATCATAGATGAGCTCGCGCATGCGTAGTGATATTTCAGGAATGAAAATGACAATTTTCAATGATAAGAATGTTAAATCGACATCAACTACTGATTTAATTTCATAAATACTGCTCAATAATTAAAATTACGTTAAAGAAAGTATATTAATTATTATTTCAGTGAATCATAACTGTATAAGTTCATAAGGAAACTGAAACTACGCATGCGTCAGCGCATCTAACTGCTGTTGTTGTTGGATTCAATTTCTACCATTTGAATTAGCAGTCCATAGTATATGGTTGAAGGCTAATAGTGCGGCAAGGTGACATCGATAGTACTGCTTAAAATTAGAATAACATGAATGTGATAAAGGACTTCAGGCATGCGCAAGATATAAAGTTGCAACGAGTGTTCCGACTCTGATGCATGTAATGTTTCACCGCAGTTTTCCTACACGTAACTCGGTCCATCTAGTATATAGTCAAAGCATTAGATAAATAATTGTTATGAAATTGACTACCTAATACCTATAACGACAAATAGGTCTACTTCGAAATAGCAAATGTGTAATTTCGAGAGAAAACCTCGTTATTTCACCCGAGAAACAATTTAACTCATATATTTGAATCTGGTTATGAAATGATTTCATATTGGTTACAATATTTATGTGATTTCTACATTTCAACAAATACAATCATTTTGTTTAATGAATACTTGCAAATTTTTCTGATAAAAATTAAATGACGCGATTTTCTCACGAAGCAATATTGGTACGTGCATATCAACAAAAAGAAATGAATAAAAATATGTATAGTGTACTCACTGTTTTATCGATAGCAGTCATTTTCAACCGTTCTCGTATTAAAATATTTTCGCTGAAATTCGAGATAAATAATTACGTTGCACTGAAAATGATGTAATGATAACTTCGCCAACGATGGTTACTCTCGATTAATGACGTATTCGACTTCTAGCTAAAACGATTAGTTTAGTTGACGCAAAGTGCAAACTCGCTTTTAATCAAGAGATAGGAAGATATCGAATCTCATCACGTCAGTGAAACAGGGGTAGAACAGGACTGTAAAACCATAGTGATGTTTATACGCAAAATGGTAAACTAGTTGCATAAGAACGGCCCTTGCGCCACCTGTCGGTTTCTCGTGGTATTAAATTATATTTAAATTCGACGACCTGCCGGTCAGAGTAATTGTTAGGCGTGGATATGTACGAAAGATTGCCTATAATGTAGCGTTGAAGAAGTTTAAAGACAATATACGCTGTGTCTAACGGTAAGTGATTTTATTTTCGTTAATGAGTCCTGCATTCTTTTTATTCAACCACAACTTTCAATTATTATTGTATTTCTTTTGGTTCCTTTTCATGGGATGATGGAATTAGGAAATTGGTTTGTTTTTCTATCATTTTGAATTTTATAATTCTTTAAATTAATATTTGTACAAAACTTTTTTTGTTGTACGTAGCAAATAAAATAATATTCCTCGATAAAATTTTGAAGAAAAAAAAAAGAATTTGGTTTGCTTTCAAGTTCCTAAAAGTAGATAGGTACTTTTCTTGAAAAGGCATATTTCCCTTTTCCCAAAATTTCAAAAATTTTCATCACAAAGAGATATGTTAACATCCCTTAACTATCAAGATAGATACGGCCTTGAACATCGTAAAGAGGAGATTGAAAATTTGTCCACGGAAATTTCATGATGTACCATTGTTTGCAAGCAATTGTATGTCAACTAAAAGGTGGTATACTCGCAAGTTATGGTTAGAAATAACTTCTAGAAAAAATTGACAAGATCATATATTTTTTTTTCCATCGTAAAAAGTAAATATAAAAAAAGCAGGTAAATTCATTAATTAAAATATTGGAAAAGAAAAAATAATGTTAAAAGAAAATGAGAGTAATAATTTAAAAGTGAGACTAATAATGCAAGAAACATTATGCTGAGAAAAATTGCGAATCATTTGACCGAAGTTTCTTTTGAATGGCTTTGAACCGTTTTCTACTTTCTTGATCAGGCACCTGATGAATATGATCCACTTTTAGAATTCCTGAAAGTTTCTCATCTTTGAGATACTTTGATATTGTAGCTTGTTCGACGCGCTTTGGGAAGGAGAGAAAAATTTCTTTCTCTTCTTCATCCTATTAAAAACAAAAAACAAACGTCAAATTAATTTATATTAGAATTTGTAAATGAAGCAATCGAATGACTCGATACGTTTTTAAATATGTTAGTATAGGCGAATTAAAACATTTTACCTGTAGCACTATGCGAGCGAACCATTTCTTCATAATAGTGTTATTCAAAATATCTAATAATTCGGGGAACGTCATCTGGGGGCTGAGTGCAGAGATCTGATAATAAGTCGTGACATTTGTTTTGAAATCCTGTAAATTTGAAAATTCAAAATACATGCAGTAGTTGGATAAATATATCATTATCAGCGAAGACCACAGGATTTTCAAAATGTGCGGCAGAATCACTAGAATTACGCACCTCCTACCCAACCCCTTAGGAAAGCACCACTTTGAGTTCGCCAGTCCAACTAATACTCCAATGTTACTACTAACTTTTGACTGAACATATGTATGGTATTAAGATTAACTTACTTTATAGAGTTTTCTTTGGACAGCAATCATTTTTTTCATATCTCTATGGGTGACAAAACTTCGTGTTGCTGTGACTGTTACCTCATTTCGATAGCCATGCGCTTCCAACTGCCTTTCGATGGTATCTTTTCTAATTCTATGCGGGAATTCGAGAAAGATCGCTTTGCCCGTTATGTCCTGAAAAAGAACTGAAACTTTAGGCCCATAATGAAAAAGATTATGTTCTTATAATTATCTAACCTATGCGATGGAGGTGAAAAATTAAAAATGGAGACATATTCCTTAAAACATAATATTAGTATCTTCGACTTCAATGAATGAGTGAAATATATATAAAAAAAAAAATTCACCGTATTTTTTATTTCTGCATTCCATTTCTTCTGAATCGCGTTTTCAACAATTTGACGGGTTTTGGCAAAACTGACTCCATTTTTTCCCTCAATTTTATAATACAAGACATCCGGTGTTTCAGGACTCTGAAAAAATTAAATAAATATTCTTCTAGTATTTTTCGTATGGAAAATTATGATATTTCATGCTGTATAATCTAATCCATGTTCTATTTTTTCTCGAACTTGTTACACATTTTGAGTAAAGCCCTCTAACTACATGTATGTATTATAGGTATAGGTATGATAGGCCTACATAATTAATACTCATAGCTGCAAGAATCGCATTCTCATTTGAAAGAGGACATTTTAAGCTTTATGTTTATGTACATTCGAAAGAGTCTCTCCAGATAAGGTGGTGAAAACGGCCCTTGACCCAAATTCGGTCACAAGTGGTCCTAAATGTTGCCCTTGATGAAAAAACTCCCCAAAAAAATTTTTGACCACCCACATCACCCCTCAATATTTTTCAACTCTGGATGTGATGGATGAAAAATTTTGAAAATTTCACTATTGATAGGCTCTGTATAAGTACATTTTTGGAAATTTTTTCAAATTTTTCGATTCATATTTTCTTGAATTTTTTAGGCTTTGAAATTTTCAAAAAATTGTAAAAATTTTTTTTGAGGGGGTATATGGCTGATTTTTTTTTTCATAATTAGCTTGTACTCACTTGACTTTTTCTCTGTACCTAGATTAGAACGTGTGTTATTTGCAAAAAACTGGTTTTGGAAGCACAAATGTGAATTCTGGGGGAAAAGCAATGGCGCGATTTTTGTGGGAAAGTTAGGAGTTGTTACAGACACTATTGGCTACAAGTTTCCTCAGAAAAACTTCGGCACCCAATTAGTCTCGATTATAATCGTAATATGACTGGACTATTATATTACTTTAACTTCGCCATCGTTATATCGAAATTTATTTTATTCTTATTGTGAAGTCCTCATTCAGAAGTTTGCCACAATAGTTGAAAAGTAACTCGCCTTCATTCCCAATGTTTATTTTCTACTTTTTTTAGCATTTTTTTTCCTGTTTAGTCCTTCCTGATTTTGCAGTAGTGTAATACGTAATATTAGTATTAGGAGCAACTTTGTAGTCCCCTATCTCCCCCCCCCCCTAACGCGTGTACGAAAAGAATTATAAGACCCTTTCTTATAAAGAATTTAATGAGGAACATTATATTATAACTTTACTACTTTTTCTCTAAAACGCGTCGTTCGCAAAAAAAATGCAAAAAAGTGAATTTAGGACGCGCTTTTGTTACACATTTCATTTTTTTGACCAACTTCCACCTCCCTTCGGCGGGTTTAGAATATTATCACGTTGTACCTTAGAGTACAAGCTAATTATGGAAAAGAATTCAGTCATGTACTCCCCTCAAAAAAAAATTTTTACAATTTTTTGAAAATTTCAAAGCCTAAAAAATTGAAGAAAATATGAATCGAAAAATTTGAAAAGATTTCCAAAAATTTACTTTTACTATAGTGCCTATCAATAGTGAAATTTTCAAAATTTTTCATCCATCCCATCCAGAGTTAAAAAATATTGATGGGGGCGATTTCTCAGGAATGGGTGGGTGTGGGGGTCAAAAATTTTTTTGGCGAGTTTTTTCATCAGAGGCAACATTTAGGACCACTTGTGACCGAATTTGGGTAAAGGGCCGTTTTCACTACCTTATTAGAAAAGACCCTTTTTGCTTATTTAGAATGAATTGTTAAATTTTTAGCTTCCTTATTCAATTTTTTTTTTTGAATGGGAGGGGACAAAATTTCAATTATGCATTTTAAAAATTTCATGATCAGTTTCTAAACCAATCAATAAATATTTTTCAACCATCATTTTGCAAAAATTCGTGTTCCTTTCTTTCACATGATTTTCAAAAAGATGTAAAAAATCGATATTTTCAAATATTAAAAAATGAATAAAATAAACGAATACCAAGCCTAAAGCATCCTCTTTCAAACAAGCCAATTACGAAAAATTATTTTAAAAATTGCACCAATTGAGTCTGTGAGTGAAGAGGTGAGAGGAATCAATTCCCCCTCTCACCAAAGTGGTCACTTGTCAACACGTAAATCTACTTCAGCCGAGCCGAACCTCTATGTTATCTATGTGAGAATCATTACATGATTATTTCGTTTCTCTTAAGTGTTTATACCAGCCGAAAAAAACGTACGAAATTACGAAAAAAGCACCTACGAAATTTATCAATGACTCAAAAAAATACGAAAATCCGTCAAAAATGCGCGAAATTTACGAAATTCGTACGAAATCTTGTTGCCTTGGTGGAAAATGCATCACCAAAATGTTTATCACATCATGTTAATACTATTATAATTACGACAGAAAAATGAAGGTGCTACGTGGCAGGGTCGGGCATGATCCGAATAAACGTGATCCGAATCATGATTCGGATCACGAACTTTGTTCCGTTCAATGATTCGAATCCATTTCGAATTAATGATTCGTGATCCGTGATCCGAATCATTAAATCGAATTAATCTGTGATCCGTGATCCAAATACTCTTTTGCTATTATCCGAATCGCGAATCAGCGAATCCTGTATTCAAAATTTCAAATTCAGGAGCCAAAAAAAAGAAACAAACAAAGCATTCAAAGCAACAAGTTACAACTAGGGTACTAAAGGATGGGGGTAAAATGGGTCACCGCCATATTTGTTCAGTTGTTTACACTTTTTTCTCTTTCAGCCGCTATATCGCAGGAAAGAGAGTTCATCGCATTGTTCATGATTCAATTTTTATAATAAATTAATCAAAAGTATCAAAAGCACAACAATAAATAAACTTTCAAGACAAAAGTTCACAAATCCACTTTTTAGCTCAACTTGATAAGAGAAAAAAATGTAAACAACTGAACAAATATGGCAGCGACCCATTTTACCCCCATCTTTTAGTACCCTAGTTACAACTAATAAGTTATATGTTTCAAATTCATAATTTTACACTACAAAATTATTTGAAAAAAAAATTTGATCCGTGATCCGTGAAAATTGATCCGTGATTCGAATCACATTTTTAAATATGATCCGTGATCCGTGATTCGGATCCCAAACTAATTTTGATTCGTGATCCGTGATTCGGATCGTCTTTTTTTTTTTTGATTCTGCCCGACCCTGCTACATGGAAATCTGTAGTGTAACTTGTATGTCACGTACGAAGCATAAAACATCCGTACCATGCGTATGTTGCGAATTACGTGGCCTCAAATGCAACTGCTATGGCAGTTTGATGCCTATTAGGTTACCTCTCTTCAAAGTGCTATAGCAGTTGCGTCCGTGAACGTGTTGAGATAATTCTAAGTTCAAATATTTTCAAAATTTAGGTTTCGGACTTGGGATTAAAACTCTTCCACTATAGCTTTTGAATCTGAAATATTTCGATATCAAATCCGAGAAGAAAATTTCACTGATCTGAAGATTGAAAAAATTATTTAATCGATACTTTCAATTTCTAATCCGTGATCAATTGTGTTTATTTAATTGATATCACTTGCTTCTGCCACATTAAAAAATTACTTTATATTCTTTTATTTGTGCTTTTAGTCCAGTCAAATTGCGACAAAAACAAGTGTTAACCGGGACTAATTGGGGGCCAAAGTTTTTCTGCGGAAATTTGTAACTAATGGTGTCTGTAATAACACCTAACTTTTCCCCAGAAATCGCATCGTTGCTTCTCCCCCAAAATCCACATTTGTGCCCCCAAAATTTGTTTTTTGCCAATAACATGCGTTCTAATCTAGATACAGAAAAAAAGCCGAGTGAAGAAATGAAGCTGAACAAATTTCCAACAAAAAATATTATTACACATTTTTTGCTCAAGTTGATACAATCGTGAGAAAACGCTCTTGAAACGGACCACTTTCATTGCACTTAGGGCCATAGCGCGACGTTTGATATACCCTACCACGTTACGCTAATGTTTAATGTTCTCATCGTGCAAATAGACTACTGGCATGGGAGAAATTTTGGTTTTTCTAGAAAATTGATCTATTTGTAGTATAGTTATGAGTAGTATAAAATATAATGCAAAACAATACAGGAAAAATAGGGATTTTTCATATACATTAGAAATAGTTTGAAAGCCCCTGATTATTGAAAAAATAGGTAAATAATTATTTTTCTGAAATTCAGAAGGCAAAATATCGCCCTTGCACACAAAAAATTTAAAAATTGTTGAAAATAAATTTTTTTGAACAATTTTTGATGCATCATAAAATTTTCTAACTTTGACCTGATTATTCAGGGTATAGATATTAACTTGAAAAACTTAAATTTTTTGGGTATACTTTTGAGATTATTTTACAACTATCAACCGCTATTCCTGATCGATTTTCGAGAAAAACCAAAATTTGTTCACCTCAGTAGTCATTTGCGCGATGAGAACATGAAACATTAACGTAACGCGGTAAGGTATATCAAACGTCGCGCTATGGCCCTATGCGCAATGAAAGTAGCGCGTTTCAAGGGCCTTTTCTCGCTATCCTATCAAATTGGGCAAAAAATGTGTAATAATATTTTTTATGGGAAATTTCATCAGCTTCATTTTTTAACTTGACTTTTTTTCTGTATCTAGATGAGGATGTGTGTTATGGGCAAAAAACTGGTTTGGGGGGCACAAATGTAGATTTTGGGGGAGAAGCAACAGGGGGATTTTTGGGGAAAAGTTGGTGGTAGTTATGGATACTATTGGCTACAAGATTCTGCAGAAAAATTTTGGCCCCCAATTTGTCCCGGTTATAAATCTAATTTGACTGGACTACCCCCCCCTCAAAAAAAAAAAAAAAATTGGAGAATTGGAGGAAGATAAAAGTATCATTCCGCCACCATTTGAAAATACATGAAAATTACCGATTGCCGAAATAGCTACATGCGATGCCGTGATGGAATAAACATGAAAATAAACAATGAAGAAATAACTGTCTACTGAAATATCATTTTCCCTTTGTAGGTGAGTCCTGAGTAGTGTAACACTCACTGAAACCAAAACCCGTTCATTTTCAACTTCCAATTAAGCGCAACACGAATATCGATATTAAAAGTATGGTGAAAAAGTTCATTAGTTTGAGCAACCGAAGTTTAGTTTTTGCATATATTCTCGATTAAATTTTTTTTTATTTACATTTAGTTTTCATTTGTTTTTGAAATCAACCTGCCTATTTTTCTGACCTAGCTATGAGACCACTCCTCCCCCTCCCAACTACTCATATGCACATACACATCTGACACCTTACACAAGGAGTTCAGCATGAATTCTCGGAAATGGTTACCCCCCCCCTCCCCAGAAAAAAGCTCCCGACGCTACTGACGCCGGATATCTTTATTTCTACTAATTAACGGAAAAAAATTGTAATCAACAATCATAGTACTTTTCGATGAATGTTTCATGTTATCTCGGTCTGAGTAAGCAATTTTTCGTGATTCATTATTCGCACAATCAAAGTCAATCGTAATACTAATAATTATGTGGAACTATGGACATGACGAAGGGAGAAAGTACATGTATTACACATGTAAAATTCCAATGATAAAGGAACGAATATTACAGTTCCAAATGATATGTTGAATATGTGATTCCAAAGATAAAGTAACAGCTTTTTTACTGACTAGTGACTACGTAGCTATTGAATACGATGATGTTGGGATTTAAAAATTGTTGAAAATAAATTTTTTTGAACAATTTTTGATGCATCATAAAATTTTCTAACTTTGACCTGATTATTCAGGGTATAGATATTAACTTGAAAAACTTAAATTTTTTGGGTATACTTTGAGATTATTTTACAACTATTAACCGCTATTCCTGATCAATTTTCGAGAAAAACCAAAATTTGTTCACCTCAGTAGTCATTTGCGCGATGAGAACATGAAACATTAACGTAACAAAATTTTGGCTCCCAATTTGTCCCGGTTATAAACCTAATTTGACTGGACTATTTTTAAAAACTATGATTTCGAAAATAAACAATTACAAGAAGAATTAATCTTATAAAAAACTTCGAGAACGAGTGTAAACGCAACATTTTTCAAATTTTACGATTCTACTAAAAAATGATTTACTTACCGAAAATGGACTATTGTTTCCTAGCATGTTGAGTCAGTTACGATAGAAAAACCGCGAAATGTTGTGAAACCAAACGAGCAACGAAGCACAATATGTTCACTGATTATTCGCGAAGTAGTATCAGGGAAAATACTAATACGCTGCTTGACGTGCAAAATGCGAGGGTGTAGGAAGAGTTATGATGCAAGGCATATGAGATACCACCGGTCACTTGACAATCGTGTACTGCTTGCGCGCGCACATTATTTGCTTCGTCATGATGATCAGGTAATGAGAGCCATTGCATAGTTGCCGTCTTGCACGTTGAATGCGTCGAATTTTTTTTTTTAGTATTTTTGTTGGCTTGTACATGATTACATCATCAATAATAGTCGAATCAGGGGAACTGTCAAGCAGAGTTGCTAAAAAACCGTTTTTTATATTGAAAAACAAAAAAACGGTTTTTTATTGTTTAAAAACAGATTTTTCGTTTTAAAACAAAAAACCTCCATGAAAAAAAGAACGTGTTTAAAACATTGTTTAAAACTAGTTTTAAACAGTTGTAAATCTGTTTTTTTTTTTTTTTCATTATTCAACTATTCTAAATTTATAATGCTCCTCACCATAACTTCATAATTGAATAAGAAAAAATTAAGAACCATAATTATTTAATTTTCATTTGAGCACTAAGCACTACGAGCATGGAGAACCCAGCAAACATTCCCATTCATTTAATAATATTGTCGTCTAACACCTGTCGTGAGTCTTGACCAAATTCAAATATGGCAACTTATTCCATTCCATAAAAATTAAATTCAAAATTTCACATTTAGTTGGCTATTATACCCTTAATGACCTTGACTTCTCAAGTTCTCCAAAGTTCAAAACATTTGAAAATGGAAATTTGAAAAAAATTTCGAAATCTAAAAGATGCCTTCACAGCCTAGTAGGTAGAAAATTCTTCGTAATTAGCATTTACTTGTATTTCTTTGATTAAATACAGTAAATTTAAAGAAAAAAATGAGGAAAATAAAATACATGTTTAAAACAAAAAAAAAACGTTTTAAACATATTTTGAACAGAATTTTGTTTTAAATTTCATTTTGTTGTTTTTTTTTAGTGTTTAAAACATGTTTTAAACATGTGTTTTAAACGTTTTAGTTTAAAACGCTCAACCTTGCTGTCAAGGTGAACCAGTACGATTGTGCTACGGAGTTGCTAAGTTATGATTATGGAATTACGGACTGATGAGGAGTACGCCTATTTAAGAGTGGGTAATAGAAGGAAATAAATTGCCAAGATGGTGGAATTGCGAGCTTTCAATTGCAAGGTCGATGAAAGTAAGTGGAGTGATTTTACGTGACGTTAATGTCTTCAAGCTTGTTCGAAGCAACATTGTCAATGTAAAGTGAAATATTAGAATTAAAAATAATCAGGGACGGACCGAGTGAGGGGTGTGGGGGCGTGCTCACCCCCAGAGGTTTGGCGCAGTCGGCAAAAGTCGGCAAATCGACATCGATGAGAAAAATTCGACAATTCCTGTTTCACTTGTCTCAGTAACAGCGATAATTTAACAATAAATAATTAAATTAAACAAAGAAACATATGTATTTGCGCATTGTTTTGCTTACTCTGCTCGAAGCTTTTCTATTTCCGAATTTTGGATACGCTAGGAGTGGTAATGTCGCCATCTGAGAAGGAGATACTGAATATCGGAAATGAACGAAATTAATGAAAACTGATGTTCCATTAAAATTAATATTGTTTTAGTTCAATTTCAATTGATATTATATGGTTTAAATTTATCTCAAAATAATGCTGGAGAATTGGAAACCGGAAAAGTACTCAGTCCCTTGAGTGATAACAACTTTTTTCATTCTCAACAAAAAAAAAATCCTACTTAATATTTTTGGATTTTTTTTTATTGATTTTTTTTTTTTAATTTAAACTTATTGTTTTTCCATCATTTTAAATTTTTTTTATTGTTTTGTTTTAAATTGTTGAATATTTTATCGCCTTGGTTTCATTTTTCCCTTATTTATTCGAATCTAGTTTTTTAGTTTTTAGGTTTTCATTTTTTTTTTTTTTTTTGTTATACCGGGTGACTACTTGATTAGAACACCCAAAGAGACAAAATTAGCTAAAGGTGAAACAATTCAATACATTTATGTGTATTTTTGACAACAAAAGTATAATTTAAAATTTTGTATTTTATTTTACGATAGACGCTTTTAAGCATTAAATAAATTTTATTTATGTCATTTATTCTTGCTAATATCATCCAAATATATAATTTATTTCTATGAGTGTAAGATTTTTGCGCTTGGGGTGCTCAAATGAAGTAATCACCCGGTATTTTAGCAATTATCTTCAGTTCGAAACATTACTCCATTTTTGTACATTTGTTTTCATCTTATAATTTTTTTTTTCATGATATCTTTCATTGTTGCATTTTTTAGTTTTCAGAATTTTTCATTTTTAACAATATTATTGTTTAATTTTTAGACTTCCCAACTTGTTTGCTTTCTAATTTTTGGATTTTTTTTTAATTATAAAAATTTTTCTATTTTATTACATTGTTTTGTAATATGGACTTTTTAATTTATCCATTTTCCCATAAATGTTTTCTTTAATTCTTGAATTTCCTTTGTTTGTTTTTTTTTAATATTCTTTATATTTTTAGTTTTGCATTTAAAAAACATTTTTGTTCTTTTCTGATTTCTGTATTATCTTAAGAAATTACTTCGTGACTCACCAAAATTCAAAATGATGCGGAATATCCATTTTTACATTATCAAAATAATTAAACTTGTACCGTGAATCACCTTCTCAGGCAGTTCGAAAAACGACCTTTGATTTTTTTAATTGCTTCTCTTTGTTCTTTGAATTCGTAGGCAAGTATAAATGTGATATTACTCATACATCGAATTACAAATCAATCAATCGTAGTCGGAAAATTGAAAATACCAGTCGGCATTTTTATATTTTCACCCCCCTTCCCCTCAGAGTGCCAAGGCTCGGCCCATCTCTGAAAATAATTATGAAAAAAAATTGGATTGCGAATGAATGGGTAAATGTAAATTAAAGAAAATGATGAATTTTCGAGTTGAAAAATTTTAGTTGTTTTGAATGCTTTACTTGTCCACATTTTTTTTTTTGCATACCTTACATTATTTAAAAAAAGTCTTATTCTTTATTAGGTTAATACATAATATGTCTGTTATACGGGTGTGGTCGTATGATTCACGCTATTGGATTTTATTAACCAATGAAAATCGTAGATTATAATTATTTCGATGGCCTGCAGGAAATGGTGTGACCTGTCTTCATACCTACCTAACCTGGGGTGTAACCTGCATCTATAATTATGTAACCTGGCATGTAACTTGTCTTTATGGTTATCTAACCTAGAATATCCCTTTCTCCCATCATGAAAAAATTATAAAGATTAAGTATCGGTATTTTATGAAATTTTACGCCTTTCTTCAAGCCATTAAAGGTCAAGTAAAATATCGATAATGAAGATAAAATCGTGTTTATTGATAAATAAGTTTTCAAGGAAGTAGATAGGTATCCATGTAGTGTTCATTATCGTGGCAACGGTTGCGAAGGATGTTGCATTGTAGATATCACTACTGATTCATCGCCTACGAATAAATCGTTGTGAATGTTTATTTATCTGGCTGATAATAGTTGAACGTTGAAAAATTTCAGATTTACAATTCACTATTTCATTTATCAGTGAAATTCCGCACTTTATGGAATCATTCGGTGTTTCCCTGATGAGAAGGTTGGTACGAGTTTCATCAGATTTGAAGACATATTCGCCTTAAATGCCTATACGGTTGTGTAAACTCCATCGTGGCTCTCATGCAATAGATATATAGATAATCTGACAGAATGGAATTTTCAAATTTCTTCTTACTCTTAATTGCGATCAATTCTATCTGTAAAATTAATCCATGCTACGCAGTCTCTACGACAGATACAGGGATTCGGTTTAATAAGCTCGTTAAAGATGGCGAAAACACGATGCCCGTAGGACCACGTACTTACCTAGAGCTCATAAAATCGGGAACTTTCGTCGATAAAAGCTCGTTCATTTACGATGTTCTACTTGGCGTCGAAGATCGTGCCCTTGCGATTTCATATCCTCCAAAATGGGGTAAAAGCATCAATTTAGATATGCTGAAGACCTTTCTGGAAATTCGTGTCGACGAAAATGGAACCAGGATACCTATTTCTGAGAATCAAAATTACCGCTTATTTTGCGAAGGCAAGTATGATGAGAATGGGATAAAAGTAGAATTAAATCAACCTTTGGTCATTTCAAACAGAGATAATTATCGCGTATTCGACGAATATTTGGGAAACTATCCTGTTGTTTATTTATCGTTCGAGAATTCGCCGGGATCTTATGGTTCGAAAAATTACACCGGTTTGATCAAAAAGACCATCGCCGATGCTTTCGAGATGCACAGATATATGATTAACGTTTACAAAAACGCAGGCGAGATTGTGACTTACAAGGCGAATAAATTTTTCGAATATTTGACCGAAAAAACGGACGATTTTACGCAAAGTGTTAATTTCCTGTGTCATCAGCTACACGATCATTTCAAAAGAAAGGTTTTCATATTGGTGGATAATTACGACACGATTTTGAAAATTAAATCCATCGATGGGAATTTTTTCTTGGATTTCTTAGATTTGGCGTTGAATCGAAATGAATACGTGAGCAAATGTATTATCACGAGTACTTACCCTGTTGTCATGTATCATGATTTTTTAACATTTAACGATTTCTTGACTTGTTTTAATTTTTATTCGTGGTACGGTTATTCGCAATCAGAAATGGAGCTTTTGTATCGACATTTCAACATCAACAGTAAAGAACATCAAGATACGGTGAAGAAGTGGTACGGTGGTTATGTTACTTCGGGGAATAAAACGAATCAGTTTTTCCATCCGTGGAGTGTTAATAGTTATATGAATAAGCGAAAGACAAGTGATTATTGGATAAGTACCACCGATTATGTCGCCTTGCTGAAACGTAGTTTCGTTGGTCCGTTACGAAGTACATTGCAAGAGTTGGTTAATGAAAGAGGAGTTGAAGGAACTGTTTATGATTTTGTATTCGATATACACGAGTTGGAATCTTTACATGGGTCGAATACGACCGATGAATTTAGAAACTTTGTTTTCAAATCTTTATTCGTGAGCGGGTATTTAACCATTGATGATGTTAGAAATTGTTCTGGCGAATATTATGTTACTTATGTGATTCCGAATGAAGAAATTCGAACAGGTTTTAGGAAGGCATATGAAATCATCGTTAACTAGATGAAATTATTTGCAGATCTTGAATTAGGCAGTTATGTATTAAAAATCTGTGTTAAATTAAAATAAAGTTAACCTTTTCACATTTCACTCAGTGTAAAAGCACGTATTTAGTATAAACTGCCATACTCAGTGCGTTGAAGCATTTCAGAATTCCTAATATCAATGACATAGTTGAAAGCTTCCTTATTACGTACTGAATTTAAAATACCCATGTTTAACTGAATAAAGTATACATTTAAAATGGAGGAACTCGATACACAGCTACCTTTGTGTGGTGAGTTCTGGTGTAAAGCAGAGAGCAATACTATTATTTAAAAATTGAATCATTGAATATTGTAAGTATGAGCAACTCTTAACTAAGTAGAAATGGTAAATTGTAATTATTCATATAATGAATTTCGGAGACCTCCTTATTGTGGAAAGGACCGCTATATTTACATTGTCTGAGCTTAAAGACTAAAGAATCCTTCATGGTTGTACTCAACTACTTACCTTTTACACAATATTAATTAATTATTGGCTAATAAATGGTACTAAATGAGATATAAAAAACATGTGAAATATGGTACTTTAGCATATATTTTAGGTATTTTTGGAACCCCTGGATGGAGGAAAAATTAGCATTTTTTTTTTTCGAAGTTGGGAAGGCAAAACATGATGCTTAAACGAAAAAAAATTTAAATAGATTTAGCATAATTTTTTCAAATTTTTTGAAAACATTTTCCTATATTTGTAAACTTTGATCCAATTACGGAAATGAGAAAATATTAATCAAGAGAGCTGAAATTTTTTTTACATTCTTTAAAATCATTTTGCAGCAATAAACTAGGTCCAGGTTCGGTTTTCAAAAAAAAAGTGGAAATCGATTCATCCTATTCGATAACCTTTCCCTCCTCCAGTATCATATGTGAATGTGAATTTGGGACATAGCATACTTCTTATGATCAATAACCTTCATGAGTGCACATTAATTTCTTTTTACTAATTTGAGACTCCACAAGTTCTACTCAAATTTTGATTATTCGCTATTTTGAATCCATTTTGACTCAAATTCAAGAGCTCATATCTTGGTCACTAAAAAACCCCACATGAGATATTTGATCTTTCTAGATTGATTTGGTGAGGACATAAGGAAGATCCAAGAAATTTCATGACTGAACACATCCTCAAAAACAGTTTTTGTTCTAACTTCTCTCCAAATTGATTTAGAAAGCTAAAATCGGATATGTTAGTGTCTGTGACTCACTCTTTCGTATGAAATCAGAAACAAAAATTTTGAGGCATTTGACACCCCTCCAGCCTCGTTGAAAAGGGTCTCTCCTGATAAGATAGTGAAAACGGCCCTTGACCCAAATTCGGTCGCAAGTGGTCCTAAATGTTGCCCTCGATGAAAAAACTCCCCAAAAAAATTTTTGACACCCCACCCTCACCCCTTCCTGAGAAATCGACTCCAATATGCCGAAAATTCAATATTTTTTAACTCTGGATGGAATGGATGAAAAATTTTGAAAATTTCACCATTAATAGGCATTATATAAGTACATTTGTGGAAATTTTTTCAAATTTTTCGATTCATATTTTCTCGAATTTTTTACGCTTTGAAATTTTCAAAAAATTGTAAACATTTTTTTGAGAGGGGTACATGGCTGAATTTTTTTCCATAATTAGCTCGTACTCTAAGGTGCAACATGATAATATTTTCAACCCCCGGAAGGTGGGTGGAAGTTGGTCAAAAAAAATGAAATGTGTTACAAGAACGTCTCCTAAATTCACTTTTTTGCATTTTTTTTGCGAAGAACGCGTTTTAGAGAAAAAATAGTATAGTAATAAAATGTTTCTCATTGCATTCTCTACAAGAAAGGGTCTTATAATTTTTTTCGTATACTCATAAGGGGACAATAGGGGACTACAAAGTAGCTTCTAATACTAATAATTATTATGTATTACACTATCGCAAAATCAATAAGGACTAAACAAGAAAAAAAAAAATGAAAAAAAAAATAGAAAATGAACATTGGGAATGAAGGCGAGTTACTTTACGAAAAAAATTAAAGACCCTTTCTTGTAGAAAATTTAATGAGAAACATTTTATTACTATACTATTTTTTCTCTAAAACGCGTTCTTCGCAAAAAAAATGCAAAAAAGTGAATTTAGGAGACGTTCTTGTAACACATTTCATTTTTTTTGACCAACTTCCACCCACCTTCCGGGGGTTGAAAATATTATCATGTTGTACCTTGAAGTACAACCTAATTATGGAAAAAAATTCAGCTATGTACCCCCCCTCAAAAAAAATTTTTACAATTTTTTGAAAATTTCAAAGCCTAAAAAATTCGAGAAAATATGAATCGAAAAATTTGAAAAAATTTCCACAAATGTACTTATATAATGCCTACCAAGGGTGAAATTTTCAAAATTTTTCATCTATCCCATCTAGAGTTAAAAAATATTGAATTTTCGACATATGGGAGTCGATTTCTCAGGAAGGGGTGGGGGTGGGGCGTCAAAAATTTTTTGGGAAATTTTTTCATCGAGGGCAACATTTAGGACCACTTGTGACCGAATTTGGGTCAAGGGCCGTTTTCACTATCTTATCAGGAGAGACCCTTTGAGTAATTCGTAATTTTGAGATGTATCGTAAAAACAGAAGAATACCTTTTTTATATCTTCAAAAAGAGTCTCTAATCAAATTTTAAGCGAATTTCACGAATACCCGCCAGCGCTATGCGGAGCGAAAACATGTATACCAAAAAGTGTTTTCATTTACCAGATGATTACAAATGGTCTGAAATGTAAAGATTTGAAAACCCCTCCTTCCTCTGTCCCCTTTCCCAAATCAGGTAGCCTGTAATAGCTGCTATCATTTTTATTAAAAACGCAACTAAAAAAAGTGAGTAGGCTTGTTGGATCACTGGCTTTGAGTTTCTAGTTTTGTTTGTCAATTTTGCTGATAATAAAATGTTGGTAACTTTTTCATACCCACACCTGATTCGGTAATACTGAAAGTGAGACTGAAAACTTCAACATATATCTACGACAAAAATTATAAAAGCTGAGTTTCTTAGATGCTGTATGACTCACTTTTAAATTTGAGTGAACCAGCATTTTGAATGTGAGTGAAGTGAAATAACTTATAAAAAACAAATTTTTATTTACTATAAGTAAGTAAGTTAGTAAGTATAACTATTGTGTACTTTCGCTGAATCGTAATCTTTAAAAATAATTCTAGGTAATGATTATGCACAGCACGTATACATCAAAGTCTAATTTTTATCAATTTTCAGTCTCTCAATATGATTAATTCATCATACGTTTATTTGAATTTTGCGCATTATAACGCTAGCCAAATAAATAGTAGGTAGATTCTCGTACGCTTTATGATAATTATGATAATCGGTGCATGGTTGATTCAGTTTTAATAAATTGTTGCATGGTGGATTTGCATGTGCAAAATTTTTCCTAATCAAGATTACATAATCAAACCGGTTTCATAACTAGTGTTCGCGAGTTTTTTTTCTCGGTGGAATCATTTATAGTTAGTTGGGTACCTACTGTTTCTCCAAGGTTTCGCTTTTACGTGTATTTCTTATTTCTTCAAATGCAACTAAACTGTCAAAGTGTGTTTTTGAGAACAAAGTTCGAAGTAATGGATGAAAAAAAAACGATTTTTGTCTAAAATTCAATGTGGATTAATTTCTTCTAGAACTGATTTTTTTGAATGTGTCCTTACAAGTGAGTAAAACTTAATAAACCATTCATATAAAAGAAAAAAATCGTCATCTTACTGAATGAATCATTTATTGGACATGAAGCGTTCCTAGGTGGCCACACGTCGCGCTACACGTCTGGAGTTTTTTTTTTAGTTTTTGTTGTTCGTGGAATTTACTCCAGACAACAATACCAAAAATCGATGATTAATTATTCCCAACACAATTGATGGAATAGAATATTCTCAAAAAAGAATTTCTCCGCGAATTTGAGAATATTCTAGAATATTCCTTAGACTTCGAAGAGAATTTTTTGTATATTCTCAAGACATGTTACCCATCAAAATACTCTAGCAGTGAATACATTAAAATAAAAAATACATGTAAAAAAATCATATTGTACACCATATTCTCATGCTACATTATTGGACTAGTTGAGTTTTTTTTGTTCATTCTAAGAAGTAAGGTAGGCAACGAGCATCATCAATTTATAAATTCATTACAAAATGCATCTTCATTTATTTTTAAATATTTGAAATTTGTAATTAATAAGAGAATATGCACTACTTGGTAAATGATGAGATGAGGTTGAGATGATTGAAGATACAGGACATATCAAAACTTGCTGAAAAATGTGCAAATATTCTAGAATATTCTTCAAAACATTTTTCGCGTATTTTCCTATTACTATGCCATCGCACGTGATTACGTGGGTATTCCAAAATACCTATACCTGTGATCAAGTATGTATTTCAAAATACGTTTGGACTATATACTACATGGACCGAGTTACCTGTAAGAAAACTGCGGTGAAACCTTTAACTATATACTCCTGGACTGCTCGAACTCATTGTTTAGAATAGCATAAATTTCTGTTGATATCAAGTGAATGCTCTCAGACCAAAATGCGTCTGCGCATGCGCCAGTTCAAAGTTATTAATATTATTTTCGAGTTTCGAACTTTCGAGTTCCTGTTGTTCTCTTTAACTCGCGCATGCGCAGACGCATTTTAGTCTAAGAGTGTTCACTTGATATCGATAGAATTTTTCTTTACAGTTCGAGCTGTCCAGTGGTATATAGTTGAGGGTTCATTTTGTATATAGTCAAAGAAAATACCTATACCTGTGATCAAGTAGGTATTCCAATGTACCTACTTATAATATTTTGAAATAAAAATATCCAGTGATTTTTAATATCAATGATTTTAATTTGATATAAATTAATTCGTAATTAAACAATAAAAATGTACCCAAAACATACGAGTAAACAGGAAAACAGAAGTCTTTCATTTTTTTTAAAAACTCAACTAAAGTTCAATATTTAAGTTTCATAGCTTGAAACTTCTCGTAACTCTCATCGCTAGGAATTTTATGAATGACGTCAACATTGATGAGATTAATCAATCCGCATTCTGTCAAGTAATTCTGAATCATAGTCAGCGCAATTTTCCTCCGAAACGAAATGTAAATTTCTTTAATCGAACTGGACTGTAAAAATAAAATAACTCGTGTTTTAATTGCCATTAGGTTGCGAAACAAACAATTTCTCTGTTACCTGTTTTTCAATTCTGCAGTTCCATTTCTTTAAAAGAGAATTTTCCAGAACAGTTTTCAGTTCTTCGAATGTCATTTGATAATTAACAGGAGTGATTTGAAATTTCGTACCCAGTTTCATCTTCTCTTCCTACAAATGGAAGAAAAGAATGAAGTAACAGTGGTAAAAGGACATCATCAATGTAAATGTATTGTTACCCTCTCTTTCTTTTTCTTCTGGGCTTCTTTCTTCAAAATATCTTGATGATTGAGTAGAGTGCTTGTACCAGATATGTTCACAAAACGGAGGTATCCTTCATCCAACAAATGCTTTTCGATTAGACATTTTCTGATTTTATAAGGAAACTGAAGATAGAGTGTTTTACATTGTTTATCCTGAAATCGTCAAAATTAATAAAATAATTTTATCGTTATTTTTTTATTGGTTTTGTTGCAGGTAATGAGAAGTGCTTACTATTTTTTTGATTTGGCAAGACTTCCATTTCATTTGTATGCAAGTGTTGAAAATACGAATTAACTTTGCCAGTGTTACCGTTCGAACCGCTGATATTTTGTAATAAATGATTACTGCGTCGGATTGCCGATAGAGAGACGGCAAGGTGTGCCTATGGAGCTTAGAGAGAATACTATGGTTAATATGAATGGGTAAGTGAATGATGCAGAAAAAAAGAGGTATTTCGATAATGAACGTTTCCCTGTGTGTATTCGCGTAAACACATTTGAAAGTATGTGGTTTACGTCTATACCTGTATCAGAGCTAATCGACCGTTGAAGTCAGGTAAAAAGGTGGGTATCATTTTAATGTTTTCAACAGGTTTCAGCAGCGAATTTGACCAATAAGGGGGTTTTATTACTCTCTCCTTCCTAACAAAGATGAAAGTGTAGCATAAACTAATCTTCAACAAAACAAGTGAAGCAATTGCCAAGCACCTTAGAAGAATTCACGATCGGTGATGATTTTTATTCAAGGATTCGTTAATAAGTGAAAAGCAGAACTCGAATAAGATTTAAACATTGATGAAACGTTGTATCTGCGTAATCATCTCTTTGCTAATTATTTGCCAAATAATTTAAATACTTACATATTGTGACGGAGTTAAAGGCCGGGAAAACACTCTGGCCATAATTATAAGTTATGATGGTATTCAAAGAAATATGTGTTTCACGTACTGAGGAAGAAAGTAATTGACAATTTAATTTAATTTAATAAGTACAAAAGATGCAATAATAGTATTGGTAATTCAGTGAAAAAATAGCGTCATTCTTCACAAATGATTACGATGACTCATTGGCAAGAACTACATTTCTGATGTGACGTTACGATACTAATGAACATAATTATGCTACTGCGTTACGTCGCACGTACTCGTGTTCATCACGCCGCCACTGAGTTGTGAGTACGTATCAATCCTGTTACTGGCCTTTGCGTTCCTCCTTACGCGCATGTTAAACCTGTTCGTTGTTGATCTCGCGCTTCGCGGTTCATTATTGTGTTCAGTCTTTTGTTGTGTAGCGAGGGCGATTCTGTGATATTGACTTTAACGCTAATTGATAATTACGCGAAAGGCTTACGTTAGAACGATCGATGTTATGGAAATAGAAGAAACGTGAGTCTGAAGGCAATCGGTGAATATCAATTCGTTTGGGTACATGAAATAAAAAATATTATTACTGACGAGCTTGATATGGGGGAAATATTGAAAAAAAAAATCGATATTTATTTTAATAGTTATTCTTGAAGAAATTAAAATTAATGAAATAATTAAAGGTATAAAAAAATTTAATTTAATATTTTTTTTAAATTATTATAAAGTTATTAAATAAAAAAAATGAAAAATCAATATAAAAAAAAAGTTATAAGCGTCGTTGTAAGTCGCTTCAAAATAAATGTTCGCGCAAAAAAATATGAAAAAAATGATTAAAAGCAAAAGTCTTAAGAAGTTCACGAACTTGAAATGCAATAAAATTAATAAAATTAAAAATTGTAAAATCGTGAGAGTTGTAGATAGTTGATGAAAAAAATTCAGAAATGAAAAATTGTCCAAAAATTAATAAATTAAAAAATTTCTACTACTTAATTTTTAGAAATTCCAAGACCTTACTTTTGAATAAATTTTTATGCCTACCAGCAATGGTAGCAGGGATAATTACAACAGAGAAAATATCTCCGTGACTCCCCCTCTCCCTGAAAAAAATATAGAATTACATTGCAAAGATTACATCATTTTTTACATTCAGAGAACGATCATTTATAGTATCTACTCAAAGTGAACATTTTTCTTTCCCTTTCCCTCTCACCAAAATGTTAATAAGATTCGCAACAGTTCTTGGTATAAGAAATGATGAAGTAATTCTAAAAATTTGTTATATTTTTTAAAATTAAATTTTTCGCAAAATAACAAACAATGTTAAGAAAGAAAACAGTGTTGAAAAATAAAAATGAAGAAAAGTAAAAAAAGTTAAAACTGCATGAATGGAGCTGAGTTTTTAATTAGGGCGTGTACAAGTTTATGAGTTCATATTGTGTGCTTACATGTTTACCAATTTGAGACTCCTCAAGTTCTACTCAAATTTTGATAATCTGCCATTTTGGATCAATTTTGACTCAAATTCAATAGCTCATATTCTTGTCAGTTCGCTTCGAAACGCGGTGAAGTCAACATACAATACCCAAGTGTTCCTCAGACGAATCTACAACTACCTTATTAACTATTAAAATGCATAGCAATTCGAAATTTGACCCAGACATGCGCTACACTGCAAAGAAAAAGGCAACTATGCTGGAAGAACTCACCAGCAAGAAATCCAACCTAAAACATTCCGAGGTCAACATGTCACCAGCAACAACTAAAATCGAAAGGGGCAAACCAAAAATGCAAAGCAAAAAATCCTTAATTCCTCTACAGGAGAACAAGACAAGTTGAAAGGAGAAAAGGTAGACACCAAAAGCAATTTGGAACTTAAAAACAGATTCGAGGCTCTTGTTGAGGCCATCAACGAACCTGTCAAGAAAGAAAATGACACTTGTAATCAAGGCAATACTACTCAGCCAAAGGAGCCAGCTCCACCACCTCAACTAACCCAAACACAAAGTTTGACATTTCTTTATTCATTTGGTGATAAAATATTGTTAAGAAATTTCATGATTCAACATTTTTTTAAAAAGTAACTTTTTGCTCTAACTTCTCTCTAAATGAACTTAGGAAGCTAACATTTGGATAAGTTGCAATGTTGAATACCAAAACAAAAAATTTCACCTATTTGTCTTTGCTTCATCCCTCCTCAAAATTTGAGTGATCCACCATTTTGAGGTATATCAAAAATTTCAAAAAAGGATCTTTGCGTATTCACATGAAGACTCTCTTGCCAAATTTTGAGAGGTATATATATATAAATTATATAAACCGAGATCATTTCTATATATATGAATATACGTATTCAATATCTTGTGGTGCCCTTGTATATTTTGAACTATGAGGCGCCCAGCCATATGCCGGGCACCACAAAGAAAGTGTCTTTTGAGGATTCCATATCGGGCACCACAAGGTATATATACCATAAACTCTAGTATTTAAAAGGGGTTTAATTTTTAATGTATAAATATAGTCATTGTGGTGCCCACCTCTAAAACTTCACCTGTGGACCCAGAGGGGTGAGACGATTATTTTCTGATAGTTTTTAGTTAAAAAACCTTGTAGCGCCCGATTTGGGCACCAGAACGTTGAAAACGGGCACCACAATGACTTCGTATGCTTAAAACGGGCACCACTATGACTAAAATTATATCTATATATATGCTGCTATCCTTGTCAGGCCCTGGACCGTAGATATCAAACAGACGTTCAGAGACCCGGCCTTATTTGAAGAGCTAAAGATGCTCCCGCGAGCTTTTTGGAAACCGCTTGAACATAGCATATTAGGAACCTTTAGAGGGGTAAGAAAAATTCAAAATTCACGAATACAAATGATATGCAATGGTTCTTATAAGATACACTTCAGATTTACTACTATCCTTATCAGGCCCAGGTGGGTCTACCCAAGATAGCACCATATCCAGGGCTTCCCAACGTTTGTATAAAACTGAAAGCTATATACGTTCAAATATACACACAAAACGTTGCGAGACCCGAAAGGGGTCTCGCAACGTCGGATCGGGTCTCGGAAAGATAGTAGCATTTCCATAAACGGGCTTACCTTTACCGTAGTATATATATATATATATACATTGGTATTTAGGTAGGTACGCCAAAGAGTTGGACATTTGTCATACGATTACAAAAAATTTTAAACACCAAGGCTGTAATAGCTATCGTTTTTTATTAAAAACTCAACTAAAAAAAATCCAACAATGAAATACCTAATCTTCCAGAATGAATAAATTTATGAACGACCAAAAATGTGAGTAACTTTATCACAAAAATCATATATAAGACTATAGGTGCTCCTTGAAGTTAACGCTTAAATATTTCTCAAATTATAGTTCCTCCACTATTTAGGGTCGGTTATGATGAAAATTAAAGATCATATTGTAGTGTTAAACTGACTTTACATGAGAAATTTAAGCTTTATTTGAAAAATTTATGTTATCTCGTTAATAAGAGATTCAGAAATAAATCAATTAACATGATAATCTTGATATTGAAAGAAGGGAAGGAGGGAAGTATTGAGTGATATCTACGGAGACGGAAAACCAATCGTTAGATTTTCAGGAAGAGTCTAATCATATGAAGTGAATATTTCAAAGTATTGATTTTTTAATCCGCAATAAGTAATTTTTCTTGCAGTTATGGCGAGTAATAAGATTTCATTTCGAGAAAAGAAACGATTACTGAAATTTCTCACATTTTGTTGCGATTTTTGAGTGGCGGAAAAACGATGATTTCACGTTACCGAAGAGTAAGACTGAAAGAATATTTATAAATAAACCAAGTACTGTAATAATTTCGAACGCTTCTATGAGGCCAATAAATCAGAATCTTAAAGTTAAACATGATCTTGTACTTTTTACTTTGGTCGACAGCCATTACGTTGACGATTGCTACCAGCGAAGATGAATTTTCTAGGCTCATCATCAATCCCAATCAGGCCACCACGATACAATCGAATGAAAACGATTTCTTCAAATTAATTCTACAGAGTCATTGCATCGTCGATAAAACCTTATTCATTCGAGATATCGTCGAAAAAACTGGACGTCTGGTGATGCTGACGTGTCCGCGAAAATGGGGTAAAACCACGATACTAAACATGTTGAAGCTTTTTCTGCAAGTACAAGTGGACGAAAAAGGTAAAAGATTACCACTGGCACAGCGAACAAATCTCCAGCTCTTCAGATACGGTAAATTACCGGAAGGGCAGCGGTTACTGAAGGCCCCTTTGATATCGAACCATCCCAATGTATTGGATTATTGGATGGGATGGTATCCGGTAATTAATATTTCTTTTCGGGTTCCCGAAACATTCCAAGTAACCGAAGCTTCGATTATATCTTTCATCAAGGAACGTATTAGGGATGCGTTCGCCGAGCATAAATATCTGATCAAGATGTTGGATTATGTTCAAGAAACGAAAATACGCGACGTGAATCGCGCTAAAGAGGATTCGAATGCTTTTCAACGAATTTATTCAGACACTGGCTCGGTATCGAATGACAATTACAAGACTTGTTTGAAAACATTGTCGCAAATTTTACACAGGTATTTCAACAAAGCTACTGTATTATTGATCGACGAGTACGTTTCGGTGATAAACGAAGTATTAATGAGTGATATACCAAATAAGAACAAATTATTGAAGTTTTATTGTAGCACTATGAATCCTGTGCTGCATGAAAATAGCGCCTTAGCCAAAGCCATATTTACTGGCAGCCTTCGTACTAAGAAGGAGCTGAGTAATCTGGATAATCACGAATTTCTGAGAAGTGGTGTTTTCGAAAATTTTGTCATCAACGAATACGACATGGTAGAGTTTAGTAAATATTTGAATATCTCTCAAGATATCAAGAAGGATATTAGACTTTGGTACAATGGATATCGTGCTGGTGCAAATGCTTCGGTTCAAATTTATAATCCTTTCAGTTTAGTAAAATACATCGAATGTAAATCATTACAGAGTTATTGGATACGAGAAAAAGATGCTGTGAGCAAACTAATACCATCATTTATGAAAAATAAATTCTTCCAAAAAGCTCTCTGTAATATTCTTGGCGGTAATCCTCATAAACTGGTGTTACCATCGGAGGAACCATTGGGATTTACCACGTGGGATTTGGAAACTCTTCAGAAACCTATCAATGGTTCCGAGAACTGTACCAGTGGCGATTTAATTTTGAAATTCTTCTTAAGTGCTGGATATTTGAGTGCTTGTCACAAACAGTTCACTGGAGTTTCGGAATTCGCGTCACCCGTAGGTATTTCCTTATGTGTACCGAATCAGGAAATCAGATTGGAATTGCAAGATTACTTATCAGCTTTATACGCACAGTTATTCCAAATACCCGATATAACTGTTTTATTCAGTTACGGAATTGAATTAGCCAAGGATTTGAAGAGCTTCATTTTTTCAAAACAATGTACGAATTCTAAAGTGGAAAAATCGTTGGAAAATTTTCTAAGTCAGATACCTCATTTTGTCGCAGAAGAAATAAATGGAACAAATTACAGCGTTTTCAAGGATGTAGCCAGATCTATTATCAATATGATGTTGGCTTTTTTACCAGAATATTTTGATTTTTTGAGTTACGAATTGGGATATAGTTATAGTCATCCTGATGCGTTGTTGATACGAGGAGATCATGCGGCTATGATTGATTTCAAATTTAGTCAAAGAACACACGGTCCTGGACCAGATGAGGTGGTTGATAATGAACAAGATATCGATGATTTATTGAAGACTGGGTTTGAACAAGTGAGAAGAATTAAACTGATCGAAATACTTGTTTTTTTAAATAGAACAGTAAGCATTTCGAGCAAGATGGTAGGCTTGTGGGGAAATAAGAAATGATTTTGTTAGGTCCGTTGGATTTTATGATAAGTATTTCTTTAACTGAGGGAAAAGTGTGTATATTTAGCTACGTTTAGAATAGCTACATCTCAAATGATTGAGTTTAAAATTAATTTTCTGTAATGAGTAGTGAGTATGTACAATATAATTAATTATTATACGATAGGAACAGGTAATGAGTTTTTTGAAGGACAGAGATGCCAATATTCTCTTTCTTTGTCCATAAAATAGTTTTATATTTATTGGAATGCTTTCAGCGGACCACACTTATCGCCTAACACGTTACCTAATTTTCGTAAAAAACCTATTATCTGTTCTTATAATGTTACACAGTGTGCCTAAATGATCGTTTTACTTATTCAAATAAAAAAGTTCTTTTATTTAAAACTAGGCACACTGTATAATATGCGTACTACTTTTGTGCTTGAAAATAGAGAGAAAAAAAAGTAGCGTAGGCTGGCACATGAATAGGCATGTACCAGTACATTATTCAGATCGATTTTGATGATTGTATAGATACCTAAGTATGTGCTGAAAATTGTTTTTTATAATCATTTTTATGTATGTTATTTGGTATTACAATTTTTTTTTTTTCAATGAATATTTATTTAATCAAAATAAAACTACAAATTAATTTTCAAAACATTTATTAATTTAAAATAATATTCTTGAATAAATGATTACTTCCATAAAGTAAAATATTATATGATTTAATATTATTTTTAATTTATTAATTCTTCATATAATTAAAACATTTTTTTCCAACTATTTAAATATATTTTTTCAAAGTAAATATAATTTCATATTTTCAGTATTTAAGTGGTCAAACGACAGTACATTGGTTGATTTTAGGCTTAATGATTACAGTTGATTTCAACTCTATATAACCGCCTCCATACCATGTATAGGGCTTCTCAAATGACTCCTATGTACAATAGTTTGCCTAACTTATTATTTGACGGAATATTTATACGAAAGTCTGAAAAAATTAAAAATATTTTTTTCATCATTCAAGGCATATAAAAATATGCTGTTTGTGCCACCATGTAGAATACCAAATACAAAAAAAATGGTTGCAAACGAAAAAATCCGCAGGAAGAAAAAAAAGTGTAAAATATGGTTTAAAAGATTTTCATATCTTTTGCTGATAATATTGTAAGATGCTCTATTGAGTTAACTTTTTTCAAATATGTTATGAACCAGCCCTCCCTCTCTCATACCCTCTAAAAAATATTTTCCCTGTTTCTATAGTAATATTTTTGTAAATTTGTGACGCTCTCTGTGAAAATCAGGCTTAGCCGTAAATCGCAAATTGTTCAAGAGAGCTAAAAAACAAAAATGTTTTGTAACTGTTATCACTGGTTTTTTCATTATAAATTAATTATTTTACATTCGAAGAATTTTTTTTGAATTTTTTCAAGCACACCATCTGATAGACAAAGGTTTCTACTATTAAAATTGCGAAAAAAAAAAAAACAAAATCAATTTTTTACGGCTAAGCCTGATGTTCACAGAGCGCGTCATATTTATTTTTCGAAATCTATGCTAAATACTTTGTCCCTCTTCCCCCCCCCCCCAAAGAATAGTGATTGTAGTAATATTAGAAATAATGATGACGAACACCAACTGACCTGATGAAAAATGAATTTTGATGCATTGAAAGTTATTCATTATTAAAAAAAAAAAAAATGATGATAATAATAATAAAATAATAATAATAAAAATAGTAATAATCTTCTTACAACTTCTTTACATTTTTTCTTTTATCTCCTCTCGTCTTCACCATTTTTTTTATTAGTGTCAGTACAATGCGCTTACAAGATACATTTCAACCTAACCTAACACAATTTTCGAAATATAAATTTCCACATTTAAATTTGTCTTTGTAACATCGACCTAGAATGTGAGGATACAGGACCTGACTGGTCTAAAAAAAATTTAGTGTATTTTCAAACTCTTTCTCTCGGTCTTTCAGCAATTATGGTAAGCAAACTACCATACATGAGTGTTACGTATAAGAAGTCATGTTAGGATGAAATTCTTTTAATAAACCTGCCCTATAAAATACCACCCACTATTTACAAAAGTATTCAATTTATAAAATCATGAACCTCTAGGAAAAAAAAGTAATTTAAAATGTCAAAATTGACATGTTTTGCCAGGTAGTACCTATTGTTTAATTTACAAAAATATATTTTCAGCTTATAGCTTAAGAATTTAATTTTTTTTAGTGAATTATTAATTTACAAAAATAGATAATTAGACTGTCTGATTTGTCAAAGGGAGGTCAGGGAAAAGGTGTTTCAAATTTTTTAGTTTCAGACCATACCATTTGGAATGATATGGAAAGTGCCAAATTTTTTGGTATAATTATATGCGACGCGACGGTGGGTACTGTCTGTCCAATATAGCTTGAAACTTTTTGACAGCGCAAAGTTAGGCAACGATTCATACATGGTTACTCAAAATGTGGATTGTATTACAAAGTAGGTAAATATGTTATTACCTATTAGCTCATCCAAGTTAGCAGGAAACATATTCACAGAATTTTTTTGTGCTTTATTATTTCGACGATTCAATCAGCATTCTCAATTTGAACACATTTTGGGTAGTAATGAAATCGTGAAAATTGTCGCGCTTTTTGCCTAACTTTGCGCTGTCAAAAAGTCTCAAGCTATATTGGACAGACAGTATATGTATACGCCAAACTGTTTTTATTGTTTTTTTAATTCAACTTAAAATGAAGGCTCATTAAAATTCGGTTACGTAGCGTGGAGGAGCAAATCGCTCTGAGTTAAAACTTACAATGATTTCAGCTCCACACCTGCATTTTGAAGGAAGTTAGGAAGTTGAAACGAAAAATGATATTTTGAGGAAGTTTTCAGTCACCAAATTTCTTGATCTCCCATATCTCCTCAGCAAATGAATCTACGAAGTTAAACTTTGTAAATGGAATTAGTTGATGAATTTTTGAATTTGGAGTAAAATGGATCCAAAATGGCGAATGTTGAAAATTTGAGAAAGGCTTGAGGAACCTCAAATAGCTCAGACTTGTCAAATATAAACTCATGATTACTGGACATAAGAATCATATTACATATATCCCAAATGCCCTTTCATACTTGATATTGAAAGGGAGGAGGAGTTATTATACTCGAAATATGGTGGGCATAAACTAAAATTCGGAAATTTTTGATTATAATGCTATATGACTGAGTGAGCTTTAATTACAAACGCATTCAAATTTCAGCTTCGTAAGTGTATTTGGAGATTGGAAGCTGGAAACGGCTTTTAGAAGGATAATCATAACAGGAAATTTCATGAAATGAACATACATACTTCCTCACCAAATCGAGCTAGAAACGTAACTTTGTTGATCAGTATATCTATATAACGTCTCGAATTTTAGCCATTTTGGATCCAAAATCGAATTTGAGGGAAGTTTGGTGTACTTTGAATTACTGAAATTTGATAAATATGAGTTCATAATATTATGAATGCTGTGGGGAAGAAGTTCTACATATCTCGAATAGTTGGTTTTGGAAGTGATAGGTGCGAGTTTTCAGGCTCCGTACTGCGGGTAAGATCTGTAAATACGAAGAGATTAACTTACTATATTATTGCAAATTTGATAAACTTCCAATTAAAAACTCAGCTCCAGTAATGTAGCATTGTTGCTTATTTTTGTTGAATATTTTCAATATAAAAATTCTAAATTTTTGTGAATTTTGTGCGTTTGGTTATAAAAAAAATCCATGAAGTAGGTCTCTCTAGCATTTTTACGAACCAAAGATCATTGCTTTGATTTTATTTAATAATGAGAAGTAGCAACTATGTTTTATTCAGAATATTATGAAATATGTATATAAGGTCCCCACTAGAACAGGTTTATAGTATTTTGCAACTATAAAGTTGTAAAAAAACATCAAAAAGTGCTTTATTTTAAATAGTTGCATGAATTATTATTATGGTGATTTCATCAATTTTCGGGAGATACTATTTCAGGCATATTTTTGAAAATATATCTATTCACTTTAATTTCTTTATCAAATTCAAAAACGAAGAACATTTCTAGAAAATAAGAAAAAAATATTCTAATTAAAAAAAAAAGTTTCAAAGCAATAAAGAAGATCGTTAGAATTGCTTACTCAACATAAATCATCAAATACATTGTTATTTTTGAAATTCGCTTTATTTCGTTTAAAATACAAAAATTAAAGTACAAAATTAATGGAAGGAGCTTAATTATAAGATGAAAAGAAAGAGAAAGATAGAAGGAGAAGAAGGAAAAGATAGAAGAAAAAAAAATTACAAAAATACAAAAGTTACATAATGAGCATTATGATGCGTTTCGAATACGTATTGAAGTCGACGCCAGCAAGAATAATAATAGGGGGGAAAACAGAACGAAGGCAAACGCCAAATATTGATGAGCTGATACATAATTGACCACTATATACATATAAATCCAGAGATCATTTTGTGAGTGTAGATATAAGTACAATTCGAATCAGATATACTCTTATTTCTAATTAGTAGTAGCACCGAGTAAAAGTAGACGATACAGAATACATAGAATACACCTCAGAATGGCCTATATTTCAGTCCAGGATATTCAAATTTGTTAGGTATAATTTGGTAACCATTGTATATAGCGTGAGTTAGGATGAAAGTTGGCGATTACTGCTGTGTGATCGGCTTATCGGTAGTAGGATGGGTATGCGTGTTGGTAGACTGGAGTTTCGGGGTGGATGGCATGTCCGGATTTGTGGACTACAGCGTTGAAACCATTGTGGTCGTCAGCGGTGTAAGTTACTTTTCTAGTGGTACCATCAGGTTCGACTAAGCTGTATTCGCCTTTGACGACATCACCGTCACGTTGTTCCCATTGGTCTTTTACGTCACCAGTGTGGTAGTCCTTGACTCCGTAGTTGAAAGAGTATTTTGGTGGAGCCTAAAAAATGAATAGTTTGATAAGTTTAAGATAGAAAAATTTCGTATACCTGAAAATACAATTTAATTGACATGAGTGCTGGATAAGTTGCTTAATGATGCCTGAAAATTACTTATGCAGGAGCGATACGTGATTTTATTGACATATATGATCGATAAGTTGCATAGGGTTTGCCGGGAAGTAATAAGATTTGAATTTGTAATATGTGACTCCATTAACATTAATGGTAAATAAGTTGCATAACATTTGCCTTGAAAATTCCTATTCTACATATGTACATACAATATGTGCAACTTTAATGTTGAAAAAGTTGCATATCTTATTTGCCGTAAAAATCTTCATAGCAGGCATCGCTTATGTGACTTTATTAACGCTTAATTGACCTGAAAGAAGTATTCCAGTGAATATACGACTGCTTGAGACATTAATTAGAATTTGATATTTGTCTTTCAAATTCTCAGTTCGAAGTAATTATATGTTTGATACCATAAATCTTTCATCACATGGAATATTGCACTTGAACAAAAATACGAACGGTATTACGCATGATTGATGGTGGAAAAGAATGTCGTAATTTCATTGTTGACTTAAAATGCAACCGGTTTTCTTATCATGAGATACTTCACACTGATAACTCGCTACTTTTTTTGTTCGGTTAAACAATTGCAATAGTTACACTCTATTGTTAACATTATCTCAGCTTTTTCGATCCACTAATTGCTGTGAGCCCGTTCGTCCGATTGTAACGATGGCTATTCGAGTTACGCAAACGCTAGGAAACAGTCGGACTAATATATGGCGTACTTATGAAATTTATGATGTGAATTTTTTGCTGTACGTGGTAAACGTGTTTTTAGAAATTTTTTCAAAAGGTCATCTCGAGTATACGTTAATTACATAAGTGAACTTCATGTTATGGTCATTATCAACATGAAAGTACTTGACGTGTGTAGCCTCTTAGAATGGTAAAACTAGCCGCTATTTGAGCTCTGATGGACTAGTATTATTTTAATAGGATTTTTTTCTTATATAGAAACGGTGCGAGTATCCGATGATGATTTCGACTGCTTGATGGAATGTCTAAGTGTTGCTTTTACTTTAATCGTTCACGCGTTTATGGTATATCGTGTATGAGTATTTATGGGTTGTAGTAACTACGTCATATGACTAAATGTGGCTCATAGATGTTTGGAAATGAGCTGCGGATGGAAAGTTGCCGATAAGTAAGTAAGCCTGGATGTATGAATAATTATATTTCGAATAAAAAATTTATTTTCAGTTGTAAGAACCTTAAATAGGAACGATACATAAGCGATAAAATTTTAAAAAGTCTATAATTGGGATAATTTTTACAAAAAGAGGATAGTAAAAAGGTCCTGAAGTAGAGAAAATGTGGCTTAGCAGAAAAAGTACTCGGAAGTAAAAAAAAAAGAAAAAAATCAATGACCAAAATATGCGACCAGAAGTTCAGAAACATGTCTAAGCTTAGATGAAAAGTTGAAAAAAATATAAAATGACCAAAACTGAGAAATAATGCACAAAAATGAAAAATGTGTTTTGAAATAATTTAAAAAGAAAACTAAACGAGAAAAAATGAATTAAAAGAAAAACTAAATACGATAGAAATGTCTAATATTTCAACCTTTTACTGAAATGATATTTAGGAGTTGAAATCTAGAAAAATAAAAAAAATAAAATGCGAAAGAAATGTTAAAAAATATGAAAAAATGTTGAACAATGATCAGAAATCCATTTTTTTGAACACGAAAAATCCAAATTTAAAGAAATTCTAGTATTAAAAAGATGTATAAAAATGGAAAATATATTCTGAAATAATCCAATTTTATTCAAAATTTGGGAAAGTCAAGAAAAATCTAAAAATGTGATGAATTGAGAAAACAGTCTAAAGTAGTGGAATAGTATGTCTAAAAAAAATAGCCTATAACATAAAAAGCAAGTCTAATAAATGTAAGACATGTCAAAAACTCAGAAAACAGTCTAAAAATAAGAAAATGTCTAAAAATGAGAGAAAAAGTCTGAAAAATGAGAAAGAAGCCTAAAAAAGAGAAGAAATGCCCAAAATAAGAAGACAGTCTAAAAATGAGGTATTGTCTGAAAATTCAAAAAACTCTGTAAAATAAAAAGAAGACTTAAAAAGGACAAATAATATTCAAAATTGAGAAAACAGTCTAAAAAAAAAGAAAAAGAAGTGCTTAGAAATTGTAAAATGTCTAAAAATAAGAAAACAGTCTGATAATAGGGGAAATGTTTAAAAATTCAAAGAAAGTCTAAAAAAAAAGTCTAAAATAAAAAGCAAGTCTAAAAATGCATAACATGTCTGAAATGTAAAGATAAGTCTAAAAATATAGTAATTGTCTAAAATTTAGAGTAAATTTGGAAACTTATGAGGAATATGAAAAGTCGAAAAATGTCCATAATGGAAAAAACAGTCTAAAAGTAGAAAAATGTCTAGATATAAAAAAATAAAAAATTATCTAAAAATAAAAAAGTCTAGAAAATATAGAAGTCTAAAAAGTGAGTAAAAGGTACTAAATCATTTTCAGAAGAAATTTAAGGCTATAATTAACCTACATGACTAATTTCTATATAAAATTTTAATAACATCGAATTAAATTTTTGTTTGAATAAGTTTCTTTGAAAAACTACAAGTCATTTGAATTCATTTCAACTTAGGTTCAAAGAATTGTATTATAATGCTGAACTGAGGTCTACGTAATTATTAAGTTTGTGCTTTGTAGGTGCATTTTATGAGGAGAAACGGAAGAACCAAAATGTGATTTTTTGTTTTAATTTCTACTTTTATCTTTTGAATCTTTTTGTGAAAAAAACAGCATCGTTTTCGTTTGAAAATCGATTTAAAATGGAGGATTTGAAACGGCTAGCGATCTACGTAAAAATGTTCAACTTCTATTCGAACGTTAATTATGAAAGGGGCCGGTAAAGTAGATTCGATGAATAAAACACGACTCGATGCACAAACATTGATGCATTGTAGGGATAAGCGGTGGCACGAGTTCTTCGTGTTTTTTTTTTCTGTATTTTCTGTTGATCTAATCTTAACACTCGTGCCGTTTAATTTGTTGTCACGTACTGGGTACTGGTTGTTCAACTTGATTCGGCAATAGATAGACCAGTCGGTACGGTAAACGGTAGGATTGTCGAGCTCTGTGAGAAGCCCGATTAATAATGCTCCGTTTATGTCACGAATTAATGAAATATCTACATACGTCGGACGTAGTATTGCGTTAGCTTAAATATGTCGCTTTTTGTGCGTCGTTTTTTCGTGACCGATATGTACCCGCTCCAATAATTTTTACGTATATGTGGATAAATAAATGTTATGCAAACGAAGCGTATAGTGATTAATATATAGCGGAGATGTTCCCTAACAGGTACTTAATTAAAGACTTACGTAATGACACTCGGTTAGTGTACAGTTATTGTGATATAATTGTTGCATTATCGTTGAGCTCGATGCGTGTATACAATTTAAGCTCGTAATAAAATCTCGTCCGGCTATTTAAATAGCTCGGACGATGATTTCGTCGTACATAAGCAGCGGCTACGCGAACGCAATTCTATTTCGGCGTTCCAGTTTATATCGTAATTATTTCCTGACCATAACTGTTTACCGATTTGTAATTCTTCTTCGAGACGTACGTGTACAATGAACTTAAGCGGAGTGTATGGTTTTTCAATTTATTTCGTAACAATGGTACTTTAACGAGGTGGTTTTCGATGGAAATCCAGGTCGATCGGGTTTTTCAGGGTTAGACTGCGGTAAGTCCGATACGGCGATTATTTGGTGTTCTAATCGGGCGTGAAAATCGAACGGAAAATCACGTATAACTTTTTACCAAATCGATAGAAGATGAACGACCTAATTAGCGGTACTGGACGCAGAAATGGCGCGTAATGTTGGTATGGCGTGACCACGCGAGGAATTCTCACCACTCAGCTTGTTATTCGCGAAAGTGTTAGAACAATCGACGCGATAACATGCTAATTGAGACGTAGGTGGAAATTCGCGGAGAGGTCGAGTTACTCGATATTGTTACGCGGCCGTCTGCACCAGGAAGAAAGTACGAAGAATTCGATCGTGTTGATCTATGTAATATGAACCGGGGCAGATCGTGATGGTGAAATGACGCGATTATCTTTTGAAATTCTCGTAAAAGCTACGGTTTCGCGAAAGTCTCGAAAAGGTAATAAATCTGAATGAGGATATTCTGATACTTACGTAGTAATCGATCGGTGCGGCTTTTACGTATCCATGGCTGTATTGCGGTGTGTATACCGGAGCGGCGATTAAATTCGGCGATGCGTAACCGTAAGATAATACTGGACTAGGATATCCTTGGTAGCTTCCTAAATAACCGCATTGCGAAACCGCTAATACGCTGGTGAAGATGGCTAAAGTCTGAAAGGCGAATGAAATGACATATTAGAGGTTATCAGAATGGGGTATTTCATAAATCTACTTTATAGAGTTCTGTATTTCTTATGCATTCTGAAAAACTCAAAAAAACTGTAATGCTACCTATACCATATTTTCAAGTCGATAGGGATATTAAAATATAATTTCATGTACGAGTATTGTAATTTTTTTCTGACGTGTATAGCAACATTGATGCCAGATATGCCCTAATATGCTAAAAAAATTCTCAAAACATTTACATTGCCAAAATAACCAGATTGTTTTTTTTATTTATTGTTAAAACTTTGAAATCAATATTCTACTGCAAACCGAAAAGTTTAGCTTTGATTTTTTTTCAAGAATCTTCTTTCATAACAATTTTCTTCTTTTAGAAAAATAATTTGCTGTTTACTTAGAAGTATTACACTCGATATATTTCGCTTGCTTGAATTAATTTTGAACAGTTTTTTTCATTCTTCAGAATTTATCTCTTATTTCCTGACACTTCACAATTTCTAGACATTTCCTCTTTTTTAGACTGTTTTCACTTTATGTTACAAATCATAAAAAAAGATAAATAAATTTGACAATAATTTTTCATTACACTTATTATAAAGTAAACAATATTTTGAAATGCACAAAATTTTGTTTTATTTTATTTTTTTTTTCTTATGCAATAAAATTGAAAAACTCATTTGAAAGGAAGAAAAAGTTTTAAAAATAAGAAATAAATGCAGAAATTGGGGAAAATTCAAAAAGAGGAAAAAATGTCCAAAAATTAGAAAAAAAATTAAGAAATCTGAAAAAGTATGAAAAGCGGAAGAAATATCCAAAATTGAGAAAAAAATCTAAAAGATAAGGAAGTTTCTAAAAATAAGAAAAAATTCTGTAAAACGAAAAGCAAGTCTACAATATAGAAGAAATGTCTAAAATTTATGAAAATGTCTAAAAATGAGAGAAGAAGTCTGAAAAATCAAAAAAAAAGCCTCAAAAGGGAAGAAATTTTCAACGCTGAGAAAACCATCTAAATAAGAAGAAATGTCTAAAATTTGGAAATGTCTAGAATTGGGAATAAATTCTGAAGAATGAAAAAACTCTAAGAAAGAAAAAAATGTCCAAAATCGAGAAAATAGTTTAAAAAATGAAAAAAAATCTAAAAATGAGAGAAGAAGTCTGAAAAATCAGAAAAAAGTTTCAAAAGGGGAAGAACTTTTCAACGTTGAGAAAACCATGATGAAATGTCTAAAATTTGAAAATGTCTAGAATTAGGAGATAAATTCTGAAGAATGAAAAAAACTCTAAGAAAGAAAAAAATGTACAAAATCGAGAAAATAGTTTAAAAAATTAATAAAAAAAATCTGAAAATGAGAGAAGAAGTCTGAAAAATCAGAAAAAAGTTTCAAAAGGGGAAGAACTTTTCAACGTTGAGAAAACCATGATGAAATGTCTAAAATTTGAAAATGTCTAGAATTAGGAGATAAATTCTGAAGAATGAAAAAAACTCTGAGAAGGAAAAAAATTTTCAAAATTTAAGAAATAGTCTAAAAAAATGTCAAAAAAATGAAAAAATGTCTAAAAGTAAAAAATGTCTGAAAAAAATGGGAAAATAGTCTAGAAAATAGAAAATGTTCAAAATTTGAGAACAGTTTAAAAAAGAGAAAATGTCTAAAAATTAAAAATATGCTTAAAAATAACAAGAAGGTCTATAAAATGAATAGGAAGTCTAAAAAATAGAAGAAACGTTCAAAATTAAAAAAACAGTCTAAAAATGTGAGAAATTTTTTTTTTTTTATATTGAAACAAAGTCTAAAATTTAAAAAAAATAACCTATTGCGTGGAGTAAATGTTTGGAAGTAGAGGAAAAAAAATGTACTATTCGAAAATAAAGTATAAATATTTAGGAAGATGAAATTATAAGAAATTCGACAGTTGAAAAAAGTGCATAAGTGAAAAAAATTCAAGGAATGTAGAAAAAAACATTAAAAAATTGAAAAAAAAACAAAAGCCAAGAAAAAAATGTCTAAAAACAAAACAAAATGTTTAATTTTTTTTTTCATAGATTTTTTTTAATTTTTGAAATATTATACGTAAATATCTTAATTTTGTCTGTATGTAGTTTAGTTGCTGTATTTTCAAATTGTGTAATGAGAAAAATTCAAATATCAAACTAAGGTCTGAATCACTTGAATGTTACAACAAAAAACACAGTAGTTATTGTTTGAAAGATGAAACAAATAATAACTTGGCAAAATATTCGTGAATTTAGAAAAAAAAAAAAAAACTAAAATAATAATATTAATAATACCAATCCTGTATCATAATGGTAATTCCGAAAAACTTACGTACCTGGAAAAAAGCGGCCATTGTAACGAACTACTGAAGAACAAAACTTCGAAGACGAGAAAAAATAACCGGCGATTAAAAATAACCGAAAGGCTGGCGTCGATTGACGAATTTAACAGAAGACGCGATTAAACGAATAATCACAAATACACTTCGATGGACTGATGCATACAGTGTGCGCACGTATTGTATATATAGGGCATTATTATCAGCTAGGGGAGAGAAGGAGGGTCGCGTTAAACGCAATGACAATAGTACGGAAAACCTCCCAAACTTGAATTACTCCTCCCGCCGCGAAAGATTTACGCGATCCCTTGCGTCAGATTGGTTCCAGAACGTTTCCAGTGTCATGAACACCTTACGTAGGTATTTACGTTGGTAGCGCTATGTCTGCTTCCCAAAAGCCGCTTCGTCCGCGTAAACCCGATCTATTTAATCATCAAAGCGTAACACGTCTGCCACATGCCACGAGGCCGCCAATGTTAACGTCTATTAGTGCAATTTACACGACGCGGCGTGGCGGCGTTATGTCAGAACGCCTACAAGGGTTATTTAACAAAGTCTAGAAATGTGCTTTGGAAAAAGCACTAGATTAGCGGCCCCGCTGGTTCTGAATAATTTAATTTATTTAAATCTGGGAGCTAGATGACCGTTTTTGGTTCGATGGATTTTGGATTCGGAGTATTTACCAGGTCAAGGCGTTGGGATTGATCTAAAATAGAAAGAAATAAAATCGGTGGATTGCGGAGTTTCGTGCAAGTTGGTAATTTAATATCGTAAGTAGAAATCCATTAAATTCAATTAACCGAGCTTACGTACTACGCGTATCATCTGTTGTACCAATTAACCCATCGTCATTTCTTTCCATATAATTGCAATGCTTCATTAAAGGCTAAAAATTCGATCTCCATGTGGTAATCGCAAGCGCGACGTTTATTCAAATTTTAACCTGATTGAAAGCCGTCGAGTGATCGATATCGTTCATGAATTCTTCTACGAAATATTCATACTATGTAAAATCTCGATTATTTGGGTCGCATCGTAAAGCAATCGCGTTTCCCGAAATCATCCAGAGATCGTCGATAATAAAATTCGTACTTTACTCGGTTACGAATTTAAATTATTTCGCTAAATGTTCATTATTGCGATGTAGGTCGAGTAAAAAATCAACTTGTAGTGGGTAAAGTGCAACTCGTCCGAGATGAACTGGATTTGTAGTTGTACGTATCGTTATATTTGATCGATAAACGCGGATAATTTCGATACAACGAAAATTCTCTCATTCCATTCCGAAATGATTAATTACGACTGCATAAAAAGTATGTGTTATTTCCTGGGCGCATATATACGAACTTCGGTTTAATGATTTGTGTGTTTTATGGGCCTACGGATACGAAGAACTTGATTTCTTTCGCATTTAAATTATGGTAAACATCAAAATCGGTTTGTAATATTTATAGATCGAATTGATTTTGAACCAGAAACTTATACAAAAAAATTAATACAGCTTATAAAATAAGACAATTGTAGTTCAAAATGTATTTAATACGTATGCTATAGATACACAAAAATTCACATCATTTCGATGCATTCATACGTATTTGGGGTTGATAATCTTAAATTTTTCAAAAAAAAAAAAATAAATAAAGAATTTAAAATTGGTGCCAAAACTATCTAGCCTTTTATAATTTATCAAAATCTGTTAATATTGAAGGGTTGTAGTGCTTTTCAAACCTTGATCAAAGAGAGAAAAATTAGCTATAGAGACCCAATATAGCTGCTTATAGTTTATTGCTTGTAGCTTCTAGCTCATAGCTTTATAGCTTAGAGCTTGGAGCTTATAGATCATAGTTCTTGACTTATATATTGTAGCTGAAAGCAGTAGGTCTGTTCTTGTTCCTGTTCTCGTTCCTGGAAACACCCAGTCATTTGATCCTGTTCCTGACTCGTTCTTATTCTCAATGTTTCAATTGTTCTCGTTCCGTTCTTCGTTGTTTTAATTCTTTACAATGTTGTTCTCGTTCTGTTCTTTGTTCTTTCAATCTTTTATGGTCTGTTCTGTTCTCGTTCTGTTCTTTGTTCTTCAGATATATCACTTTTATGTTCTCATTCTTGGTCCTGTTCCTCAGGAACAATGAAAATTCTCCGTTCTTGTTGTTCTTCGTTCTGGTTCTTTGGTTTGTTCCTACAACACTGGCTGAAAGCTTGTAGCTTACAGCTTATAGCTTATAGCTGGTATGTCATGGTTCATAATTTATAGATTGCAGCTCATAGCTCACAGCTTATAGCTTATCGGTCATAGTTCATAACCTATATATTGTAGCTGAAAGCTTGTAGCTTGTAGCTTATAGCTGGTAGGTCATAGTTTATAGTTCATAACTTATAGATTGTAGCTCCCAGCTTATAGCTTAAAGCTTGGAGCTTAAATCTTGTAGATCATAGTTCATAACTTATGGATTGTAGCTTAAAGCTTGAAACTCACAGCTTAAAGCTTGCAACTTATACCTTGTAGGTCATAATTCATAACTTATTGATTGTAGTTCAAAGCTTATAGCTCATAGCTTAGAGCTTACAGCTTGGAGCTTATAGATCCTAGTTCATAGCTTGTACATTGTAAATCAAAGCTTGTAGTTCACAGCTTATGGCTTATACCTTAGAACTTATAGCTGATAAATCATAGTTCATAGCTTATAAATTATTATTCAAGCATTTAGGTAGCTTAGCGCCTACAGCTTATAGCTCAACGCTTATAACTAATATCATAGATCTTATGAGAGCAACTTAGAGCTTGGAACTTTTAGCTTTTAGTTTATAGAGTATTGCCTGTAGCTTTTAGCTTAAAGCTCATTGCTGTTATGTATGTAGTTTATAGCATATAGCATAGGCCATACGGGTAATAGCTTGTATGCCTATAGCTTTGAATTTGAAACGTACTGCTTATAGCTTGTAGCTCATAAGTAATAGCTTATAGCCTTTTAGCTTGGAACACGGAGCTTATAGTTCATTGTTCATAACTTAAAGGCTTATAGCTTGTAGCTCATAGGTTATAGTTCATACTTTTCAATTTGCTTCTCCACAGTACGCGAGCCAGTTTTTGAATTCTGAGGGTCTATTTGTGATTTACGGATACTTCATACTTTCATAAGTGAAATTTTCAAGCCGATTCCTACAGAAGCAGCTTAGTTTTTAGTTTATGGGTTCACTCGAGTTTTTTGTTTTTGTTTTAATTTTCTTAAAATGTTTATGTGTAGCGAAGAAAATGATCTCTGCGAAAATAATCCAAGGGGTTATATTCTGGTCATCGACTAACACTACACACAAAGTTTGACTTTTCTTGGTTGATTTGGTGAGGGAATACGGAAGATTCAAAAAATTTCATTATTTAAAACTTCCTCAAGAACCGTTTTTCACTCCAACTCTCCTCCAAATATACTTATGGAGCTGAAATTCAGAAGTGTTGGTGTCCGTGACTCACTCTTTCACCTGAAATCAAAAACAAAAATTTTAAGTCGTTTGCGTCTTTTCCAGACTCCCTCAAAATTTGAGTAATCTGTCATTTTGTGATTTATCAAAAAAATGAAAAAGCTCTTTTTTCGCATTTTCAAGGGAAGTCTCTTACCAAATTTTGATCGAATTTCATGAATCTTCGCCCTTGTTACTCGTGGGTGAGAAAAGCCAGATGATTACAAATGATCTGAAACGCAAAAATATGAAGACCGCACCCTCCCCCGCTCCCTTTCGCAAATCAGATAGGCTGTAATAGGTGTAGCTATCGTTAAAAACTCAGCTAAAAATGCAATAATCCCGCTATTTTTTTTTATTTTTTTTTTTGCAAAGAAGGTAATTGTATCACAAAAAAATAAAGCTGCTTCTGGAAAAATAATTTTCATAGTTTCAGGTATAATCGCCTCTGTTTTTAGTTTACGAATGAACTATCAGAGACTATCTCTCGCACTCTGGCGAACTGAATCTTTCCATAATGGATTTTTTGAAAAAAAAATTGCATTATTGATGGGAGTTCGATTCATGTATGTATTAAAGAATTAAATCGTGTTCGTAAAATTTGGGAATCACCCACCCCAGCTCAGCTCATAGCTGGCTGGAAGCATGTAACGTGCAGTCTTTTGTTTTAAGCTTTTATCTCGTAACTTATAGCTTAAAATCAGTAGCTTACAAACTTTAGCTTATGGTTTGTAGCTTGTACATCTTATAGCTATTATATTCAACTTGAAGGCTTATAGCTTACAGCTTTTAGATCATAGCTTATAACTGATAGCTGGTAGCTTGAAAGGTATCGCTTGTATCCTGTATCTCTGTGACTGTATTTTTTTGTTTACGGTCTCTAGCTTAAAGCTCGTGGTTTGTGATTCATAGATTGTAATCTTAGTTTGTGGTCTGTAGCTAATAATCTATAGATTATCGCTTTTAGCATGTAGCTTAAGTGATATAAGCTCAATGCGAAGATTTTATCCATAAGGAAGACTAATTTTCCGTTCATAATTTTTCATAGGAAAAGGTAGTTTTTCGGCGATTACTTTCCTCAGGTTCGATTGTCGTTACGCTCCCGTACTGCGGTAATGTTTGTTTTTATGAAACGGGTAATTAAAGTACGCGCGGAGAGTGAAATGAAACCGAAAAGATGGATGGAAAGCAAGGTTACCGTATTTTATTATTATTACTATTATTACAAAGCATCGGAATGTAATGAGCTCGATCTATAGCGGGCTCGTTTTTTTTTTTCACCGACTACGCTTAGAATGGCTAATTATTTTTCATCCGCCATGTCGCAACGTACTCGGCTAGTTTGTCGGTTTGCGGTGTGGACAACGTCGCGGGTCATTACAATACAGTCGTACATTTTCGATTACCTATTCGTAATGTCTGCGGTACGGGCGCAAATTTTCGATCATTTGGGGGAAAATGGTGAAAAAAATCCACGGTCATGGTCAACGCTTCGTAGAGTTTGATTTTTTGTTCGAGGTGATTACGTTAATATGAAATTTTTTTCTCATAACGACCTCCACGTTACATCATCGGAGTTGCCGAATTCAAGAGACTTTATTGTGTGCGCCTGAGAACGCGGTCGTTGAGAGTTTGCTTAATTTACCTTGGCGAGGTTTTTCGATCACCCTGTGCCGTCAGTGCACACGCTGATTCTGGTTTTACATATTTTATTACGGTGACATTTTGATAATTCTAGTAACTTTTAATTAACCGTCTATAACTGTTAATTAGTTCTGATCTAGATATGCGCGCGCGTTGTATTAAAATCTCGTCCGTAGTCGGCGGCGCGGTTACGTTAACGCGAATTCCACCCGTCGCTATGTCAAGACGAACGTCTTGAGGTATTTAAAAGTTAGATTATTTTATTATCGCTATCCTTGTGGTATTTATGATGAATATTTACGCAGCTAATATTTTTTTACTCGGCAAGGTATTGAGTTACCTTCGTTATGTAGATCACATACGCGGTTATTCGGTTGGTTAAATGATATGTGAAATTTTTATCGTATAGCAATAGGTATTTTACGGTGATGCTAACCTTTCGTAAGTATTCGTTTGCGTTGAAAAAATCTCCGAAAATCTATAATTTTGGAAGAAAATTCAAGGCCAGTGTCTAACCGGTAGGGAAAGTAACGAGGTTGATGATGAAAATTGAGAAATTCCAAGATGATGGATTACACGCTGCACTTTGTTCATAACTGAGATGTCTACTATAGAGCCATTGAGAGAGATTATGTCGGGGGACAAGTTCTCCTCAGTCGTACTCTCAAAAAGGGCCAGATTATGAGATATAAAATTTTTGCTGAAATGTCCAAAATTGACGAGAAACTGGTGTGGAGCTCAAATTTTATTTTTGAATATTATAAAATACTCTTCCCTGAATATAAAAAAGGATGTTGTTGGTCCTCGTTGTGGTTTCGTTCTTTAGTAGGGAGTGTGGGGTAACCTTATATGTTCATCTTAGTCATCTCGGTTACCATTGGTCATAGTTGAAAAAAACTTAACACGAAATGTCCTTTACTTTGATATTCGACTAGAAAACTTAAAATACGATAAACTAAATTATGACACCCTCCTTTTTTGTAGAGAAGTAGAGCAGTTTATAAATGACAGAACCCTGGTATTGAAAATTAGACACTTTTTATTTTAATGCTTAACTCAGTTATTTCCCATTTGACTGAAAAAATTTTGACCATTCTTCCCTCTTCCTACTGCCAATGAAATGGTGAGGTGATCAAAAATGATATTTATTGCTTTTCATATTTTTGTAGTGTTTTCCACCTATGGATGCCAACTAGCAAGGTATTTACTGAAACAACAGATGTTTAGAATATTAGGAGAGGGAGAGAGCAATAATTTATAGATATGAGTGGTGTAAAAAAATACATACCTACCTTTTAATTTGTTGTAAAATTTGACCTTCATTTTGAGATGAATTTTTTAGCTGAGTTTTCAACTTAAAAACGATAGCTATTACAATCTATTTTGGGAGGAGAGGTCGGGTAGGGTGGAGTTTTCAAATCATTGCGTTTCAGGACATTTGTAATCATCTGGCAAATGTCCAACTTTGGCGAGTATTCATGAAATTCAATCAAAATTTGATGAGAGACTTTTATCAAAAATGCAAAAAATATAATTTTTTGTTTTTTCGATACACTTTAAAATGGCGGATCACTCAAATTTTGAGGAGGGTCGGAGAAGGGGCAAATAGCTCATATTTTTTGTTTTTGATCTCAGATGAAAGAGTACGTCAGGGGCATCAACGTAGCCAAATTTCAGCTTCGTAAACACACTTTGAGGGGAGTTGGAGTAAAAAACAGCTTTTTGAGGAAGTTTTGAGGTATGAAATTTTTTGAATCTTCCATATCTTCTCACCAAATCAGCCTAAAAAGGTCAAACTTTGTGTGTGGGTTTAGTTGGTGATCAAAATATGACCTCTTGAATTTGGATCAAAATAGATCCAAAATGGCCGATTATCAAAATTTGAATAGAGCTCAAGGAGCCTCGAATTAGTGAACATTTAAATAATATGAACTCATATAATTTTGGGGGATAAAAAATGTACTATATCAAGAATTCACCTCCATACATGATGTTAGAGGGGAGAAAACTACATTTGTTCCAAGTTTAGCTTCTTGAGTGATTTTGGAAGGGATAGGATTGCTTGTAGACAATTAGACATGAAGAGGTTAGCAGTGTTATTTGTAAACCTAAACAAGCCCAGTTAAAAACTGAGCTTCAGTTATGCGGCATGGCTGCTTACGTTTCTTCACCCAATGATCAATGGTACAAAGATTGTTTGGGAAAAAATAAATTCCACCTATCTGGACTGCTATCACTCAATTAGTCGCAAATTTATTTCTCTTTATTTTTTAATTGAGGTGTTCCGTACCAGTTTTGTAGGAACGAACATACGTCTGTTTTTGTTCCTGGTCTTGTTCCTGGAAACACTCAGTCATTTGATCCTGTTCCTGACACGTTCTTATTCTCAATGCTTTAACTGTTCTCGTTTCGTTCTTCGTTCTTTTAATTCTTTACAATGTTGTTCTCGTTCTGTTCTTTGTTCTTTCAATCCTTTATGGTCTCGTTGTTGTTCGTTCTTCGTTCTGTTCTCGTTCTTCAACTTTTTCTTTTGTTCTTTCTTTCTTTTTTTTGATAACGTGTTTATTGTTTAGGTTGTAGTTGAAATTGAAAATTAATTAATTGAAGCCAGTTAATAAAAAAAATTACTTGTGCGAGTATAAGTAGCACTTACACGCTTTTTTCAGTTTTCTATGTTCTCTTTCCCCTCATGATTTCTATTCATTTTTATGATGAACCATGAACTTTCAAAAGAACGAAGAACAACCAAAACTTACATCGTTCTTGTTCTTGTTCTCGTTCCTCAACATTGTACATTAGTTGGTTCTCTTTTCGTTCTTTGATCTTTAAGTTTGAAAATATTCTGTTCTCGTTCTGTTCTTTGTTATTCATACATATTAGGTTTATGTTCTTGTTCTTGGGTTTGTTCCTACATTTCGTACATACAAGGTCCGACAACAGTGTAAATTTATACTACTTCAAAAATGAAATGAAATTCATTCTTCATAACAGTACATACCAGTGCTACCAACATATCACACCTACTTCGTTTCCTACGTTCAATACCCCTTTACCCACTTATTTAGAAAAATACAGTAACATAAAAAAGAAGAATAATGATAGTAATAATATATAAAGTAAAATAAAATAAATTCGCCTCTAGCCTAGAGCTGTTCACGGCGTATTAAAAAAAAAAATAATAAAATAAAATAATTATGTTGAAAAAAAAGAGGAAAAAGACAAAAAAATTCAAGAATTAAATTTAAAAAAAAAAAGAAATTCTTGAAAAAAAAGAATGAAAAATTTTGTTTAATGTAAAAATAAATGTACAAAAATGGAAAAATGAAAGTAATGAAAAAAAAAAATACTAAATATGGTAAACGATAAAATGACCTGTAAAATAAATCTACAAAAATGAGAAAAACTAACGAAATGAGTATAGTACGTAGTTTAATTGATGAAAAAAACTTTTAAAATGGAAAAATGTTTATATGAAGGAAAAAAATGATCAAGAATAAGAAGTTGAAAAAAATTAGTGTAACAAATGTAGAAAAAATATTCAAGAGCTAAAAATGTCTTAAAATAAAAATTAAAAAAATTGAAAATAGTAAAAATGTAAGATTTTTGCTTGATTTAATTGATGAAAAAAGGTTCAGTAATGAAGAATGTCTTTCCAGCAACATTTGATGAGGAGATATGGGAGATTTAGAAAATTTCATTGCTCAAAACTTACATACTTTTTTTACTCTAATTTCTCTTCAGTTTTATTTAAGGATCTGAAATTTAGATTGGTATTCTTATTTCAATCTATTAACTATATAGCAACGAGAATGAAAATATTGAAGTTTTGAAGATCCTTCTAATTTTACTCAAAATTTGACTGATTCGTTACGTTGAATCGAATCAAAAATTTGTAGAAATTATTTGTTCTAAATTTACGCATAAACAACTTTTGATCATATTTTGAGCGTTTCACTCGTCCATCTGTAATAATGGTTTGCTATTTGTCATAGGAAGGCCACAAAATATGGCCTATAATGATTAGATGTGTATGCCCCTTATACTCCTTGATATCTCTTTTTCAAATCAGGTAAGCTCTAGTGGCTATCGTTTATATGCAAAACTGAGCTAAGATTTAAAAAAAGAAATCCAAAAAAAATTCCAAAATAAAAATATTTTAAGAGAAAAAAAAGAAAAAAAAAAGTAAAATAATCAGAAATGGAAACCATATAAAAAATAAACGAGTGTCCAAAATCGAAAAAATCGTAATGACTAAAATGATGAAAAACAAAATAAAGTTAAAAAAATTATAAATTAACATTCAGTAATGAAGAAAGACTTGAAGCGAAATAGATTTAAAAATGGTAAAACTGTTCAAAAATAAAAGAAGAGAAGTGTTCTTGGTATTGAATGATTGAAATAAAAAATTCCAAAAAAAAAATTTTAAATATAAAAAGTAGATAAAATCAACTCTAAAAAATGAAGTAATAATATAGATTGGAAAATTTTTCGAAAAAGTAGATGTCCGAAAATTCATAATTTTCAAAAAAAAAATATATATATATATAGATTTATCTATGGATAAAGTGGCATCATTTTTCGTCGTCTACAGGTAAAGTGGCATCTTTTTTACAAAGTGGCATCTTTTTTACAAAGTGGCATCTTTTTTTTGATGCCACTTTACCATCACATTGCTCATCGATTCAGCTATGTGTCATGACGTCACTGGTGTGGTTATTTGGGTGATGCCACTTTACCACTAATAATCTTTTTTTCATACAAAAAAATTTTTTTCGGTCTACGGTCGTAGTAGCCTCATTATTTTTAAGTTTACAAGTAAAATGGCATCATTTTAAAAATTTGTTTCCAAGAAAACCTATGAAATTATACATTCCGTTCGCCACTGTGGTGTCGTTAACGTGACATTAGATGCACTTCTGAGGAATGTGCAAAGTGATGCCACTTTGACTATAGATCACTATATATATATATATATATATATATATATATATATATATATATATATATATATAGATTTATCTATGGATAAAGTGGCATCATTTTTCGTCGTCTACAGGTAAAGTGGCATCTTTTTTACAAAGTGGCATCTTTTTTTTGATGCCACTTTACCATCACATTGCTCATCAATTCAGCTTTGTGTCATGATGTCTGATCGTGTGGTTATTTGGGTGATGCCACTTTACCACTAATATTCTATTTTTCATACAAAAAAATTTTTTTCGGTCTACGGTCGTAGTAGCCTCATTTTTTTGATGTTTACAGGTAAAGTGGCATCATTTTAAAAATTTGTTTCTAAGAAAACCTATGATATTATACATTCCGTTCGCCATTGTGGTGTCGTTAATGTGACATTAGATGCACTTCTGAGGAATGTGCAAACTGATGCCACTTTGACCATAGATCACTATATATATATATAATTATATATTATTTCATTTCTATTTCGTCAGAATACATTTTTTTCATTCATTTTTTCGCCGATTCTATTCACGATATTGAAGAAATTGAAAGTCGATAATGTGTTCCCTATTGTCTTAACTACGCACTTAGAAAGGATTAAACTCTTACTATAGGATAGTACCATAAACTCACATATGTGATTGTACAATGTACATGGAAGACAACAAAATTCTTCGATTAATTAATTTCCAATGACGACCGCCGGGTGTACAATGCATAATATTCAGCGTTGATTATCGGCGATGGTTATTTGTCGTGTTATCGTGGATTACGTATAAATTGCTTTTCTTTGTAAATATCGTGAAAGTTATTTACGTATACGAGCGGATTAATAAAAACCAGCCACGATACATAGCATTAAGTACGTAGGTATTTTGTGTACGACGCGTAGATATATGGAACGAAAAGTTACACGATTATTTCATCACGTCGGGAGTTAGCGGTGAAGGGGAAAAAATCCACAAAAATATAAATATCCCGAAGGGTGCAAGTTATAGAATTTCCTTGGAACATCGAAATGGAAAATTAATGGGCGCTGGAAAGTGGGGTCAGATGTTATCGAAAAGAACCGTGACCACGTTCGCCTATATGATTTGATGTATCGACGTTCGATGATGATGATGAGCTCGATTTTTTTCGTTGCTTATGAATTTGATGGGCTAACGTTAGATTTCACCTTGTATCTAATGTCGCCAGCAGTCGCATTGTTGGGCAGAACATTGAATTTGTTTTGAGTATTTCGTAAAATTAATTTAAATGTAGGTCATTTAGATTAGGCGTGGATGACGGGTCGAGTGACATCTATATTAGCTAGGTATACCGAGGCGAAAGTGACGGTAGCTTTACGACCTTTAATTGTCGGATTTTTATACCTAATTAATACTAGTTCACTTTCATAAATATATGAATCGAATTAGCAATCGTTTGGGCGGACGCACGTGGTGTGAATTCGCGTAAAACAGGTGCATCAGAGGTGTGTTCTGTGTAAATTGTATTTACCGGATAATAATTTCTTTGTGTTTTGCATATCGCAGTGTGAGATCTGATTACATCTCGGTCTCTTCTTTTAGTATCTCACGTCGTATTTTTCCATTTAATTATAATTATTAAACGATACAATGAGCGATGAAACAGACATAGTGTGTAATTTACAACTCATTACGTCTTCAATTGGGTATGTGGAATAGCGCGTTGATGAATTAAGTAGCCGATTGCGAGATTAACGCGTATGACAAATCGAAACTGTTTTACATGATGGTTTCATAAACCTAACTCGTTTTTCTGCCGGAGCTCGGTACGTTGTCGAAAGAACGAAAAAAATGAATGAGGGAATTTAAAACGAACGCAGCTGCTGGGTATTCAATAAGTACGCGCATTCCAGATTTTTTCCTCCTTAAGGTGGTTTTTTTTTCTTTCTTTTCGTGCTCGTAAGAACGAGATAAGACAAAGCTGTAAAAACGCGCACGTTTTTGTATGTGACCGAGGAATCAGTGCGGCGGTCGTAAATGATCACGAGAGGTATTTATTGCGGCGTTTATTCGTTCAGGACTGCAGGCGATGGTGAGGGAGTGCTTGGAAATTTTTAGTTTGATGGAAGCGTCGCGTCGCAACGTGTAATTGAGTAATTAGATTTATTCGTTGGGTACGCCGTCGCCGCCTATGGAAATTCCTTTAAGTGATTGTTATTTTTGGTTGTGCGTACGTATACGTTGGTAATTGGGTCAGTGCTCTTGTGATGAATTTGGCTGTACTTATATGGAACATGAATTCGATTCGAATGGAATTTTACGATTGGGTTTACTGTAAGCTTGACTTAAACATGAGGCCTATGGTACCATAAAAAGTGCATACTAGATGCTGTGAGCAAAATATTGATTGAAACTAAAAGTTTGATTTGAGCTTGAAGCAAGATGATTTCATATCAATTAGGCCAAAAAAAATGCAATTTTTGAACCAGTATTCTTTCATATTGGGTATGGAGGGCAGGAAATGGTTGAGGAAGAGAAGTATTAATTGCCGTATGCAAGAACGATACTTAACTTAAGCAAAGTACTTAACGTTCATTTCTTTCCGCCATGCCTATTGTTTAGTAATTCTTAAGTATCCAATTTCGACTACTTAAGCAAATGCTTAAGTTAAGTATCGTTCTTGCATACGGCCCTAAGTTTATGAGAGGAATCACGTTCACTAATTGCCTTTGTACCTACATAGGTATATCCTACAGGTCATATTAAGCATTATGAATTGTTGATAAAATTTGGCAATGCTTCAATACCCCATAAAGGGCACTTTGAAAAATTAGTAATCATGAAGTGTAATTTAAATTCCATCATTATCATTTTAATTCAACGTGAATTGAAAATTACTTAATTTTAATGATTCAAGAGGATTGGTTAAGGTGCTTGAAAATGGTGAAGGATGAAAAATAAGTTCATTATCGTATTCAGCTTACTCAAATACCTATAAAACGATATAGCATATGTTTACTACATTAAATTAAAAAAAAAAAACGTAAGTAGCCATACCGCATTAGTGGAGCTGAGTTTTTAATTAAAACTTATTTAGGTTTACGAGTTCATATTAATTACATTTTAACCAATTTGAAACTCCTCAAGCTCTACTCAGATTTTGATAATCCGCCATTTTGGATCAGTTTTAACTGAAATTCAAGACGTCATATTCTAGTCCCCAACTAACCCCACACATAAAGTTCCATTTTTCTATATTGATTTGGTGATGAAATTTCGAAGATTCAAGAAATTTCATGACTCAAAACTCCCTCAGAAAGCCACTTTTTGCTCTAACTCAACTTAAAGTGTATTTAGGAAGCTGAAATTTAGATATGTTGGTGTCCGTGACTTACTCTTTGGTAGGAAATCAAAACAAAAAAATTTGAGGTATTTTCTCTATTTCTAGCCTCGCTCAAAATTTGAGTGATCCGTCATTTTGAGATGTATCGAAAAAACAAAAAAGTATTTTTTTTGTATTTTTGAGGAAAAGCTCTTGTCAAATTTTGAGCGAATTTCGTGAATACCGGTCGGGACTACGCGCGTGGACAAAATGCAAATATACCAAAAAGTTGGTTGCCAGATGATTATGAATGGTCTGACATGCAAAGATTTGAAAACTCCCCGCCCCGATTCCTTCCCAAATCGGGTTGACTGTAATAGCTATCGTTTTTATTGAAAACTCAGCTAACATTTTTTTCTTTCAAAAAATTGAATCCCTTTTATGGTGGGACTAATTTCGCTTTTTCTCCAAAACTAGAGTAGAGTTACGAAATGATCTCAAAAGAACAACATAAAAATTTCAACTTCTTAATTCAATTTTTAGACCCCTCCCCCTCCAAAATGAAGTCAATGTTTGAAAAATTAAAAACAAAAAATTCGGCAATTATCTTTTTTAAACATCTTAAAATTAAATTTTATGCTTTAAAAACTGAAAAAAATGTTTACTGCTAATTATTTTTAAATCAATTTTTGAAGAGTTTCTAATAAAAACGATACCTATTGCAGTCTATCTGATGTGGGAGGGGATCGGGATGGGAGTTTTCAAATCCTTGCATGTCAGATCATTTATAATCATCTGGGAACCAAATTTTTGGTATATTTGTATTTTGTCCCTGTTTTGAGCCCGGACTTGTATTCATGAAATTCGCTCAAAATTTGATGAGAGACTTGTCTCAAAAATGCAATAAAGATACTTATTCAAAAAACACCAATTTTCGTTATTTTCGAAAATGAACCACAAATGGACAGTTTATTGGTCATGTGCACAATATCGGTATTATTTAGTCGTTTTTGATCTTGAGAAGCCAAATATGCTCGATTTTTGTTGCACAGGAGTTCCTAAAATCAAAACTATTTGATGTTAAAATGTCTATACGACGTCATTTTGAAGCTAGAATGTAATGTTTTGGGAAGCTTTGTGGGGTAAAAATTGAGCATATTTCCCCTCTTGAATGCGAAATAGCTTATATTACGTACATACTGCGCATGCGACCAATGAATTACTCGTTTTCCGCTCATTTTTCAAAATGACAAAAATTGGCGCTTTTTGAAAAAAATCGTTTAGTTATTCTGAATTTTTAAAAAAAATCGATGTTAAAAATTTATTACGCTCTTTGGACGACAAAACATAAATTTAGAAAGTGGAAAAATGTTTAATTCTCCAATTTTTTTTTTTGAGAATTTCAAAATTTTCAAAACATTGAATAAAAGTCAAAAAAATTTAACACTAGCTACGATCAGTCAGGATTTGAATTCCCTCTTTTCCACATAAAGTATAAAAATCAATAAATCAAAAAAAAGCTAAAGAAATTGAAAAAAATATAAAAAAATCAATTAAGGAATTATTTAGTAGTGTATTTGAAAATGAAAAAAGAAATTAAAAAAAAACTGGAGTGAAGCAGGAGTTTAGAGTCAAGGTTTTCAAGATGACTCCGAGTCAGCTAACTACGGAGTCAGGTCGGAGTTGTAGTTGGGTTTAGGTTTGTTCTGTACTTAAAGTAGAGTTGCAGTCAGGGTTTTTTTTTTTGAAGTCCTCACTCCCAAACGTGCCGTTGGGTGAGGGAATTTTATTGAGAATAAAAGTAATTTATAATTTACATGCGCCTGTCTACATGACTTTTACGCTACTAAAATAAAGAAATAGTAAATATAAAACTAAACTAACAATTGTAACTTAATGCTAGTTTAATCTAGATATTCACCGCTTGGGCACGTAGCGGAATAGAATATCTAGATGAGAAATTAAAGAAGAAGAAATTGAAAATAGGGATAGAGTAGTCCAAAGATGGATAGAAAAGTTGAAGAGAAAGAATTTTTATGCAGTCAGCGGTTGGAGTCGGAGTCAATAAACTCAACTCCGAGTCAAGTCAAAGTCGGAGTTGGGCTTTCAGATTTGCTCCGGAATCAAAATGGAGTCGGATTTGACTTCGGTGTCAGGAACTGGAGTCGGAGTTATTTCAAACCTGACTCCGGAGTCAAGGCCGTCAAGGGTCGAAGTTGGAATCGAATGTTGCCTTAACTTCGGAGTCAGGCTGGAGTCGGAGTCAAATTTTTAGGTGACTCCTGGTTTTTGGAAAAAATTATCAAAGTTACACAATTATGAGTAAATGATAAAAGAAGTGTAAAAATTAAAAAAGCTTAGAAAATTGAAATAGTTATAGGAAGCGAAGCAAATGTTTAAAAATTGGTAAACCTTTTTCTAAAGTTTAAGAATCCAAACATTACAAAGAAAACTGTAAAAAATAAAATAAATCATAATATAATTTAAAAAATTGCAAAATACAAAAAAATTGTCAAAAAAAAAATTTTTAATTGTGAAATAAAAAAATAAAAAACTTCATTTCATAACTGAAAATCCTTTCCGATCAACAAAATAAAATTGAACATCTCCTTCACTTCCTCAAAATAACAAACTTATTTCAAAACATCTAACCCCAAAATTACTCGTGCCTCTGGCCTAGGCGGCAGTACACGGCACGTTAATCAAGGAGTAAGTAAGTAAGTAAGAAAGTATCAAAAAAAAAAAATACAAATGAAAAAATTGCGTAATAATTGAAAAAATCAAGAAAATTAAAAAGTTTCAAGAGCCAAAAAAAAATACAAAAATTAGTTAAAATATAAAAATCAAATTTAAAAGAAAAAAAAAATGAAGAAAACTGCAAAAAATAAAATACATAATATTGAAGTCAAAAGATGATAAAATGCCAAAACTATGAGTAAAATAAAATAAAAAAGCAAAAAATGAAAAAATATCGAGAGAATAAAAATAACAAAAACAAATTTCATCATCGAAAAAATTGTCAAAAAAAATCAATTATAAATAAAAAAAGAAGTGTAAAAATCGAAAAACGTTTCAAGACCGAAGACAATGTTAAGAAATTAGTGAAAAAAATTAAAAAATTTGAAAATACACTCAATATAAAAAATTATTCGATAAAATAACCGAAAACTCCCGATGAAATTATGAATCATTAAAAACAAAAAATGATAAAATACTAAAACTAAAAGTAAGATAAAAGCTCACGAATAAAATGAAAATTTCGATTATCTTATTGCTTGAAAAAATAACTACCAGTGAGTGAAAAAAATATCCAAAAATGAACAAATGTCCTAAAAAGAAGCGAGAAAGAATTCTAAAAAAATGAACAATCATTTAATAAGAAAAAACAAAAAGTAATTTCTAAACCAATGTTGAAAATGAAGTGGTTAAAAATGGAAATAAAAATTCCGTTTTTGAGGGTAGGTGGTTTTTCATTCATTACATTTTTCTGATTTCTTATGTTTTCAAAGTCTTCGATTCACGAGAAAACATTTCAGCTAGAAAAGGCAAAAATCATTCCATCTCATTGTTTCCATCGATGGCCCTGGCCACAATATTAGTTCATTCAAGATGAATCATAAACTACCTACTCGATGAAGTGTGAAGATCCTTTCGACACATACGAGCTCGACCGACGGTAGAGCATTAACCTTAATTTTTTTGAACGTATCGATCAATTAACGTATTGTTATAAAACACGTCGATATCAATGGTAAAGAAATTCACGCTTTTCAAAGTGACCAAAAAAAAAAAAAAACTCGACCACGTACCAATGGGAAATAATACAATGGAAAATCAAAAGTTGGCAACTTTGTCGGCGAACGACCGTATAGGTACAAATGCAAGCATTGGAATGGAATAGATAACAATAGCCTTGATGAGAAGGTAGAGGCGCGACGCTACGTATGCTAGATGGTAATCTCAAGATGTAAAAAGAACCAACATACGGTCATGTCGTCGTTGCACTTGGACTGTACATTGTTATGTGCTAGTGTACCAAAGCGAACTGTATCGATGGATTGAATCGATCGGATGTGTAGGTAATGGGTATACCACACCATTACACAATTCGGGGTCTTTTTTTATTAATAATATTTTCCCCGCCTATTATAATACACACGAGGCACACGATAATTGAATATTTTACCTTTGTAAAAATGGTAAAAAAAGAATTTATCACGATTTATTGTGAAATAGTTTATTGTAAAGTAGGAGATTTTACGTTTACGTGACCTTAATGGTTTGTTCATGATGTCCAGATTACAACTATTATTATAAAAGCATTATTCCGCCGTCTCGGTTTTTTACCCTAATCTGCGATTCAATTAAATAACAGATTGCCGAGCTACGGATGTCATATACTTAACCCGAACACACCTTATAAGTGAATGAAGTTTCATCGAATTTTACCATTATTGCGTTTATTTATTTTGAAGGTTTTGGCCGCAGGGCTAGTATATTTAACCGTTTGTAGGTTTTTTCTTCACCTTTATTTGTATACGCGAACTCAATGATAACGTAATGGCCCGCCGCGTTTCTGTTAATCAATGAAACAGCTAATCTATCATGATGAAATAGGCTTCCGTCAGCGTTGCGAGCGTAGATCAATGGACGCGGTTGTAGTTCATTAAGACAATACGGATGACGGGTTTGGCGGTAATTTCTTTATTCGAGGTTAGCGACAGGGTTTCCTGAATGTTGGTATTTTCATGAGTGTGGAGTATGCTAATCGGGTGTAGGAAGAAATGCGCATGTTCGGTGGAATAAAAAATGCCAGAAATACAGGAATTTGAGAAATCGCCTCGAGTGAACGTGAGCTGTGGGAGCCCATAGTGAGACATATTTTCAAGGTTTTAAAGGCCACGGTATAGTTATGTCAAATAATTCTGCATAACTTCATAATATGATTTATTGGTAGAATAAACATCGGTATAAATAGGTATAGAGAATGTAAATTCCCTTGTTTTAAATTCATCGACGCCTGTGCTTCTATTTTCGCGCATACTTTTGTAAATACTGCGAGAAAACGCGTGCACAACTTATGTTGGAATGTGAGTACAAGGTCACAGAATAAAGGTTTCATTTACAATTTATGATACTAGATGTAAAATATTAAGCGAATTATATTTTGTATGTTTGATTTTTCGATTATATATTTATATTTCTGTGTCATCAAATGTAGAGTACTATGTTTTAAAAAATCTGTTATCGAATAGTTTTCTAGTTGTATTGAATTTATTTAACTCAATGACATACCAAGTATTTTCAAGTTCGTTGAAAGATTGTAGGTGCTGGTGCAAGTAATGAGTGGATTTTACTACCTATAAGGCTTAATAAAAATGACTCAAAGCTTCGAACTTCAAAATGTCAACTTGAAATAAATATTCATCTCAAAGTGCTATTTCACTCAAATTTTGAGAGGAATTGGAGAGGCGCCAAGTGCATCGAAAGTTTTGTTGGTAGTTTCATTTGAGAGACTAAGTTAAGGAAATCAACATACCACAATTTCAGCCTCCTAAGTGTATTCGGAGTGGAGTTGGACTGACAGATGGTTTTTTTGAGGAGTTTTAAGTCATGAAATTCTTTAAGCAAATCAATTTAGGCAAATCAAACATTATATGTGGAGTTAGTTGAAGAGTAGAATATGATTCCTTGAATTTATTTCACTATGGATCCAAAATGGCGTACGGTCAAAATCTGTTGAATGCTTAAGGCTTCTTAGATAAATGAAATAAATTAGATAAATATAGACTCATATGATTTCATGGGGTAAGAATTATGCTATACCTATGTGAAATCTGCCTTCATACATGATGTTGAAAGGGGGAGGAGAATTTTTTGCATAATATTTTTAATTTTTGAACAATTTTTATTTTTATATATTTTCCCTCTTTTTGTGTTTTCTTTTTAATCTTTCTGTTTTCGAACACTTTTTACTGAGTACATTTAATTATTGAAAAGTTTTTCGTTTTCCTTTTTTTTTTTTGAAGATAATGGGCTATTTTCTCAAAATAGAAGAAGGGCTGAGGTGGGGGAGGGGTGAACGCAACGTAGAAAATGTTTGATTGTAATGTCATATGATGAAATGAGCTTTGAGCTCGCTGTAAATGAATTTGAAGGAGAGTTGGAGCAAAAAAAATGCTAAAAAAATCAACAATATAAAAATCATCAAAAAAATCAAAGTGAAAAATGTAAAAATAAAATACTATAGAAATGAAAGAAATGAGTAAAAAAATGTTATTTAAAAAAAGTGCCAAAAAGGAAATTATTCCCGAATGAATGTCCAAAATATGCAAAAATCATAAAAATATTTTTTATAAAGACAATTGTGAAACCAAAAAAGTTAAAAGTAGAAGAACATCAACGATGAAATGTAAATAATTTCTAAAAATTTCAAAAGTGACAAATTTCAAAAATTTTTTAAATGTGTAAAAAAGGAAACTTATTGTTAGTCTAAAAATTATGAAAATGCATAAAAATGTATTTATTTCTCTCCAACATGCTGATCAACTTGTTTCTTCCTTTTCCACAAATGCCCTCTGTTTTGAGTGACAGCAAATGGTCCTACAAATAAAATAAAACTTCTTATAAATAAATAAATAAATAAATAAACCAACAAACAAATGAATAAATAAATACATAAATAAATTGGACCAAAAAATTAAAAAATTGCCGTAATGAAAATAATTTCAGAAATTATACGTAAAATGTAAAAAAAATATTCATAATTTTTTAGGTGTCCAAAAGAATGAAAAATTACCTAAAAATTCAAAAAAATTTCTAAAAATCAGTGATTGTACAAAAATTTATTCAATCATAAAAGTCCTGAAATAAAAAAAAACAACTCAACACCAAATAGAAAATTATTCTTGAAAAATCTATCACATCATAGATATTGTGTTTTTACCTTCCTCTTACACATTAACCTTCTGACATCCATTTTATTTTTTATCCATGCCTCTAGTCTCGTAGCTGCCCACGGCACGTTAAAGGAAAAAGTAAATGTTGAAAAAGAAACTTGTTGGTAATCTAAAAACAGAAGTTTTTGAAAAAAGGAAAAGGAAGGCATCTAATTTTATTTCATTTTTGATGAAATCAGAAGATCGATTTTATGGTTCAAAAAATTTCCAAAGCACACAAGATATTCCGGGGTATAGTTTATGGAATTTTCATATTTTCTAATATTTTCGGGTTATTATTATGTGTTCAGAAATTAGCTTAATCTCTTTTTAATGAAAATGAAACGAACGTCACTTCCCTATTATTTTAAAATACCTAATACATTTTCTTAAATCATCGTAGCAAGGGTAAAAGATGTAAAAGAAAATAAGAAGTAATACGCCTTTAAGCTTTTATATTCTCGCATACAACAATGTATTGTCAGTGGTGCACCCGGATTTCACAACGAGCGTTTTAAAAAGAAATTTGACAACGTTGCATTTAAATTTTTTATCGTTTTAAAACTGTTATTCTTGATTATAGGCAACATTTTCGTCTAACATTATTCCTCCTCGTCTTTGAAAAATTGTGAAATCACCTAATTTGAGATGAACATTTTTTGTCGCTAACAACGTACTTGCTATGGAAATATTTTTCAAATTAATTAGGTATTATTTTATTTAGAACACGAACTTTTGATTTTGGATATCATTCTCAAACCTGTAATCGATCCTTTGATAGAAACAATGTTTGAACCTACGATAAAATGTATCTAACGTTGTGGAATCCGAGTGCACCACCGACAATATATCATTATAAGCGAGGATATGAAGATTTCAAGGAGTAATAATATTTATTTCCTTTTGAGTATCTTTATTATAGCTTCGATGTTGTAACCTACTTCCTTCCCCCTCGCCTTTACTATCTGAGATTAATATTTTTAGAGATATGATTCGTTGATTTGAAAAATTTGCGATCAAGCCGCTTAGTAGTAAGTTTTAAGATATCACTGCGTAGCAGTATACATTGTACATAATACGAACGTACGATGGGTAGTCACGATACACGTTAATCGTTGGTCGAGGCACACGACAGTGCAGATTAAGTGATGCCGATAACCCGTGGTGGTTTTCGTGCTATAATAGTGATAAAACTGAACAACGAAGGTACATAGGAAGCGAAAGGAAACCTCATAACTTTAAATTTTCGATTCGGCGGTTTACTCGGATAGATTACGGTCACTGGTAGTGAAGGTCGATATAAAAATCGATTTAGGATTGAATTATGATTGTTTTCATCAGAACCCGATGTAGGAGTGCGGCGGTTGAGGATGCAGAAGAATGGAAAATTATCGATAAAAATCTGGCGATTGTTCGAGGCCGGAGGCTGAACGAAAGAGGGTGTGTTGAAGGGCTTGAAGGAAAACAATCATCATGGTGATATGGATATCCGAATATTTACTTAATGCCGCGGTGTCGGTGTGACGAAAGCGAATCGCTGGATTTACATATCACGTAATAACGGTCATTCATGTGTCCGATACGGACGCGTGGAAGGTTTACTTTTGCTTGACCGTGAATAGGCTGGAGAAGTGAATCAAGTGCAAGACCGAATTACGAAATGCTAGCTGACATGTACGCGTAGCGGATTGACAATACTATGGCGCGTTGGAAGCTATACAACACGCCCACTAAACGTCTTAAGTAGATATAAACGACGATCGAGATGGTATTTTCATACATCAAATTACCTATGCTCGATTCAACGAACCGGTTTATTAAATACGGTGTCGGCGACTTCAACCGCGATGTTTCTTAATCGCGCACGCTTCCATTTCCCTGAACGAGGTCGATGCCGGGAAAATTTTCATCGCTGTAATTATTGAAAACTGGCGCGATGGCGAAAATTTTCTCATTTTTATCTTCCTCGGTTTTGTCATCACGTTAGATCTGGTAAAGTTGCTTTTATAGCTGTAGATGCGGTTCGTTTGTACTTTCGCCTGAAAATGTCGCCGCGTACGAATCGACCGAGCGAACGTAATAAACGTCGATCGATTACCAAACGATTATTCGTAATTAAACGAGCACTAAATAATGAGAGACCGGTAACACCTACGCCTCTCGTTTATTCCCTTTGTACGCGTATAAATTAATAACTCGTGTTGAGAGAAGAGAAAAAAATAAGAGTACTGATCCAGGGGTTAGATTCGAACATAACGAGGAATCTATTGTAGTTTAATTGCGTTAAAAGTAACGACGTGACGATGCACGTTTTTTCCATCGTATACGCATGCGGAGACATACGAAAGGAAAAATCTACTCGTACGATAAGACTCGAAGGTGTTCGCGTTCCGCAAATCCCACAAACCAGATGGTCAATGGTATCATTACCAACACCAGCAGCTACCATTATTAATCGCGCTCTTGTTCCAGTGTGTGTTTAATGTTGACAAATGTCGCTTTAATTGTTTTCCATTTCGATTGAACCGGTAACAGAAAACGAGTGATTTATCTTAGTCGACGGCCGACGGATCTAGATTGAGTTCTTATATGGAATGTGTGAATTTGATAAATTACCCGTCCGTCCAACCAATCATAACATCGCTGTCAAATGCGTATTTTTTAATTTGATAAATGTAGAAGCGTATACGATGTTTGGATTAGGAGGCTTATTTGTGTGTTAGATATAATAGATAATGGTAATTATGTGCCATTTTATTTTCACTTACTACCACGTATTGATGTTGATGATTCACGTGCTCTGTATGGTTGCTAGGTTTATTATGATAAGGTTATAATTACGCCACGAGCTCTCTCGTGGTACCTACTCATAACGATTTGCAGAGGAGTAATTTTTTCTTTTTTGTAAGTGTACTTGAGACTATAAGAGCTCATCTATTATCATGGTATACGCTAAATATTTCGACATAAGTAGTTCGCGTGAGCTAAATATCCTCAATTTAAAATTATCGTATAGTTATACAATCGGTACTTGACCCTTTGCTCTGCCTCGATATCGATACGTGGTCGTTCTTTATGATGTACAATTGCACATGTATCGGTTCTATGTGTAAGTTATGACCTGGAATGCTTTATTTTAATGTTTAGTTATGGGTCTATAGAATGAATCGTTTTTGCTTCGATACCTATTATTGCCTACCTGATTCGGGAAAAAGAGTTGGAGTTCTCAAATCTTTGTGTCGCATGAAAATCGCTCAAATTTCGAAGAAGGGGTCCTTATTTGAATACCCATTATAGCGTGTAATTTCAATGTAGGTAATTACCAGTTTTTTCTGAATGTTAGACGATTGTAATTTTTTTTAGTTTTCACACAACTTTTCCACGTTTAAATACCTTTCCTTTTTTATGAAATTGCTTCCATATAATACCTTGCATTTATCTATCTTGGATTTTTTTTTGCTACGCGCTTGTTATTGGAAGTTATGTAAGTGTGTTTTTGATATTACACGGTTAAACTCTCAACTTTTTTTGTATTAGTATTCTTTGAAAAAAGATGGATATGATCAAAAACAACTAAAAAATAGAAAACAATAAAAAAAAGTCAAGAAATGAAAATAAATTATCAAAAACAAAATTGTTTAAAAATTAGAAAACTACCAAAAAAATGGTCAAAAAATGATAAAAAACCAAAAATCGTATTTAAACAATGAAAAACACAAATATTCATGTAAAACAAGAAATATTCAAAAATTCAAAAATAAACGAAAATTATCAAAAATAATGGAAACAAGAAAGAATGATCAAAAATAGTCCAGAAGCGAACCGAAATTATCAAAAACCATAAAAAAAAGAAATAAAATCAGAAAACAGCAAAGGTGACGAAGAATGCCAAAAAAAAAATGTCAAAAATGTTCGAAGACCATGAAAACAACGATAAAAAACAATCAAAAATAGGATCAAAATGAACAAAAATGGTATAAAAACAAAAAGAAATAATCAAAAAAAAAAGGTAACAAAATCAAAAAGCAGCCAAGGAGATGAAGAATGATTGAAAAATATTTTTAAAAATGATCAAAAAACTATCAACAACGATTAAAAAGATGAAAACAATGGTAAAAAAACAATCGAAAATAAAATAAAAACAAAACAAAACAGGGTAAAAAAAGGACAGAAGTGATCAAAAACAAAACTAGACACACTGCGTCATAATAGTGGACTTCCTTTTACTGTACAAACATAATTTAACTCCAACAGTTTATCACCTATTGAAAATGCGCCATAAAATATGACCAATAGAAATTGGCCAATCACGAGTCCTAAAACTTTATCCTCATTTTTCTCGAAAACGGTGAACTTTTAAGGTAAATTCTTCAGAACTAAAGTTGTAAAGCGTAAAATTCCTGACACCCTAAATGCTCGCAAGATATTTTCGAAAAACTGATATAAACTTTCAAGTTGAAAAGCTCAACTTTCAATGCGCGCATCAACTCCAAAATTGAATCAGCTTTCCTTCTATACACTTACTAATCACCATAAAAATTTCAAGTTGATCGGTCCACTTTAACGTCAGTTATTCATCAATGAAAATTGACCAATCACAAGTCTCCAAACTTTGACCTCATTTTTTTCGAAAACGGTGAGCTTTTAAGAAAAATTCTTCAGAACTAAAGTTGTAGAGCGTGAAATTCCCAACTATCCTTTTGGCCTCCATTTTCTTCTACGATGGACCGTTCGCAAGATATTTTCGAAAAACTGATATAAACTTTCAAGTTGAAAAGCTCAGCTTTCAATGCATTGATCAACTTCAAAATTTAATTAGCTCTTCTTCTATACTCCTACTAATCACCATAAAAATTTCATGCAAATCAGTTCAGTCTAACGAGGGTTATCGCGTCAGAAAGGAATGTTCCTAAAATGAGCTTAAAGCTCCAAAGCTCAACTTCCCGTGGATAGACTTGCACCAAAAACTAATCAGCTCTTGTTCTTAATGATCTACACCTACTGTAAAAATTTTGAATCGATCTGTCTAGTTAAACTGATGAAAACGCATCAGAAACAAAAAGCTTCAACAAACAAACAAACAAACAAATAAATAAATAAAAAAACAAACCAAGACGACTGCAATAGTGGATTTCCGCATAAGCGAAAGTCCACTATGATTGAAAAATGCTGAAAAATTGATCCAAAAATGTATGACAATGATCAAAAACAAAAAATTTTTAAAGATAAGGAAACCATTAAATACGATCAAACAACTAACAAAAACAATTACTTAGTCAAAAACAACCAAGATAATCATCAAAAACCTTCAAAACCTATTAGAAAGCAATCAAAATGGCCAAAAATTGAGAAAAAGGGGAAAATGATCAAAAACAAAAATGCTTAGAAATCTGAAAAATATCAAAAAGGCTCAAAAAATTTGTTAAAACAAAAACAATCAAAAATGGCCAATAACAATAAAAAACGATCAAAAATGGTATGTAAAAATTATTGAAAGTGTGTGATATATGGTTAAGTATCTATTAAAAAAATCAAAAATGGTCAAAAATGGAAAAAGAAAGAATGATCAATAGCAAAAATTGTTAAAAATCAGAGAACGAGCAAAAATAATATAAGAAGCTTAAAAATCTTTACAAATCAAAATTTGCTAAAAAAAACAAACAAAAACAATCAAAAATGATTAAAAATCAATCAGGAAACCATATAAAATAGTCAAAAATGTGTCAAAAAACGATAAAAAATGATTAAACAACTATCAAAAATCAAAAACAATCAAAATTGGTCAATAATGATGAAAAACGATAAAAAGTGGTATACAAATGTGAAAGAAAATGTTCAATGACATTAAAGAAATAATGAAAAATGATTGAACAACTGAAAAAAAAAATCAAAAATTATCAAAGTAGTCAAAAGTGGCGAAAAAGAATGAATGATCAAAACAAAAATGTTCAAAAATCAGAAAACAACCAAAAATAATCAAAGAGGCTCAAAAATCCTTAAAAATTAAAATGTGCTAAAAAAACAAACAAAAACAATTGAAAACGATCAAAAATTAATGAGGTAGGGATGAAAAATAATCAAAAACATGAAGAAAAAACGATCGAAGAACCTTAAAAAACACAAATAAAAATGAACAAGGAGGTTAAAAAATGGACAAAATGATCAAAAACAAAAATGGTAAAAACTGTAAAATGACCAAAAATAATCAAAAAATGATCCAAAAGTAAGAAATAATCAAAAAAGATCAAATGAGACCTGTTTCTTCTGTTCATTCCTTTTCAAGTGAAGTAGTCTATAATACCTATTGTTCTTATGAAAAGCTCATCAAAAAAAATAGATTTATTTTTGGATGACAGAAGTTGTTCCTTGAATGCAAAAAATTAAAATTTTTGGAAACTTCAAATTGTAAAATTTTCAAAAATATCAAATTTGTGAATTTTATTCTGATTTGGAAAAGCAGATGTATTGACACTTATTCATTCGGTGCAAAATGAAGACAGCGAGAGGAAGGGACCTTCCTCCATGAGGTAGACGGACTCCTTTTGGAAGGCAACGCAAACGAGGCGCAGCTTGCCTGTCTGCATTCGGAGCGCGCAAAACAGGGTCAAATTGAGGGATTTAGTGTTCTAACTCATTGAAGTGATGTCATGACAGACGTGAGTTGGTCACAATATCCCCTGATGGGTGATACGACACGATGATGAAACGTTGACATAGACGCAGAAATTTTTGATTGAGATGTCACTTAAGAGTAGAGAGCACTATAGATGAACTATTTGTTAATTGGAAAAGATAATGTTTCATTTTTTACGAGCCTCGGGCTATAGTCACACAACACAATTGAAATGGCTGTGTAGAAAATTTTTCATCGTTCAGTTTACCTCGAACCTATGGAGTGATCGACGGTCAAGTGGATAGCAAGCTTATATGCAGTACGCTCGTATCTCGATGAACGGACGGATTTTGTCACCGGACTGAGCGCGTTTACCAACACTGCGACATTCCTATTATCGAAACAATATATAGGATAATTTTATCTAATAAAATAATCTTAATTAAGTATTTCGTTATTACGCGAGCACGACCAGCGTTCGAATGGTGTGCCACCCCATACATCGACGTACTTTTCCGTTTACTCACACGGCTCCTTCGATAGATAACGAGGTTCGCCTCTCAACACAGCTTTTCAATTAATGTTCGACGTTGTTAACGAGCTCACGTAAGCGTTCGCGGCTGACATCGATAAAAATCTCATTTCGGTGACAACTGGTCGTTACAAGTGTTTGGTCAATCGATCGAGCAGAGTTGTAATATCTCGGTACCGTCTGCCGACGCGGCGACGTTCTTCCTGGTTTCATGCGCTCCACTTACGTCCATCGTAGACGTCGGCTATCGTGTGAAATTTAAACGTCGGGATTTGTGAATTGTGAATGGCAATTTTTTTTCTTCTGCATTTTTAATTCCGCTACATGGATAATGCGGTTTCTATGGTAGTCTGGTGGGCTTTTGTGTCTGTATGTAGTTCGCATAGACATAGGTAATCTTCCGTTTTTGTTTTGCCCGACCACTGAGACTAGCAGTAACGTGTAATTGCTGGAATTATGTTTTACTTATTTCGTAACGCGTGATTCTCTCCCCTTGCCCATTTCCTAGCAGACACTAGAGGCGAAAAATCGACCAGGTATTGTCTATACTCTACAGAGTTGTTGGTATGGTCGCAATTTGAATTTCGTTCGATCGGAATATTAGAGGTTATCTGATGATCGATCTTTGATCTAAAGCCTATGAGAAATCTGTTTCTTTGGATACCATATTTTATAATCCCATCTTCAACATTCAATGTTTTTTTGAACTGTCGCAATTCTGGTTCGTCTCGTAAGAGTTTCATTTTTTTTCAGTCTAAATGGTTGCATTACCACACAAATATGTCAAAAAATGTCAGCCTCCTAGATTAATATTAATACTCTCCATAATTGGATCAAACTTCAAAAATGTTATGAATTAAAAATAAAAAAATAAATAGTTTTGGACAATTTAAAATATTTTCGTATCCAAGGGTCATATTTTATCTTCTGTATTTCAGAAAAAAATATTTTACCTATTTTTCAGCATTTCAGAGTTGTATAAAGATTTCTAATGTATGTGAAAAACCTATTTCGTGTATTTTTCGCATTATATTCAATACTACTCATGAACTGAAGTTCACAATACGAAATATGGCTCTTGGATACAGAAAATTTCCAAATTGCACAAAACTAAAAAAAAAAAAATTCATAAAATTTTCAACCTTTGAACCAATGAAAAAAATAGACAAAATTAATACAAACATGATCAAAATAATAAAAAATAGGAACATTTTACAAATATTAAGCAAGAAACCAAATTGATTTTCAAAAAAAAAAAAAAAGAATTTGTTCATTTATTCCACCATCACGTGTCGCACAAAAAACAAAAATGTAAGCAACCACGCCACATTACCGGGCTAAGTTTTTAATTGGGGCTTATTCAGCAGGATAGAGTGAAAAAATAAAATGTTATTCAATTTTGATCGAATTTCAGGAGGTTTTTTACTTTGAGTTGTAAGTCCCTCATGCAAAATTTCAGACCCCCACGGACTATTTGGCAGTGGGAGGGGAATAGAGGGGCTCAAAGTAGGGTCATTTTCGAAAAAAAAAAATGGGTTTTTCCTTCTGTAACTCCGCATCTATTCATCTCCTCCAAATGGTCCATGGGATCTGCAATTTAGTATGGGGGACTCTCAACTCAAAGTAAACCATCTCCTGAACTTAACTTCACTCCACTCTATTGTTCAGGTTGGCAAATAACGTTGCTAACCCCTTCATGTCTATAAGGCACACCCAATACCATGACTGAAAATTCCTACCACTTCTTCCTAAATCACTTAAGAAGGTAAATTTAGAACAATAATATGTAGTTTTTCTTGCTATGCAACAGGTAAGAACACATATTTTTCAAATTATAAGTTTTTAGGCTCCTCAAATTATTCTCAAATGTTTACTATCCGCCATTTTAGATCCATTTTGACAAAAATTGAATAAGTCATATTCTGGTCATCAACTAATCTACAAACAAAGTTTGACCTTTCTGGGTAGATTTGGTGAAGAGATATGGAAGATTCACGAAATTTCTCAATTTCCCTTGCAAAAGTCGTTTTTTGCCCCCACTCCCTTCCAAATTCACATGGGAAGCTAAAATAAGAATAAGTTAATTACATCAGCTCATGTTATCATATGACGTTATAATATAACATTTTCGACCTCTTGTGTATCCCCACCACATTTTGAGGTCGGTAACCTCTCCTCCTCCTCGCTAGTATTATTTATGTAGGTGAATTGGGGGTATAGTATACTTCTTATTCACAATAACCATTGGAGTTCATATTAATTACATTTCTACGAATTTGAGACTCCTCAAGCTATACTCAAATTTTGATGATCCGCCATTTTGGATCCATTTTAACCCAAATTCAACAGGTCATATTCTTGTCACTAACTTACCCTACACACAAAGTTTGATCTATCTGGATCGATTTGGTGAGGAGATATGGAAGAATCAAGGAATTTCATGACTCAAAACTTCCTCAAAAAGCAATTTTTTCCTCCAACTCCCTCCCAAATGCACTTGACAAGTTGAAATCAGAAGCGGTTAGTTACTAGGGCTCATTTCATTACATGACACCACAATATAAAAGTTTCGACCTCTCGGGAACCCCTACCACGTTTTGAGGTCTGTAACCTCTCCTCCTCCCCTCCAATATCATTTATGTAGGTGGATTGGGGATATAGTATACTTCTTATTTACAATAATCATTTGAATTCATATTAAATACATTTTCACGAATTTGAGGCTCCTCAAGCTTTACTCAAATTTCGATGATCCGCCATTTTGAATCCATTTTGACACAAATTCAAGTGGTCATATTCTGGACAATAACCAACTCCACACACCAAGTTTAGCCTTTTTAGATTGATTTGATGGGGAGATATGGAAAAATCAAGATGTTTCATGACTCAGAACTTCCTCAAAAAACAATTTTTTGCTCCTACTCCCCTTCAAATTCACTCAAGAAGCTAAAATCAGAAGCAGATAGTCAGTTGGGCTCATTTCGTCACATGACACCTCAATACAAAATTTTCGACCTCTCGGGTACCCCTACCACGTTTTGAGGTCGGTAACCTCCCCTCCTCCCCTCCAATATCATTTATGTAGGTAGATTGGGGATATAGTATACTTCTTATTCACAATAATCATTTGAATTCATATAAATACATTTTCACGAATTTGAGGCTCCTCAAGCTCTACTCAAATTTTGATTATCTGCCATTTTGGATCCATTTTGACCCGAATTCGAGAAGTCATATTTTGGTCACTAACTAAGGTTACACACAAAATTCAACTTTTTTAGATAGATTTGGTGGAGAGATATGAAAGAGTCAAGAAATTTCATAACTCAAAACTTCCTCAAAAATCTGTTTTTGCTCCATCTTCTTTCCAAATGTATTTAAAAAGCTAAAATTTGGATATGTTATCGTGCGTGATTTACACTTTCATATGACATAAAAAACTAAAAATTTGAGCTATTTGCCTTCTCTCCAGCTCCTCTCAAAATTTGAGTGATTCGTCATTTTGAGGCGTATTGAAAAAACGAAAAAATGTTTTTTTTGCACTTTCAAGAAGATTCTTTGACCAAATTTTGATTAAATTTTATGCATACCAGACGGTGCTACGCGTGGTGGAAAAAATATTTATATATACCAAAAAGTTGGACATTTGGCAAATGATTACAAATAGTCTGAAACGCAAAAATTTCAAGAACCCTCCTTCTTCCGACCCCCTTGCTAAATCATGTGGGCTTTAATAGCTATAGTTTTTATTAAAAACTCAGTTTAAAAAATCAAATAAAAATGTTACTGAATTCGAAATGGAACAATATTTTAGAAGAGCAATTCCTGAGAAGATGAAATCAAAAAAAAAAACTTGAGCTCTTGTACCCGCCTTCCATGGATGTGCGTCTCTTCTATCAATGGAAATTGTTATTATATTGTTTGGAGAATTGTTCACTATATATTCATGAAGCAAAAATTCAATGTCGGCCTTTTTTGTATCCATATTTACCTGACTATGTGAAAATTTTAGAATTTTGAAAATGTGAAAAATGATCATTCTACTTCTATATTCTGCATTATTCATCATAAAAGTCCCATTGATAAAGATTTTTTTCTCGAGAACATAACCAAAGTATTTATTCAGTAGTGAATTAAAAATAACAAATTGATTGGTAGAAAATTTTGCTGACATATTAAGCAGCAATGTCAATGTCGTCATTATTTCCGCTACTTCAAAATGTTGATAAAAGTACCAGTCATTGTGGGTGCCGAGTTTTGTATATGCGTGAAAACAATAGGTGAGCCCTTGACATTACCAAACGATTAGTCCGATTTAAATGACATCGAGTGCATGGTCTTAATATAATTCTCAAGATTCCCTTAGTCACGAGCATTGTTCGAAACTGTAGACGATAAATGGGTTCAACTGTGCACTTGGAAGTGGAAAGTTTTCGAGTATGGCCAGTTTTATGTAATGATGGACGTAGCGTATGATTGGAATTTTATTATTTTCTCGCACACGAGGTCTGCGATGGTCGTAAGGTTTCATCGAACGATGTAATTTTACTCTGTGTGGTGGTAAAATTTGACTCGATTCGTGTTGAACTTTGCGAATACCAGGTAAAGGTATTTTGGCGTCTTATATGTATTTTGCGGCTTTACGAAACCAACGAAACCATTATCTGGTATAATAATGATACTTATTAATGTTTAAATGATTTTATAATAGTGAGAGTGTGTAAAAAAAAAAACGTGAAGGTGGCCGACAATTTTTATAGTAATCCCTGTAGGTATATGGTAGGTAAAGCGCGCCATAGTGCTGCTAAGAAATTGGAGCAAATACATGACTTTGCCTGTATAAATTACGTAATGTAATCGTGAAAGCGTGCGCCACGCGACTACGTATGTATTTTAGCTGAGCCTGCGCCGCACGCATGGAGGCCAGATCTGCGCGATACAAATTTGTCGATTCGATGGTTGACAAGCGGTTACGTGAAGGGTAAACGGAGACGATTATTTTCGAAGAGTGGACTCGCTTGCGTAACCCACCATCGGAAATTTTACGACCAGTTGGTTAAGCCGAATTCTAATTATACTCGTTTGTTAGAAGAATGCAATTGTCTGATGGACGAAATTCTTCCTCTTTGGAAACGCGAACGCGACTTTATGATGCGTCGAGTTTTATTGACGCGTAAGCCTCTTTCTTGCTCAATCTCGGATTAATTAATTTATTACGATGGATTTTTGTAACAAGAGCTTCGCTGCAGTTGGCTGATTTACGATGCAGCATCGAGCCGGTATTTGTGTACGCTTCGAGTCGACGTCGCGGGTTAAATGGTTGGTCAATCTTTAATCAAGTTCAAGCCTGAATGCGTGTCGCCGCGATTTTTAATTAACTGGCGGTTTAACCACCTGCGTTCCCTCTTTACTTTTATCGTTGAAATTACTCGTGTTAGATCATTTCGTCATTGTTCTTCGTAGCAGGATATAGTAGGGTAGCAATAGATATAAAAAGGCTTCCTACACATCTGAATTTTAAAAGTGATTTGATGATTGATCCTTAATATTGGACATATAGGGGCTAAATTAACCTGAATGCCATTTTTTTAACCACCATTTCCTCAAAGTCCGACGTATTTCTTTGGATTACGTGCATTCGGAGCCAGACTCATTAATATTTGGTCCGTTTGAATAAAAGTCATAAAACAATGATCAGGAGATGCTCTTCGAGCCACCTTAAAATCTTTCCGAAGGACTTCGAAGCTAACCGGAATTCATTTTTCTTTGATTCTAGGTCCTCATCGAGAAATAATTTTAAAAATCGTGTACTAAATTAGCAAAGGCCAAGATAAATTCCAAGGGTAGCACCCGAGTAAATCTGCTGAAAGGAAACTCAAGATCAATAAATGTCATGTTGTGAGGGCCGATGTATTATGTCTTTTATTATACCTTTGAAAAACAGACCAGCGAACCTTTGGTCACGACTAGATGCTTATTATCATAAAAATGGCTCTTTAACAAAAAGGCAAATATTGGGGATTTTTTAGGGTTCAGACTACCGCTGTTGTGATGTGGACACTTCAGTAGTTACTTCGTCAATAAGAGATACTGACTTGAGTCCAGTTCAGAGTTAGCTCTCGTAAAAAAACATCTGTTTTACCATTTCTTGTAGGAAGAGGAGCATTTTATTCACGTCAGTATAGTTTGGGGGAGTTGATTGAGGAGGTTAAAGATCGAACTTGAAGGGTTCTAACGCAAGCTATTCAGATAGATCTAGAGTATTTGTAAATATCACAAAAAAAAAACACTTCCGTTCAGATTTGCAAATAACATTGGAAACCCCTTCAAGTCTACAGGCCACACCCAATACGAAGCCTGAAAATCCTCACCCTATTCCTTCTAAAACCACTAAAGAAGTTAAATTTATGCAATATAGTATTTCTTGCAATGCAATAAGTAAACGAACACATATTTTTCAAATTATAACTACTCGAGGTTCCTCAAATTATCCTCAAGATTTTACGATTAGCTTTTTGCATCCATTTTGACCCAAATTTACGAGGTCATATTCTGGTCATCTATCGATTTGATGAGGAGATATCGAAAGATTCGTGAAATTTCTTGTAGCACTTTCGCTCTCCAAACGCCATTTTTTTCCTCCAAATCACCTCCAAATCCACTTGGTTTGTCACTTGGGCTCACTCTTGTGTATTCCCAACACATTTTTAGGTCGGTAACTTCCCCTCCTCCCCTCCGATGACATTTATGGGGTGTATTGGGGATATTGTATGTTTCTTATCCCCAATAATCATATGACTTCATATTTACTAAATTTTTACTAATTTGAGGCTCCGCCAGCTTCACTCAAATTTTGATAATTCCTCATTTTTGATCCATTTTGATCCAAATACAAAAGTTCATATTTTTGTCACTAACCAATTCTACAAAGTTTGACCTTTTTAGATTGATTTGTTAGGGAGACATGGAAGATTCAAGAAATTTCATGACTTGGAACTTTCTCAAAAAACAATTTTTTGCTCCTACTCCCCTTCAAATTCACTTAAGAAGCTAAAATCAGAAGCAGATAGTCACTTGGGCTCATTTTATCATATGACACCACAATATAAAATATTTCACCTCTTGTGTATCCCCCGCACATTTTGAGGTCGGTAACCTCCCCTTCTCCCCTCCAATAACATGTGTGGGGGCGAATTGGGGATATTGTATATTTCTTATTTCCAATAATCATATGAGTTCATATTAACTACATTTTTACTAATTTGAGGCTCCCCCAGCTCCACTCAAATTTTGATAACCGCCATTTTGAATCCATTTTGACACAAATTCAAGTGGTCATATTCTGGACAATAACTAACTCCACACCCCAAGTTTAGCCTTTTTAGATTGATTTGATGGGGAGATATGGAAAAATCAAGATGTTTCATGACTCGGAACTTCCTCAAAAAACAATTTTTTGCTCCTACTCCCCTTCAAATTCACTTAAGAAGCTAAAATCAGAAGCAGATAGTCACTTGGGCTCATTTTATCACAAGACTCTACAGTACAAAATTTTCAAGCTCTCGAGTACTCCTACAACATTTTGAGGTCGGTAACCTCTCCTCCTCCCTTCTAGTATCATTTATGTAGGTGAATTGGGGATGTAGTATATGTCTTGTTCTCAATAATCATTTGAGTTCATATTAATTACATTTTCACTAATTTGGGGCTCCTCAAACTCTACTCAAATTTTGATAATCCGCCATTTTGGATCCATTTTGACCCAAATTCAACAAGTTATATTCCTGTCACTAACTAACCTTACACACAAAGTTTGATCTTTCTAGGTTGATTTGGCGAGGAGATATGGAAGAATCAAGAAATTTCATGATTCAAAACTTCCTCAAAGAGCAATTTTCTGCTTCAACATTCCTTCAAATGCACTTGAAGTGCTAAAATTTGGATATGTTGGTGTCTGTAACTTGCTCTTTCATATGAGGTAAAAAACCAAAAATTTGAGCTATTTGCCCGATCTCCAGCCCTCCTCAAAATTTGAGCGATTTGCCAATTTGAGGTGTATTTAAGAAACAAAGAATAATCTTAAATTTTGAGCGCATTGTATGAATACCCACGAGCGTTACGCGTTTTAAAGAAATATATGTCATGGCATAAGATTTGGGTATTAGTGACCAAAAAATCATTTTTGACTTTTTTCATATTTTTATGTAAAAAAGTCTCAAAAGTTTAAAAATCGCTCCTCGGTCTCCTATTTTATTCTAAAACTTGAAGTTGACCACTCTAATTTTTTCAGATGTTAAAAAATCGACAAAATCATTTTATCACCAGGGGTAAAAAAATTCAACATCAAAACCGTAAACGCGTTTCCTCAGAAAAGTGATTTTGGTCACTAACATTCAAACCTCATTCCATTACACGTGTACCAAAAAGTTGGACATTTCAACGCAATGATTTGAAGACCCCTTCCTTCCCCTCCCAACACCATCCCAAACCAGGTCGTGTTTAAATTGAAAACTCGGCCAAAAATGAAAATTCATATTTAACGTCGCGTCGTTAAATTAATGAGATTTCATTATTTAAATTCGAGCTCCTTTTCACAAATTATGATCGTAATAGTACTATTAATAACTAGTTTCTTGAAATATTTGCAATCATTTGACCTTGAATTTAGAGAAGTTTCAAGCTCTAGTTCTTCAGGCATTATCAAAATTGGTCCTTGGTGCACGCTTTTTTAATTTGGATTCCAAAAAAATAGGCTAGTAAAGTGAGAACATATTATGATGAATTGATAATGCAGTGGAAAAATTACCATCGTAGCGATTTTTATTATGCATCAGTAAAATATTTACTTCTCCTTAATCCGGCACTACTTTCTTATTCTCCTCAAGATCAGGGGAGGATATAGTTCAAACTTTGTATGCAGGGTTAATCAGAAACTAGGAGATGATCAGTTGAATTTGGGTTAAAATTAATACAAAATGATAGATGATGAAAATTTGAAGAAGGCTTGAGGAGCTTCAAATGGTTGAAAATTTTCATTTATGGGTTCGTGTGATTCCTATAGACTGGGCATACGACGGATCCTAAATTCATCTTCTTACGTGCCTGTGGAGAGAATAGGTAGGGGTATGAGCGTAACGAGGCAACAATATTATCTACAAATTTGAACAAGTTCCTGTTGAAAACTCAGCATGGCTGTTCACGTTTTTTAGCTGAGTTTTTAATAAAACGATAGCTATTACAGCCTACCTGATTTGGGAAGGGAAGGTCGGGGTAGGATGAGGTCTTCAAATCTTTGCGTTTCAGACCATTTGTAATAATCTGGCAAATGTTCAACTTTTTGGTATATTTTTTTTTCCTCCACGCGTAGCACCGGTGAGTATTCATAAAATTCGCTCAAAATTTGGTGAGAAACTCTTCTTGAAAATGCGCAGAAGTGCTTTTTTTGTTTTTTCGAAAAATTTCAAAATGGCGGATCACTCAAATTTTGAGGGGAGCTGGAGAAAAGGCAAATAGCTCAAATTTTTCGTTTTTGATTTCATATGAAAGAGGTAGTCACGGACACCAACATATAAATTTCAGCTTCCTAAGTGCATTTTGAGGAGAGTTAGCAAAAACCTGTTTTTGAGGAAATTTCGTTTTTTGTGTCACTCGCTTGCGCAGGCGGGTGTGGATAAAATTCGCTCAAAATTCGGTGAGGAACTCTTCTTAAAATACGCAAAAATGTTTTTTTTGTTTTTTCGATAAATTTCAAAATGGCGGATCACTCAAATTTTGAGGGGGCTGGAGAAGGGGCAAATAGCTCAAATTTTTCGTTTTTGATTTCATATGAAAGAGTGAGTCACGGATACTAACATATCCAAATTTCAGCTTCCTAAGTGCATATTGAGAGGAGTTAGATCAAAAAACGGCTTTTTGAGGAAGTTTTGAGTCATGAAATTTCTTGAATCTTCCATATCTCCCCACCAAATCAAGTTAAAGAGGTCAAATTTTGTGTGTGAGGTTAGTTGGTGACCACAATATGACCTCTTGAATTTGGATCAAAATGGATCAAAATGGCGGATTATCAAAATTTTGAGTAGAGCTTGAGGAGCCTCAAGTTGGTAAAAATGTAATTAATATGAATTCATATGGTTATTGGGGATAAGTTGTATACTATATCCCGAATTCACTTCCATACATGATGTTGGAGGGGGAAGGCGGGGTTACCAACCTAAAATAGTGGTGGGGGTACAGGAGGGGTCGAAAATTTTTTATTGCTGTGTCATATGATAAAATGAGCCCAAGTGACAAACGTATTTTGATTTTAGCTTCCTCAGTGATTTTGGAGGGGAGTTAGAGCAAAAAACGGCTTTTGGAGGGGAAATTGCTGCAGGAAATTTCATGAATCTTCCATATCTCATCACCAAATCGGCCTAGAATGGTCAAACTTTGTGTGTAGGATTACTTTGTGACCAGAATATAACCACTTAAATTTGAGTCAAAATGGATCCAAAATGGCGGATTTACAAAATTTGAAGATAATTTGAGGACCCTCAAATAGTTATAATTTGAGAAATATGTGTTTACATGATCATTTCATGGCAAGAAATACTACATTTGTGCCAAATTCAACTTCTTAAGTGTTTTTGGAAAGGATAGGGTAGAGTTTTTCAGACTTGGTATTGAGTGTGGCCTGTAGTCATGAACGGTTAAGCAAGATTATTAGTAAATCAAAACAAGCTCCAGTTAAAAACTCAGCTCCAGTAATGTGGCATGGCTGCTTACGTTCTTTTTTTTTTTTTTTTTGGAAATTTTATGAAATTTTTAAATCATTTTTAAGGAGGAAATGTATTTTTTTTTCTTCAAAGTTTTCATAGATTATTTAACAAAACAAAAAAGTCATTCTGGATTATGCCAACAAACCGAAGTCTTCAACTTTTATTCTGACACCTTTGGTCATTTCTCCGCAGTGAACTGCTTTCAGAAAGTTATTCAAAATGACATACACGTGTAAATGTGTATTACCTCAGAATATTGTATCATGATCAAAAAAAAAAAAAAAAAAACAGAAGATATCGAATTTATGCAAATAAATTTTATTTTAGACTAGATAATCCCAGCATCAGGTACATACGATGCACGCGAAGTATACACGGTGTTAGCTAATTAACAGCGCGTCGCGTTACGAAACATGTACTTGGAATTATCGAATAATTAAAAGATTAACAAAATTCCCCGATGGTCCGGTCTCTCAAGAGAGAACGAGAACAATGCGTGCGTTCGAAGTGCGATCATGACCAATGGATCACACACGTAACTCATCTTACATCATTGGTATTATAAAGAATCAAAGCCCAAAGTATTTCGTCATAATTTATAAGCAGCTTAGAGGTACGATGTGAAGGTTGTGTAACTTCATTAAGCGTGTATTTCGTTCAGAGGGATGACAAAGCTACCCTTAATTTTGACGCGGTGATTTATGTGTTATTAGAAATGTGTTACACATTGTCACGAAGGAACAGACCAATGAATTTAATTACTATACGTTCTGATATTAAGTATTACGTTCTCTTTATTGCGGTAATTATTTTCGTTCCAAATAAGCATATTGCAACCGCACGTTGTATTGTTTTTGTAATATCAATATCACATATTGTGGTCAACGTTGTGACCTCCGCATCTGGGCGATTCGTACTTGTAATTTCGATTAAATGGAATTCTTTCTTTAATCGTGTGTTATAATTGGGTTTTTTTTCGTGAACCGTCGAGATCTTAGACTTGGTGATGTAATCGATGCATTTAGTGAACCAATGTGGTCCTTCGTGACCCCGTAAATATATGCGAATATGCAATTTTATCAACACTAAGGTAACGCCGTAAATACCGAATGATATGCAATTCTATTAACATCCACATGAGCGTAAGAAAACGAAAGGCGCACGAGACTTGCTCAAACGAGGAATACACTTTACGTATCTCGTTATTAATTAATGTAATACGTTCCAGTTTTTATGCTTGGAACTGGTTCTCATGACACCATATAGCGCGCGCGTTTTAGTCAATTTCATTTCACACAATGATTATGCATATATGAATCGGTTACACGTTTATGATTATTACTCAAAGTTTATTTAATGTGCGAGCGGTTTGGTTTCGCTCTCGAGATATGGTGCCGTTAATTGCGTTATTTTTACGTATCGATGGCGCCGTTGTTGGTTTTTTGTTTTCAGAAGGGTATTGTAAGATGTATCTGGTAATGATTTCGCGATGAATTTCGGTCAAAATCAGATGTAATGAAGTGGTGTTTGAATTATTGCTTTTGAAGGCGTGAAGTGAATTGGATTTGAAGGCGATAGTTTCATTTATGATGTGGTATTGTCATGCAATTTAAACTTGGTGGATTATTTGTTCTTTATCTCATCGCGTTTGCTATGGAAAATTGAAATTGAAAATGAAAACTGAGGATCATGATGCTACTATCGGATCTTCGAAGTTTATTACGAGAGAAATGCATTTTAATAGAGTTTATAAATCAGCAGATAAACATTTTCAAATCATAGAGAGCATATGATTTAAACTGAAAATTTAATGTCATGAAAATAATATAGAATTGGATAAACATTTTTTTTTTAAATTTTATTAACAATAAAATTTCATCATCATTACAGTGAAAGAAGCATTAACTCTCTTTGTACGATTTTTGATGAATAACTTGCTGCTTTCAGAATTTCAAGTTAGGTTTTTTCAGATTTATTTAATATATTTTTCTCGTTTTGAAAAGTGTTTATGATTTTCTTTAGTTAGGCATTGTTCGAACAAAAAAATAAATATCAAAGTAAGGGGAAAAAATTTAATAATGAAAAAAGAGATTGAATATGCAATAACGATTTGCAATAAAAAATTTATTATCAATAGTGAAAAAAACTAAGAAAGAATGTTGCAACAAATTACGAAAGTTATCAAAAATTATAAAATTTACAAAACTAATATAAGTGAGTATGATGAACCATTACCAAAAATATTTAGAACGATAAAAATAATGATATATGCAACAAAATGATGAACAAAATCATAAAACGAGAATAAGTACGATAAACTACCACAAAAATCATTTAGAATGACAAAAATGATCAGATATGCAAGAAATTCAAAATGACGAACAGTTTTCAAAAATCATTTAAAAAATCACAAAACAACATAAATATGATGAACTATCATCAAAAACATTTAGAATGACAAACATAATGAGATACGTAACATAATAATCAATTGCATAGAAAATTATTCAAAACGATAAACAGTTCTCAAAAATTGTAATAAAATCACAAAATGAAACAAGTGTGATGAACTATCACCAAAAATATGTCGAATGACAAAAATGATGAGATATGCTACGAGAAGACCAACTGCATGCAAAATTATTCAAAATAATGAACAGTTTTCAAAAACCATAAAAAAATCACAAAGCGACAATAAATGTGATGAACTACTATTAAAATCAATCGGATGTACTACTAGATGAACAGTCTTCGAACATAATGTAGAATAACAAAAATGATGAGATATGCAACAAAATGACCAATTATGTAAAAAAGTACGTGGATATACATTTTTTTTTAAATCCAAAAACGAAAATAAGTATGATGAGCTAATGTCAAAATAATTTAAAATGAGCGTAATTATTAGATATGTAACAAATTCAAAATGATGAACAGTTTTCAAAAATCATTAAAAAAAAATCACAAAACAAAACAAGTGCGATTAACTATCACCTAAAACATTGTGAATAATAAACATGATAAGGTATGTTACAAAAAGACCAATTACATGTAAAATTATTCAAAATAATAAACAATTTTCAAAAATCATAAAAAATATCACAAAATGAAATAAGCATGATAAACTATCGTTGAAAACATTTAAAATGACAAACATGAAGAAATATGCTACAAAATGATCAATTGTATAGAAAATCATTTAAAATGGTGAACAGTTTTCAAAAACTATAAAAAAAATCACAAAACGAGACAAGTGTGATGAATTATCACCGCAAAAACATTTTAAATAATAATAATGATAAGATATGTAACGAAATGACTAATTATGTAAGATGACAAAGAATTCAAAATGATGAACATTTTTTAATGATCACAAAAAATCACAAAACGAAAATAACTATTATGTAAGAAGATGAAGAATTCAAAATAATGAAAAATTTTTAATATTCACAAAAAATCACAAAATGAAAATAAGTATGATAAACACTACTATCAAAATTATGTAAAATGACAATAAATGATGAGATATTCCACAAAAGAACTAATTACATGCAAAACTATTCAAAATGATAAATAGTTTTCAAAAATTGTAAAAAAAAAAAAATCACAAAACGAAACAAGTGTGGTGTACTATCACTTAAAACATTGTGAATAACAAACATGATAAGGTATGTTATCAAAAAGACCAATTACATGTAAAATTATTCAAAATAATAAACAGTTTTCAAATATCATAAAAAAATCACAAAATGAAATAAGTGTGATAAACTATCGTTGAAAACATTTAAAATGACAAACATGAAGAAATATGCTACAAAATGATCAATTATATAGAAAATCATTTAAAATGGTGAACAGTTTTCAAAAACTATTAAAAAAATCACAAAACGAGACAAGTGTGATGAAATATCACCGCAAAAACATTTTAAATAATAATAATGATAAGATATGCAACGAAATGACTAATTATGTAAGATGACAAAGAATTCAAAACGATGAACAATTTTTAATGATCACAAAAAATCACAAAACGAAAATAACTATTATGTAAGAAGATGAAGAATTCAAAATAATGAAAAATTTTTAATAATCATAAAAAATCACAAAATGAAAATAAGTATAATGAACACACTACTATCAAAATTATTTAAAATGACAATAAATGATTAGATATTCTACAAAAGGACTAATTACATACAAAACTATTCAAAATGATAAATAGTTTTCCAAAACTGTAAAAAAAAAAAATCACAAAACGAAACAAGTGTGGTGTACTATCACCAAAAACATTTAGAATGACAAAATGATGAGATACGCAACAAAATGTTACAAAAATTACTAAGCTATTTAGGATGGTAAAAATGATTGAATATTCAAAAAAATTATCGAATACCTATATCAATTATAAAGTTAAAAATTATATTAAAAAATATATAGGTAAATAATCACGAGTACAATGAAGTATTGACAATCCTCTAAATTAACGAAAAAGGTTACATATGAAAAAAAAAAAAAAAAAATGATGATGAAAGTAATCAATTGTAAAAAAATGATCATACTCAAGTGATCATAAAATGTAATAAAGTTTCAAAAATTGTTGGAAATAATGAAAATTAAAATTAAATATCACATAAATAATAACCAAAATTATATGAAAATCACAAAAAATTGCTATAACAGAACGTGATTAATGATTTTTAAAAATTAACAAAAAGAAAAAAACAAATGCTACAAAGTGCACAAGATCATAATTGATAATAATAATTTAAAATAACAAAAATGATTAAATATGTTTTAAAAAATGAACGGAAATGGCGAAATGATATCATCAGTTATGTAAAAATGTTATTGATGATTACAAAAAGTTACAAAAAAAAAAAAAAAGAATATTAGTAAGTATGTGAGAAAAATCATTCAGAATGACAATAATGATCGACGTATTGCACAAAAAATAAATGAAAAGTAATAACAATAAAAAGTAATGTGATAAGAAACAATGAAACATTTTCAATAATTATACAAAAAAATTACATGAAGAATAAAAGAAAAAAAAAGAAAATCTTACAGAAACCATTTGGAGCGACTTTTTATTGATGATGAAGGAAATGACTAGTTACAAAGAATAATAAATTGTTGGTGACAAATAATGATTTATAATGATGAAATTATAAAAAACTCGTGTAATCAAATGATAATGAAAGTTTTTTTATCGATTATAAAAAATTATTAAAAAAAAATAATTATAAAATGTGACAAAAATCATTACAAATTATAATAATAATTCAGAATTATTGAAATGATGAAAGAGCAAGGAAAAATTTTAGATAATCTTGGAACATGGTGAAAATGACAAAGAATGAAGATAATAAATAAATACCTTTGCAAAAATTATTGGAAGCTTCAAAAAATCGGTATGAATAATATAAAAATGTCTATACGACGTAGAATATTTTAACAATTTTTTTAATTTGATTTCTATTTTTTTTATTGGTAATTTAAATTTAATATGATTAAGAATAACTAAAAATTAAAAATACAAAAAACAATCCATCTATCTTACCCCTTCTTTAGTCTTCCTCAAAAAAATAAACCTTTTGTACAGAAACTGAATCTAAAAATTATATATGCCTCCGACCTAAGCAAAAGTGCACAGCACAAAAAAAAATTGAAAATAAACTAAAAAATATTTTTAAAAAAAGTGAAATGAAAAGAAAGAACCGAATAGAAAATCATCATCATGATCGATAATGACAAAAAATTATGAGGAATAACAGAAGATCAGGTGATTATAAATGATTAAAAATGGAAACAAAATGAAATGTAACAAAAAATGATAAGTAATATCGAAAATAGCAAAGAAAATTTAGAATTAATAAATTGACAAAAATTTTCAAAGTGGGCTAAAATAACAAAAAATATATGTATATTAATGAATAAAAAAAATAATCAAAAACGGAAAATAGGGCATTTTATCTAAAATTATGAAGAAGAAATTCTGCTAAAAAAAAAATGATAAGTAAATTAATGTGCATCAAAAATTACAAAAGAAAGGCGAATGATGATTAAAAAAGCTGAATTGATAGTATACTGCTCCTACTCATTGAATTACATAATCTCGTACAATCAACAAATTTCTCAGTCGAGTGTAGACGAAAAAAAAATTTTATCAACGATCGCGAGCGTTAATTTCATCGTATAACGCGTCTAAGGTAGTGTAATTACACCATAACGCAGCCCGTAATAGGAAGATTATGCTGCTGCTAGTTTTACATTAAAATGTAAATATGTGATTAGCTAGGTTAGAAAGTTAACACAAGATTGTTTTATATCGGACGAATTAAACCCGTGTATTTTATTGTTTTTACACGCATTCTTCCTCGTTTTTTATTACGCTCCGATGAAATGTGTCGAACGAAAGACGCACGCTACGCGTTAATAAGACTAATTCTATAATAACGAGCTCATTCTAGCACCTGTTCAAGGTTATCTTTCTTAAAGAGAAATCCCCCAACCCTTAAGGCTTACTTCCGGGTATCTTGGCGGATGTCATTGAGAACGACGAAAATATATGACTGATCTAGCGCATTCGTAACAAATATTTCGAACTGGTAGTCGATAATTATTGAACTGGTTGAAAAAGTTCGCCACTTATGATGCGTTAGCGTTAATTTTCTCCGCGCGACTAGTGTTTTATTGCAGAAAACCAGATCAACAACAAATGGCTGGAAAGAAAGTAGAATTTTAAACGGTTCTGTAGTTTGTAATTCATTGTTTATACTTTCATGATTACAAATTATTTAGTATTGGAGTTCTGTGCGACGTGGTGAAGAGGTTTATGAAGAAGTAATGTCGAGTAATTAGTGACTGAGCGTTGAGAATATATCCGTGTGGTGTAGTGAAATCGTACCTTCGGGTTTAACTTTGTCGCGTGATGAATTTGGATGTAAGTTTGACGTGTTACGAACATGTAAGAATTTTCAATGATGTAGACTTGGGATTACATCATTTGCCTGAAAGGATGTATCGGGTTTCTTAGGGGGAAAAAATACCGAGATTATTACTTTGTTGTTTTTGTGATGAAATCGTAGATTTTTGAAATCGATGAAACTTTTTCAAGCTATCAATGAGTCACTTTGAGAGACATATTTACCACTTTTTCGTGGCAAATAGATATTTATGAAGATTAAGGGTTATTCGAAGAAACTTTATAAAGGGGTTAAAATCATCATTACGTTCAGTTATTTGTATCTTTAATTATTTCTCTAAAAAAATTATAATAGTCTACATTATCTCTACCACAAAATAAAATATTTAATTTAGACGATTTTTGGCATTTTTTCCATCTTCGGTGTTCAAGAAAATGTTGGATGTGCATATTTTATTATTATTATTTATTTATTTATTTATTTATTTTTTTTTTTTTTTGAAAAAAATTAATAAATTAAATATTAATATTAAAAAAAAAAAAATGAAAAAATCCAATTGCCAATTTTTAAACATTAACATAATATTTTCATAGAACTGAAAAATTATAATTTTGATAAATGTAAATCAATTCAAAAGTCAGATGCGCGCGCACTTCGACATCAAGCGCGCATTTAAGACTGCGCACCTATGGTTTAGCATCCGGTTTGTGACTCGCATGCGCAGTAAGTATTACGTGTTTACATCAATGAAGAAGAAAACGAATTACAACATGAAAATTATATTAACATAATGTACAATTAGGTAAAACATCAACATAAAACAATGCAAAATAAAAAATTAACATTACCAAAGATGAAAGTTAAACGACGATATTAAACTAGGTGATTTATTTGTACAATACGGGGAAATATGTGTGTGTAATTTTTCTAAAAATTATAATAATCTGGACGCGCCGTGAGTCGTAAAATTTAATTTGAGCAAATACATTAACCGTGGAAATCGTGTCCATGAACGTTGAGATAACAATAGCGATAAATCTAATAGAAGAAAGGTAAGAAAAAGAAAGAGATAGAAGCGAAAGAAAAATTGCATAATGGGGTACGCCCGTTGGCTATAGAATTATAAGAAGATACGTTGATGCAGAAAATCTTAACACTTTATGCGTTCATGTAAGAGATATAGTTACGATAAGGAAGTGATAATTTATACACTGGTATAATTACATGGTGAAGTGTAGATGAAAATTAAGAAAGCACGGTATACTTGGATGGCTTAATAATACGACGATTGGTAAATTAGGAACCCAGGGTGCGGGGCCAGAAAATCAGTCAGTTATTTAAAACCCTCTCCATTGAGATTGCGAAGAATCTTGAGATCGTTTTTGGGGCACATGAACACCTCTAGCTGCCGCCTCAGTCTTGACTAATTTATTTTGTCTGATTTTTTTGGGCGAACTGGCTACAGTGGTAGTAGTATCTTCTTCGCTGTATGGAAATTGTACTGGACCGTTGTTACGAGCTGTCGGAGCTTTACCAATCGGTAATCTACGATATCTGACTCGAGCGTAAGAGAACTCGCCTGGCGTTTCAGTTGACAAAGCTAATTGTTGTAGGTTATCGGAGAACTGAGGAAAGTAATAGCTGCTGGAGAAATCGTCTTGAGAGCCTAATATGTTGTTTAACTCGCTCGGTGAGAAGCTACTGAAACTATCGAAGCTTGGTTTTACGGTGGATGGAACGTAGGGTTTTAGCGTTGGTGCTGGTGCTGGTTGCTTGTAGTAGGATTGCGCTCCGGGGCTTATGCTGGGGAGGATGGAAGGTGTTGGTTTTTGGAAGCCAGTTTTTTTTACTACAGCGTTGAAACCACTTTTTTCGTCGGATGTGTAGTCGACTGTGCGAATTGAGCCGTCTGGTTCGACTAGACTGTATTGTCCTTTGACATTGTCACCGTCGCGTTGCTCCCATTGATTTTTTATGTCTCCGGTTTTGAAGTCTTTGATGTCGTATTGGAAGAAGTATTTCGGGTATGCCTGTAAAATACAACGAGTTAGTTGATGTGACGGTTGGAGCTTTTTGAGTAACTACGAATAGCGTTTTATGCGAAATTGTATTTTAATATGAAAATAATTTTTTTTTTTTAACTGCTTTAACCGAAATTTATGAAAAAGAACTCGTCACGCTTGAATCATTTTTTTCATTGATGATTCTCGATTTTTTTTTCTTAATTTTTTGTTATTATTTTTCTAATAAAATTTGGGCTTTTTGAGTTATAGGAAATATTGTAGATTTAATATGACGATATTTTTTTTTTTTTTTTTTCAAAAAATTTTCCAACATTAATTTACCAATAATAATAATAAAAAAACATCATAATGAAAGCAAAATGACCTATGTAGATTGTACAACAAATTTCAGCTCTCAAACCTTTGACTATAATATGGACTGCATTACGCAACAATGTTCTAAGTGAAATGAGGCGCCATAAACTTTAACTACATCAAGTTTCTGATGTAATGTAAATTATAACAAAGCCAGTCAATCAAACTGAACAAATTTCGCTTGTTTGTCTTTGAAATTATTTAAATAACATGAATGATTTCATTCATTACTAGTTTTTCTCATTAAAAACAAAAATAAGATCGATCAACAAGTCTATGGCGCCTCATTTCACTTAGAACATTGTTGCGTAATGCAGTCCATATAGTATATGGACCCAGTTATAATGTAAAAACTATCTTCAGACATCCTGCTGGGAAAGAACGCTTCTGATTGGTTAATCTATATTATCTACGATAAAATCATCGCAATATGGAGCTATTCTTGTACTACAATGTGAATCACAAATCAAAATTATGAACTAGTTATTTACACTTTAAGGTGTATTGATTTACTCTGGAGTTAAGGTGTATTTTTACTTTATTTCTTTACGGAAAGTTGTTTACTGATAACGAATTATCCAATCAGAAGCGTTCTTTCCCAATAGGATGTCTGACGAATGATTTATCTAAAATCACCTAATACCTAGCTGGGTCCATATGCTATATAGTCAAAGTCTCAAACCTACTGGGAACATATCCCTTAAAACTGCGATAAATTCTTCAAAAATTAAAAAACAGCAAAAATATATTATTGGTCGTTTTAAATTTTTTGTACCTACGAGGTTTCATTGTGTAGTATGAAGGCCAAAAAAAAATCAATTGCAATTTTTTTCAAAATTTATAAAGGTTGGAACTTTTTTTATTTTATTATGACTTCTAGGTAGCAAGGATTCTAAAATATCACACATTTGCCATAAACTCAAACATTTCAAGTCTTCTCTTACTAAATACCTCATATGATGGGGACTCTTGCAAGCTGAAAATTGTGTATTTTTGTCTTCGCAGTCCTAAAAAGCTGAAATTGAACTCACACCATCCATACAACTCATATTTTTGACGATATAAAAAATTGATGCGTTAAAAAAAAATATTAATGAAATGTTTAGAACACCTAAATTTTGAAAAAATTGTGGCAGAATTTTTTTTAATCTTTACATGACAAAATATAACTTCTGGATGTAAAAAACTTCAAATATCCCAAAAATCAATTTTTTGAAAATTTTTTAATTTTCAAAAATTTACCCTCATTTTTGACAATGTACTCGCTTCGTCTGAGTGGTGAAATTTTTCGTGCGTTTTTGGGTTTATTTGGCTAATATTATGGAGGAATCCATGACGGTCTTTTAAGAGCAAAAAACGAAATTTAGCCCACCTTGTACTAACTGTAAGGGCCTTTCTGATAAAAATTATTGATAATTCTAGAAAGAATGTACCTACTCAGATTTTTAGTCAAGAATGTGCTTAATTGCGTAATAATAGAGTAACTATTTTTGAGAATATCATATTTTACTTACATGCGGATACTCCACGCCATGTTGTTGGGAATGCTGAGCCAGTGCCTTTGTTATCAAACAAAATAATATTGGAAGTCGAGGAAACTGAAAATTTATTTACAGATAAGTACATGGTATTAGTGATTGTTCAATCTTGAATTTTACGTATGCTCGCAATGGAAGAAAAAAATTGTCTACAGTCAGTTATAATTCAAAAAAGTATATTAATTATTCTCATTAAACGAGAATTAAAAAATTGGATCATTAACTGGTGATTAATTTGTACGAGTAATTAATAATTAAAAAACACTCGAAATAAATCAACTTTATAAGGAATTACCTGATTAAGAATATCGAACTTCATTTTTTTCGCGAACCGATTCGGCAACTCGATACACTATAAGAACACCAGGCACATCGACGAGATACTATATAGGTAGCGATTTTTCACATGCGTTCAATTTTTACGCGATACGTTGCTCGGCTTCCGTATAGATAGGAAATGAAGAGCATATCCGTGGTTTGTTGGTAGTGTCTTCACTGCACAGATGCATATTTCCTTCCACTCTTTGTTTCGGAACAACTTTCATTTGTCTCGAAGTTTAACTTGTTGGATTCCGATTTATTCCATATTACCGGCGAAATAGACAATAAACGCGCTGGCTAGCTTCCGTTTTAACGTGCGCGATTAATTAAAGTCATATCAAGATCGTAATTATTTTACAATTAAGAGTAATCGAATTGAAACAAAACGAGTTTTGTTACGAGAGATTTTCACTCGAGATGAATTAATTGTTCTTTGTTAATTGTTGAAGAATTCGAGAATATAAGCTGATAATGGGTTATTGGTGTACGAGGTATGGAATGAGAAAGAGTTGATTGGAAAGGGAAAATGATTCGGTGCTTGAGAATTTGGAATTGGTTGTGTGGAAACTGGTTCGCGTAATCGATTAAACGTTTTTTATGTTTTTGCGATGTTGTGATCGATGATTAATTGCGTATGGGATTTTTTGTTATTTTTTACATTGTCGAGAGATTATTTAAGAACTTGATTTTAATGTTTTATCATGTTGAGATGTCGGTGGATTCATTTGAGCAGGAATTGTTGATAGTGAATCTGAGAGTTTTTAATTACTATTGAATATCCACATATTTTTATTCGATTTAAATCACAATAATTTCAATTATAAAATTGATTTTTTCGATTGATTTAATAAATTGTAAGCTCTGGTATCAATGAAGTACTCCTTACAGAAGAAAAGCCATAATCATTTTTTTGATAGAGATGATTGGAACGATAATATTAGCCTATTTCCAAGTATAGGTGCTCAGTTTTTGCAGCGCCTTGAATGTATAATTAGTCCAATTGTTTGCAAAATTTTCATTATTCCTGAAACAGTGTCAACATCATGCCACATGTAATGCGACTCCTGTTGTATTCTATATGATATTTTACCTACTAAACTCGTTGGAAGAGCAAGATAAAAGTGTGAAAAATATGGGTTAAAATTCATGGCACATTAGCTTGAAAAATACTTGATTTAAATCATTTTTAAAAGATCTTTGCTGTGGCATCTGCCAACTGAATGCTTATACCGGGTAACTACTTGATTCGAGCACCCCAAGCGCAAAAATCTTTCCCTGATAGAAATGAATTATGTATTTGAATGATGTTAGAAAGAATAAATACTATAAATAATATTTATTTAATGCTTAAAAGCGTTTATCAATGAAACGCAAAATTTTAATTCATACTTTCGTTGTCAAAAATACATATTTGTTTTGAATTTTTTCACCTTTTAGCTAATTTTTTCGCTTGGGTGCTCGAATCAAGTAGTCACCAGGTATGCAAAGTTTCTCAATGAATATTAATTTTTTTTCACTCAAGGTTACCTGGGTTGCATCCATCTTGACTATGATTGAGGTGAACGATGAGGAGGCAGTCAGTAAGAAAATTAATAGAACAGGAATTAGTGGGGAATTTTTCAAAACTATTACCAATAAATGTAAAAAAATTCATCACTTCTTTACATTTACTCCCTCCACTGGCATCAGTCTTTTGTCACTAATATTACGTTGCAGGGTCCAGCCAAGAAATATTAGTGCGAATGGTTTTGAAAATTATTTTCAGAACATATTATGTTTTGCAGGTTTACAGTCAGAGCAGTGGTGGGCGGACATAAGTTTTTTTTTAATGTAGAAAAAATGACATAATTTAATGAGATGAATTTTTTCTACTCGTTCATAGCAATTAGAATATTCATAATTTCATAAATCATAATCCATTAATTATGATTTTTTTTAACCTTAAAAAATCTAATATAAATTTACACGGCTGTTGCTATAAAAATTATGCGACTTGGAAGGGCTATTCATTATTCAGCTTCATGTCTCCTCAACATATTTTCAAGTAATTTCATTTAGGTGCATAGATAAACATCGATATAATAAGTTTGGTTTTCTATCTTAAGATTGATAAATCTAGAATGAAAAATTTTTTTCGTGAAAGATATGCATAAATTCAAAAAAAAAAAAGTATTATTTAACAAACATAAATTTACCCATGGGTTAAAACTTTAAAGTTTCAATTTAAATTAATTCAATATAATACATAATAATAATATATTGAATTGAAGAAAAAAATCACATATTCTCTTCTACGCAATCAAGTGATTCTTAAACTCTAAAAAAAATCGTCACTAAAATCCAAGATAATTTTCAACTCATTTGTAAAATGCTATCAGGATTAAAATTACAGTTATACTTTGACAATAGGTTTCAATACATTAATATTGTATTCGTAAAAAATTGAAAAATCATACCCCGTACAGTTCAATCATGTTTTTTGTCTAATTTTCAATTTCATGATGAATTTTATGGAAAAAGTAATGATAATGAGAAAATAGGAAAGATTTCAATCCTCAAATCCCTCCTTTCTGCGTACAAACGTGAACAATATATTGAAAAACCGAAGCGTTGCTCTGTTAAGTTTAGTCGACGGTTTTTATGAGAGGAAAAAGTAATGAAATATTATATAATACTTAATTAATAAAGACAACAATAAACGATAAAATAAAATTTGAAAAATGATATTTTCACTAGCGCTTCTGGTGGTGTTTTTAAACACTACAGATGTGCGAGTCTAGAAAACTTGAAAATATAGGTTATTTTTCAAGCGACGAGATCAAGGTGGTCATTCTTTGTAATCACAAAATTCAAATTTCTAAACAAACGGTTGTGGACTTGAACTTGTGGTTTTCAAGAGTTTTAATAAATTTTAAAAATTTCCATGATAGTACACTCTCAATATTATTGCCATTATCTTCCAAGCATGAACCTAGCGTAACGTGATTTTAGCGCGTTCAATTTTAATCCAAGGTAAAATGTATTTCAGTTCGAAGTAATTCTCGTGTTATTCGAAAACCAGCATCGAAATGGAAAGTAAAACACCACCGCAATGGAAACGCCCGGAGGATGTTATGCATATGCATAAGCTACGTATGAAAAAAAGAGCTTTACAATTCCGCTTCACCGATCAAGAAAGTAAAACTCCAGCTTCCCAGGAGAATACGGAAAACGAGAAGAAATTCGCTACTCGAAATCCTTTCAAGTATGTAGTCGAAATATTGAGCGTAATATTTGTTACAGTGATTCTAATCTTGGATTCACTTCGTTTAGACGTGCGAAAAAAGAAACCCCTGTCGTTGGAAATTTCAATGCCGAAGCAAACGACGATACTACAACAGACGGTACATTATTCAGACTATTGAATTTTTCGCAACAGTCGCAAAATGATGCCAGTGATTCTCAGAATATCTCCTTTGCTAATGCTTTCGCCGCGCTTAATAGTCCTACTTGTTCTCAAGCCGTATGTGTGGATTCGGTATGGTTGATGTGTTTGTTGTGGATCTCGAGTGATGATTTATTATATGACTTCAGGATGCCGAGAAATCAGATTTACAGAAAAAAGATGAAATATACGTTGACTGGACGTTAAGAATGAAAGTTAGATTAATGTCGCCCCAATCGTTTCCTTGGAACAGGAAATTGAAGACATGTGAAGAAGCTTCGGGTATCACAGGGTGAGAATTATTGCTTCTAATGGATGATAGCTTCTGCGTATAATTAATCGAAGAGTTTATATTTTAGGTTCGTGAGATGTATAGACACAGGTGTAGAAACAAACGAAATTAATTTAGATACTAGTCCGAATGCTAGGTTTCATCAATGTTGTTTAGTATGGCAACATCCGTCCATTCCTTGGCTAGAATTATACCCGAGAATAGGGAAGAAAGTAACCAGCTCTTCTAATTTGAGTGTTTTGCCGGTTAAAGACACTTTATATAACGATTGGGTAGATAGTTTTCGTAGTTTATTTCAAGTAAGTGTTGACAACAATTTTCGAACAGTCTGAATATCGATTGTACTGATTTTCTTATTTGATTGCAGTTATTACGAGCTAAACAATGCCCGTATTTTTATTTGATAGCTAATTCGTTCGTATGTTTATTTCGCGCCGCTGGTATCAACGGATATAATGAAATGAATGCGGCGATTACACCAACTAGTCGTGGGTTTCGTCAGTTGCTCAAACAAGAAGGTATATTGTGTTTTAATTTTTTTTTTAACGTGTATTTTTAGTCGAGTTTTTAAATCGTTGAATTTCAGGTCATGTGGAGTCTATTCTCCGCTTACATTCTTTATTTAATCGTATTTACTGTACACAGATATAATTACCGATTGGTTTGTGATTTCAGATATAGAATTTTCGATGCCTTTGAAATCGAAAGAAAAAACTAAAAGCCCGGTTACCAGTGATACACAAGACACAGGTTACGAAAGTTTAGACCCCAGTGAAAACTCAAACGATAAACCTCTTAGTCTTAACGACGACGATGACACCGACGAATGGCTACAAACTATCGGTATCGAAGAAGAGCAAATTAAAAAACTTAATTCTAATCAAGTAGGAAGAGAAATTAATCTCGTTTTTTTTGTTTTTTTTTTGTGACATTGAGTTTTGTTTTTACAGTTTGAGTTGGTGGTTGGTAAAGAAAAATCCATCGATAATTTACCAGAATCTTTGGTATTCGTAGAAGGCGTTGAAGCTCAAGCTTTATTTAATTATCTAATGAATTGTAAATCGATAATTCCAACCACCGGGGCTCTAGCTGGTGTCCCTCCAACTCTTTTGTCACCTGTGGCGTTTACCGGCGCGAGTTTAGCTTCTTTAAAAGTAATTACTTTTTTTTTGATTTTATCTTTAATGAAGGACAATAGTTTATTTCTAACGCTTCGATTTAAATTTCTAGGTTAAAGAAAGTATCATCAGAATGAACGAGAGTAATTATCATTCTATGGAAATCAGAGGGCCCATATTACCCGACATGGTGCACAATTTGTGTGACCTAATGAAATGTAGTTTTTTAGAGAAATTTTCGTTGACATTCGCCGACATTGAGTATAGCAAAAGTTTCACAAAAATGACTAGTTCTCATATGGGTACGTATTGGATTTTTTGTATCGTTCTGTTTTGCATTTATTTGGACATTGTAAATAGATTGTTATGATTTTAGCTGAATCAAACGAGTCGAAAAGATCGCCAGTGAAAACACCTCGTACTCCGAGCGTATTCGGTGAGCAGAACCTTAGCGATTGCGGTTTAAAACCCAAAGTTTTAGTAAGATTTTGTAAAAGCGAAGTTAGACAATTTGATAGTATTAAGTATTCCGATAATTATTATACGTGTTCATAGCTTAATTGAATTTTAATAAAATTACGAGATTCGTAATCGTGTTTCCTTTCATTGAAAGAATTTTAATATTCCTTTGTATTGATAAAAGTGACATAAGGAAATTCAAAATCCTTTTCTAGTAGAATAAACTTAAAATTTTTCTTCGAAAACTTTATTACGGAAGATGGAAAGAACGAAATGCGAAGTGCTAGCAACATATTCAGAATTCACGTTAATCAATTCCAATAACGAGACGGAAGTGTTAAATATGGGTTAATCCTATGCTCCTTTCGAAATGTAGAATAATGACTTTCGCCTTACATCGATTGCTATGCAACTTTATTAACAATTGAAAAAATTTCAAAATTCACTAAAATGTATTTACAAAATGGATTAAAATCATGAACAAGATGTCGTTTTCGGTTGAATGGATGACGCCGATTTCGATTCTGATGGATTTTTCCCTTTCTCTCCTTCCTCCCTTCGTTAAACGTTAAATTGACAGTTTACCCTAAAATTACGTTTATCTTCACGCGGATGCATATTTATGAGGAACTAATCGCAGAAATGAATATCTCAGGTTTGAGAATCCCACTCTAGACACTTTACACGAGAAAATCCGACCCAAAATTTTTTTGCCCAAAAAACGAAGAAGCCTATAGGTCGTGGATTTTTGGAAATTTCGACAATTCCAAAAAAGTCGAGTAAAGTGTCGTTTTCGACTAATTCGAGGTCGCTGATTCCGAATATAATAATATTTTTGGGCATTCCTTGCTGATTTTTGAAAAGATTGCAATTTTTTCGAAAAATTGAAGTTTTGGAGGAGATGGTGGGGAGATGGTCAAAAAATGTTATCATATTCGGAATCAGCGATCTCGAATTAGTCGAAAACGACACTTTACTCGACTTTTTTTTTTTTTTTGGAATTGACGAAATTTCCAAAAATCCACGACCTATAGGCTTCTTCGTTTTATAGGCCATGGTTGCTTCCTACAGTTCCTACACAGGTTCTCCCGGAGCGAATCTCCGCTCTGTTCATGTGGTCAAGGCGAAGAAAATGCGGAGCATGTGCTTCGCTACTGCTCTAGATTCCAATCTTCTCGACGCCCTCTTCCTCCCTTCGGCCCACTTGATGAAGAAGCACTATCATACATAAGAAAAGTTGTCCGTGCACTATGGGACATCGAAAAAATTCGTGAAACACAAAGTTTAATTTAGTTCTAGTTTGTAGTTATATATAAATCAATCCAGTTTATACTAAATAACTCGTCGAAGTGGTATTCCATCCCTCTGATAAACCCTCGGTAGAAGAGGTTGGGATCCCACTTCAATTTTGCGATTGTACCATATTATACATTTATATTTGTTCAATAAACTAAAAAAAAAAAAAAAAAAAGGCTTCTTCGTTTTTTGGGCAAAAAAATTTTGGGTCGGATTTTCTCGTGCAAAGTGTCTATATATATGTTTTCGGGTCCGATAAATCCATTTCCGTTGTTACTCTCAACATAAGATACGTTTCTACAAAGATAATTTGAATTTAACGCGCATTTACTTCTTTAAATGAAGAGGAAAGGAGTAGGTAAAAATTAACCTCAGATTCTGTATCAGCGACTTCAAATTAGTCTAAATCGACATCTCGTTCATCACTCTGCACCAATTTTAACAATTTCTTTATATTTTTAAAATTTGTTAGTAAAGTTGCATATCGTTCGGTATAAGGCGCATTTTCAACCTCTTTGTACCGGCATCATATTCTGAGGTGAAAAACCCCTCCTTCTCCCCTTCAGCATTATATGTGAAGGTGAATTTGGGATGTTGTATAATTTTTATCCCCAATAATCATGTGAACCCATATTGAATACATTTTTTCCAATCTGAGGCTCCTCAAGCTCTACTCAAATTTTGATAATCCGCCATTTTGAATCCATTTTGATCCAAATTCAAGATGTCGTGTTCTGGTTACTAATTAACCGCACACACAAATTTTGACTTTTTTCCATTAATTTTATGCTGAGATACACAAGATTAAAGGAATTTCATGACTCAGAACTTCCTCAAATCGTTTTTTTTGCTTTAACTTCCTTCTAAATGAACTTAGGAAGTTGAAATTATGATATGTTAGTATCCGTAACTCATTTTTTAATATGAGATCAAAAACAAAGATTTTGACCAATTTGTCCTACTTTCAGTCGTTCTCAAAATTTGAGTGATACGCCATTGTGAAATGTATGAAAAAAATTGAAAAGTATTTTTTTTCACATTTTCAAGAAGAGCCTCGCTCCAAATTTTGAGCAATTTTCATCAATACCATCCAGCGTTACGCGTGGGGAAATTGTATATATATATATAATGAAGTGTATTGAGGTAAAGGCAGTCCCAATGTTGGATGCGGTATTATAAATCCAAGACTAATTTTTCTATGGTCTCGGATTGTTAGTAGCATATTTATGTGTATATGTTTATATGTATACAAATTTTAACGATGTGAGACCCGGTGTATGGTACTATCCTTCGGATCCTTCTGAGATCCACTTCGGGTCTCAGATGGATGATGGCAAATCTGAAGTGGGTATCGAATTACAGCCCAATACCTCTTATATAACTCAATTTAAGGTTTTCCCTAACCCTCCAAAGTTCCCAAAAAAGTTATATCTCAGTGATTTCCAAAATACTAACTTCTATTATACAGCTCTTTAAATAAGAATGGGTCTAGTGTCGTCTGTATTATACTTCGGGTCTCGTATTAATTATTGCTGCATCAATAATGCTAAAAAGCTCGATATTTGCCAGACGATTACAACTGGTCCGAAATGCAAAGATTTTATGACTCCAGCTTCCTCCGACCACTCCCCTCCCCTCCAATCAGTTACCTTGTAATAATTTCGTTTTTAATAAAAACTCAGCCAAAAATTGGTGCATTTCAAGGGAAAGGTGGCTCTTAAATTCGAATTTCCTTCATAAGACCCAATCCATGAAAAATTCCTGGGAACTACGCCATAAAAGTTTCTAAAATAAAATGTCAATAATACACAATCAACTTGAAAGTACAACTCAAAAATCGAATTGTATTTCATACACCACGCCCGCATACATAATTCATACACAATACAATATAAACTAATTATGCAAACTAAAACTCGATTTACATAAAATATTAATTTAAAATTCACAAATATTTCATAAAAATAATTAAATAATATAAAAGTTTACATGCATAAGAGAAAAACCACGTCGAACACCAATAAATGCAGCACTGGTTACAAGCAAATGGACGAATCACAATAATGGAAAATTATTACAATAGGAATCGCGAGAAAAGAATATTATAATTATTCGACCATTCGAACTTCTTTCTTCGGTATCACAAGTTGATCGGAAATATTTTCTGAAAAATAAAAAACCGAATAAAACCATCTATTTCGTAGATATAGGATATTTTGTGGAGAAAAAAATAAATAAAAATAAAAACCTTTATTTTTTGTATTCTTCATATTCTCCACGATGAGCTTGAGCTCCGCAATTGTAGCAGCATCTCTTAGAGCTTGAGCATTTAATTTTCTTAATTGCTGACGTAACTGGAATAATTCCTCGTTCAAAGCTAATTCGCGAATAGATCGTTGTTCCATTTCGTTTCGTAATTGTTGATTTAATTTACTAGGAGAAAAAATTAGGAATTTAATTTTTAGCGAATTTATTAAATAATGGTGATGAGCTGGGGGTAAACTCACCGTTCTACGTCAACTAGGGCTTTCACACCTTCGACGTGAGCGCTGGTCAGTTCAGAGATGGAAATAATTTGCGGCGTTTCCGGACGTTTCTCCAAATTGGAAATGATATTACATAGTTCCTAGGAACGCGAGAACAGGTTATAACGCGATAATGTAAAAAATGTACGCCTATGGCGATGAAAGGAAAAAAAAAACTAGCTCATCCACCCGCCCAACAAAGTAAATTCCTTCGGCGTTTAAACGAAATTCACATACGAGCATTTCATAGCGTACAAGCACGCCTATTCACAATAGCGTATCAAATCAATTAACATTGAAATCTCTCCGCACCTGCGACGCTGTCCCGAATGGTGAAGGCGATCGACCTCGCATCCAACCGTTCTACCAATTAAAAAGTATTTTAAACAAATCGCAGCGTTTATCACGTGCATTGCTCTTACTTGTATGCGATTCTTGTACGATCCGACCAGCGAAGCCATATTTTTATACGGTTCGTCTTGTTCTTCTTGCCATTTCTTACGCAGTTCGAGGTTTTCCGCCTACAACACGTTGTGATCAGCGGGTATTCTTTTAGTGTGTTTAAAGTATCGTTTTAGGTTGCTCTTGAAAATGAAATGATGTTAGGTGACCTTTAGCGTGTAACCAGTTTTATATGGGTTCTTTTCGAAGAGCATGCAGTGCGAGTGTGGATCGGTTTACCGGCGTTTTAGAGGATGTGCGTGATGGTTTTTGAACGAAATTCATTAGGTTTTCTGAGGTGTGTTTTTATTCTTGATTTTTCGAATTTTTTTTTTTTACGGAATTAGGCAATTGTCGATTTCGAATTTTTTTCTGAATTTAAAATCACATCTCAAACAGAAAAATGTTTTTGAAAATTTCATATGATTTTAAGCTAAGTTTTCAATTTAAAAAACAAGTATTATAATTCGCTAATTTGAGAAAAACGAGTGATGAAAGAGAGGAATTTTAAAATCTTCGCATTCGAGATCATTTGCAGTAGATTCATCACCGTTCATATTTTTCACAAGAGTAGCGGGTGTTATTAGCTGAATTTTTTATTAGAAACTCAGCTATTACAGCCTACCTGATTGGAAGAAGGATCGGGGGAGGGGATCTCAAATGTCTACATTTCAAACCATTTGCAGCTGTTCTAGCAACATATGCAGATTTCAGTTTCTCAAGTGTATTTGAAGAGAAGTTTGAACAACAATGGCTTTTTGAGGAAGCTTAGAGTCATGATGTTTCTTGAATCTTCCATATCCCTCACGAATTTTACCTAGAAAGGTCAAATTTGGTACGTGGAGTTGATAGGGAATTATAATATGACTCTTTATATTTGGATTAAAATGGATCCAAAACGGCGAATGGATAAAATTTGTGGAAAGTTTGAGAAGGCTCAGATGACTTAGATTTGGTAAATGTGGATTCATACGATTATTAGTAATGAGAAGTATGTTGTATGGCAATTTCATCATTACACGTGATCTTGGAGGGGAGAAGGGATAATTGTGAGGTTAATGGAAAGGTCGACAATTTTTGACTCACCGGACAGAGTCAGTAAAACGCCTCATATCAGAATGTCACCACAAAAATTTCAGTTACCGAAGTTGATCCGGTGGAAGTGTGGGAGGAGGGGGGGGGGTCAAAATTTGGAAAAGCGGATGAAATCATAAAAATTATAAAACTAGGAAATGATAGTTCGAATTCTGGTCAAAATAGATTCAAAATGGCCGATCATCAAAATCGCCAAAATTTGATAAATTTAGCTTCTTAGATGTTCATATAGAAAATATGGATGTGGGGGCGGGGGGGGGGTCCATCCAGTATCGTACTGGGTGTAAAGAGGTTAATAAAATTATCTGTAAGTGTAAACAAGTCTTTACTGAAAATTCAGCTCTAACGATGTGGCATAGCTGCTTACATTTTTTGTGATATTAATTAGGCGAGAATATTACCTATCACGTCTCTAAACTTTTTTTTATTTCTGGTACTTAGTTTTTTTTTTTCATGAACGATGCAATTCCAGACTCCTTGAGTTTTTAAACGTATAGAAAAACGTAAGCAGCCATGCCATATTGCTGGAGGTGAGTTTTTAATTAGAGCTTGTTTACATTTGCAGAACATATTGTCAAGTAAAATTTTCAAGCCCACAAGTCACATCTATTACCTAGTCCAAAATTCCTATCTTATGACTCTCAGGAATACCTAAAAAGTTTAATCTCAAATTTATAGTATACTTCCTGTCCACGAGAATCACCAAAGCTCATATTTTTCAAATTTTAGTTGTTTGAGGCTTCTCAAGCATGCCTCAAATTTCGGCCATTCACTATTTTTCATGAATTTTTATCCAAATTCAAGGAAGTAGTCTCCAACTAACCCCTCTTTCCCCTCCCCCATAAAAGTTGGAACATTTAGGTTAATATGATAAGGAAACATGTAGGATTCATGACATTTCTTGCAGGTATTCCCCCCCCCCCCGGTAATTTTTTTATTGCAACTCCCACCATACTAATTTAGGAGGCTAAAACTGAACAGGTCTTCGTTACTTAGGCTCATTTTACCATCTGACATTATAATGAAAATTTTTGATCCTTTGTTTACTCTCACCACATGTTGAGGACAATAATCTCTCCTCTTCCCCCAGAAAATTAGGTGTGAAGGTGAAATCGACACACAGCATATTTCTCATCACTAGTAACCATATGAGTCTAATATTCATCAAATTTGAGTAATTTGAGCCTCTTCAAGCTTTTCTGATATTTTAGGCATTCGCCATTGCCACCACATTTTGAGGTTGATAACCCCTTCTCCCCTCCAGCATCATATGTGAATGTAAATTTAGGATATTGTATACTTCTTATCCTCAATAAGCATGTGAAACCATACTGAATACATTTTTTCCAATTTGAGGCTCCTCAAGCTCTACTCAAATTTTGATTATCCGCCATTTTGCATCCATTTAGATCCAAATTTGAGAGATCATATTTTGTTCCCTAAGTAACTCCATATACAAAGTTTGACTTTTCCAGATAGATTTGATGAGGAAATTATGAGATTTAAGAAATTTTTATAACTCGAGACTTCCTCAAAAAGCTGTTTTTTGCTTCAACTCCTCTTCAAATGCACTTGAGAAGGTGAAATTTGGATAAGTTGAAGTACGTGACTCATTCTTTCATATGAGGCTAGTAATAAAAATTTTGAGATCTTTGCCTCCTCTGCACTTCCAGTCTCTCACTCTCCATACCTGCATGCGCAGTGAATATCAAAAAGTAAGACATGACTCATATGATTACGAAATGCCCTGAAACGCCAAGATTTACCCACCTTCCCACGAGCATTGGTTTCCAATGGGCAGGCTGTAATAGCTATCATTTTAAATTAAAAACTCAGCTGAAAATTAATTTTTCGCATTGAAAAAATCGATCAAACCAAAAATTAGCTCACCCAAGCATGCGGGTAAACCCAACACGTTGAAAAATCGCAGACAAATCTTCCAATCTACTGCATTCGCAACCAAAGCAACCCTACTAACTACACCCATCACTTAGTCCCTCCGCAAAGGGGCTAAAACGTGTAAAAAATTACAGCGTGTGAATATTCATATACGTATTTATTACAATAAATATGGCTCGATTAGAACAAACGAATTAGCAAAATAGAAAATAACTAAATATACGATTATTCGCACACACGATATAGCATGCACGTTTAAAAATACCAAAAAAATTAAGTATAAGTAATCGATTAAAAAATAAAAAAAAAAAATAATAAAAGAAAAGAAAGAAAAAAAATTTGTACTCAAAGGAACAACAATGGTTCGGTGGCAGTAATACGTAAATGAAAAGAAAGTTTAATAAAAATGCAAAATTAATGAAAAGGCAAAGGCAGTTTCTTTTTTAAACAAACGTACCTGGTGGGCACCTCGATTTTAGGTATAACTAGAATAATAAAGAAAGGCGTTAAAATCGCTTTAAAATTATCGCTATTAGGTTACGAAGTCAACCCACGAGTAATGTAGAAATAAGAAAGGAACTCGAGTTCGTGGGTGGACTATACCCTATAGGTCGATTTATGTAATAACAATCAGGTACATCGAGTTCACTTTTTCGTACTTACTTTAGATTGTACTTGTGGCATTTAAGAGCTTTAAATTTACTAAAGATTAAGAACACAAAGGAACATGTGAACCGAGAGGCTAGAACTGTTGGTAAAAAAGAATTACAATATGCTACGAATTAAAACATATGCGTTTCTTTTTAACCATAATGTTGTATCTAGGTTCATCTGATCAAGCTGATCATGCAAATTATCGTCTATAGGTACATTTTATTCGTCTTCGACGCAACATAACGCCGAGACGTCAAATGGTAAACCATTATGGCATGCAACAAGGCGTATATTCTATCGTAATGGATAAAAATTTGGCTATCATCTCGAGCAACGTGGTCAACTCGAGAACCCTATACTACGTTAACTTTATCACAAACGCTGCAAATAAAATAACAAATTACTTCTAAGGCTTTCAGTTCGGCGTTTTTCTTGAAGAAGCTTTTTTTCAGCTCTTTGTATTTATTGTTCATGGCTTCTAGTCTGTTAACGACTGTTAATCGTTTATCTTCGACTTCGGCGAATAATGAGTTACCCCGTTTGTTGGCGCTTGGATGGCACTTGAGGGAGGTGATTTCGGCGTTTAATAAGGCTTTTTCTTCTTGCAACTCCTGAGAAGTGAAATAATTTAGAAACAAGGATAACTCGAAGAAGAGAAAAAGGGGGTACGTACTTCGACTAATTTAAGAGCGGATTTCAAGTCGTTGGTTTTCACTTCCATCATTTCTTTCATTTCTTCTAATTCGCGATTTTTATCGTTCAGTGACATCTCTAACATTAGTGTTTTGTCCGATAGAGCTTTATTGTGATTTTGTAATTCGGTATTACTGTCTACAAGTAATTGATTGGTTTCCTGGAGCATAACAGATTAATATAGAGGAAAGAAATCAAAAGCAGTGTTAATTAGAAGGCTAGGATGTTTACTTGTAAAATATTGATTTTATTGAGTAATTCTTCTTGTTGCCCATTATCCATTTTTTCAAGGGTTTCCAATTCCTTGAGGCGTACGTTTTCCGAGCGTAGCTCCGTTATGATCAATTCATTGGCAGTTTTTTCTTCTTTTAATTCGACTTCTAAACTAGTACACTACGAAGTATAATGATATGAGATTTACTGTTTGAATGAATTTTAATGGAAAATAGGCGCGAACTTACTTTCAGTCTTGTAGAGGATAACTCGGTTTCGAGGATTTTGACTTTAGACTCTAAATTGCCTTTGATTTGATGTAATCCTGTGAGGGCTTCGATTTCGATTTCCATTTCTAATTTCATTTTCTCCAGGCATTCTATTTTTCTAACAGCGGTGTGAATTTCTTGTTTTTGAGACTGCAAAATGAAGGTTAATTAGAGAAATTTTTTAAAAAGAAAGAAATTAGTTAGAAAAACAGCCGTACTTCGATGATACTCAATTGCTGTTCGATTTCGAAACGTAAATCTTTATTTTCATCCATTAAGGTAGCCACACTAGCGTTACCTTCTTCCATGATGGTCTCTAGAACATACATGTTTGTTGATTTATCGAAGATTTTCGGCGAAATGCGTGTATTATTTGAATTATCAATTTACCTGTGATTGAGCGGTAAATTAATTAGTTTATTGTTTTACAGCCGACACCTGTGTTTTAATAACAATGTAGTGGTTTTTAAGCTGCATATCACGTTAAAACACACTGTTCGGCGTGTTTGTTATTAATTTACGAACGAAAACAGTACACTAGGCGTATTTGTTTGATTAGCGATAGAATTTTTGAAACGGAGTAATTAACGGAAAAATTTCATTCAACCACCGAAAACTAATCACGACCGCGCATTTTTATGACGTCACAAACATGTAATTATGTAAAAAAATTTGTCGTGAACTTCCAATATCTTGAAAACTGGTTGGAAATAGGTTTTTTGATGTTTGGTTACGCGATCTGATGGTGTATTTGTGAAGTACGAGGATTCCGGAGTTTTGTTTGGAATTTCCGGGAATTTCTTATCAATTTTTAATTCTTATCAATTGATACTTTTCATTGCATGTGATTTTTAATTTTTCTTCAGCGAATTTAGATTCGGATCGGATAAAAGATTTCCTTCATTTCCCTTAATATGACTTTTAAAGAAAAATTCAAATATTATAAGAGGAAAAGTCCACCACCTAAACTCGATGAAGTAATTAATATGCGAGAAGCAAACGCGGATATTTTGTCAGAGGTTATTATTAAATGAGGTTAAAATAATTTTAAGAAGCCTAAAGCCCGCATAATTGCTGTCGTACTGAGTTTTTAACATTTTAATTTATTTTTTAATTAGTTGAACATCAATGCTGACGCGCTTGAAGGTGGCAAAGAGTTTAAATATGGTTTAAAACACCCATCACTTTGGAAAGTTTATGAACTAAAAAAATGCCCTGGTAAATTCAAAATGTATGATCTATTTCATTACTTTTTGAACTTTTTGTATTAACATCTGCTCTATCATTCTAGGTTTTATATACATCGTTAACCCTTTTACCAGTGCCGGACAACGGTTTTGGATTACCAGATCTTTAGCAGATTATACTAAAAAACCTAGTATCACCAATATAGACAGCCATACTGATATTAAGAAAATATTGAAACATCAAAATTGGTGGGATGTCGTGAGGTATGCGAATGTATGAAAATTTACTACCACCAAAAAAAAACCTGGTGAAAAAAAATTATTTAATTGTAGTTCCAATTCAGAACATGGTTACTCGATGAGAAAAAAACTTCGCTGGGCAACAATGGGTTATCATCATAACTGGGATACAAAAGTATTATTTTTTTGGCATATTTGACTTGATGTTATTGTTTCATATTGTAATATATGTATAATATAATTCTTTTTTCATTCAAGGTTTATTCCGAATCACTGAGGGATCCATTTCCTAAAGATTTAAATGAACTATGTATGTTTGTGATTAAGACTGTATTTAATATGGATTTTAAAGCTGAAGCTTGTATTGTAAATTTTTACCACATGGATTCCTGCCTCTCGGGCCATACTGATCATTCTGAACCTAATACAGAAGCTCCTTTGATATCTTTCAGGTAAATTAATTTTTACCTTAGCTTATTTTTTTACGAATAATAATTTTTCTTCAGAATTTATTAAATGAATATTCTTTCAGTTTTGGTCAAACTGCTATTTTTCTCATCGGTGGTACAAGTTTAGAAGAATGCCCCGAAGCTATTTTAATCGAAAGCGGTGATATCGCTATAATGATGGACGGCAGTAGACTACGATACCACGGAGTGCCTAGAATAATTCAAAGTTCGAATGAACCATGGAGCTGTTTTCAAAATAATTCTTCAGCGGATCAATCAATTCACATACCGGAGCTTAATTGTACCACTTACCCTATAACTTGTACAAATCTAAATGATCGTGAATTTTACATGCCTTTCGCAAATTATGTGAAAAATGCTCGTATTAATATAAATGTTCGCCAAGTATTGTTACCAAATCAGACAGCCGTGAACGAATAAATTATATCGTAGCTTCCTACTATATCTGGAGTAGTTATCTGAAGTTTAAGTTGATCTTTGTTTTTTTTGAAGCGCCATTCGGATTTTAAACGTTATTTTAATTAGGTATTGTAAATAATTAATTGTGTGATTCAGTAAGTCTGTTTCATATAAAATCTAAAACCCCGAGGGTTGTAGAAATCAGTACGAATGATTGCACTTATTATCAACCACTTTATCGCCGAGTAAGTACAGTACAGGCGAAATGCACCTTTAAACCTCGATGATGTACCTTTACAATGATAGGTGTATAAATTTTTTACAAACATGTTACTTTCATTCCATAGAAATATTTTTAATGAAATTATTTCTATGGCTGGATTAAAAATCAAATACCCCCGAGAGTCAACAAATTGGCTCATTCAACCATGAGAATAGTTAACATCTCACATCTCTTCAAAACTCCTGTTATATCTTCTACCGAAGTGCAATCGCAGCTCGATAAATCCAAAAGTTCCGCGAAAACAGAGGTTGAATCAAAACGCAGTTGCGCCGTTACCTCTACTTTACAATCATCAGTGCAACAAGCCAAACGCCCAGATTCTACAAAAAGACGAAGAAGACGTAAACGTCCATCCACTAAAAAACCAAATGAATCGAACGATAATGTGAAGCTCGACCTGATCTCTAATTCTACTCAACAATCATCAGTTCAACCAGCCAAACAACCAGATCCCGTTCAAAATCCGGATGGTGCTTCAAAAAAACGAAAACGTAAACGAGTATCCGGTAAATCAAATACATCGGAGAACAAGCCGAAACTTCAGAAAACTACCCAAGATATATCTGGAAGCTGCGATTCCACGAATATTAAACCTACTGAGGAAGTGAAACAGGAGATAACGGAGTTGAAGAATTCTTTACTGGTACTCTCTTCGAAGAAGGACTTGCTCGAACGTAAATTAAATGAATTACAAGAAGAAAATAATCGACTGACAAAGAGCAACGAAGAGTTACGAGACGAGCTACAAGAAATGACCGAAGAAGCCCTCGAGTTATCCGTAGAGAAACAGAGATTGTTAGGTAAAATTGGCTCATTGAAAAAACAACTCCTGAATAAGCCGAAGTAGACTTCGAGATTGAAGATTTTAACTATTTAGGCGCAACGTTACTTTGTAATTGTATTAAGTAGACGATGTGCTATTTACAAATAAATTAAACTTGTACCAGTCGATTTCTGATTTTCTGTTCTTATGAATCATGCTTATTGCTGTAATACATGAATAACTTGTTACTTACCTATTAATGATATTTACATTGTTCAGTAAAAATCTTTAGCTTTTCATTTAACAACCCAATGGGAGGCTACCTTGAATAGTCATGAAGGACTTCGGATTTATCATGTTATTGCGCATATTTTTTCGAAATCTTTCATTGCTATCCCAACAAATGCGAAATCTGCAGAAATTATATGAATTAAAAGAATCAAACAATAAGACTATACGTATGCAGAAACAATTTAAAAAAACGATACTTCAACTTTAGATTCCTTTTACAAAGTACCTATAGACTGTGTCTTCTCGTGCCAGTGGAATTAACGAACAAAATCTTTTCAAGTTCATTGTCATTGGATACCTATATCCAGCAATAGATATTTTTGAATATAAACCATTATCTATTTTGTGCGTCAAATCAAAACCCACTACAATATATAGACAATAAAATGAAGTACATTGGTAACTACCTTTTTTCTGAATGAATAATGCATTTTCAATTGTGATTGCGGAGGTATCGAAATATAGTTTATGAATAATGGAAGCGTAATGAGAGCTTTACCACGTACTGCTCGTTATTAAATTCTGCTGATGAATTAAAAATACACCTGAATGCGTACCTATCTTTTTTATTTCCATTTACTCTACTTATATACTTCGATAGGTAAAGCAGCTAGACCGCACTTGATATTGTTTTCCAAGAAACATCCTGTCATTTTCACGCTTAAAGATCACCTTTAAATGCCCTAATGTAGATTATTTCATGCATTCGTATGTGAAATTATCGTCTGTATTTTGTAAATATTTTTCATAAGACATCTACTACAACTTTTTTCTCCGTAAATGTTGAACTGAAACTACGAAAAAAATAGGATTTAATAATGCGAATCTAATTCATCCATTCATGATCAATTATAAGAAAAAACTTTTAGTTATGTTTTAATGTTACATCCACTTTGTAAATAAGAGAACCAAGCGTAAAATATTCAAGGATCTGGGTATTTTGTGGTTTCGAGTGGTTCGCGTAGCAAATTGAAAAATGTTATCGTCTGCAAGTCTACTAAGTCAACCTACGATAATCTTTGGTTGAAATAGGAATGAAGAAATTTTTCTAAATATTTTGATGTTCATTCAGATCATCCACAGTTTAACATGGATACATTTGATGATTCTTTTGTAATATTGAGATGCGTTGATTCAGGCAATAAAGTTTTTCAACAAAAAAAAATGTATAAATTTAAAGCGACGTATTTGTACTTGGATAGAAAAAAATTCTTGATTTTTGTGATAGGTTTGTAGAAGAAACTTGAATTATCTTACGACATGAGCTCAAATTTCATCTGAATTAATACTTTTGCTTTATTTGATCCATTTTTAGTTTACAGGTACTTTAAAGTAAATGTACCTAATTGATTGGCAACTGGTGATAGAAGCAATTTTTTCAACCCTCGGTGGTGATAAAAGAAGCATGAAGAATTTAAGCTTCTTCAAATATTGAATTGGTCTAGGTACCCAAATTCTTCTCGTTTTCCTGAACTGTGGGCATTTGTGCAATTATTTTCAATGATTGGAAGAGAAAAAAAAATGAAAAAATGGTTATCAAATCGCAGAAGGCTCTTGTAAAACTTCCAACCTATCACCACAGGTGGTTAGGGGCTCAAAGTACGTCTATAATCCGTAGACTTCCTTTTCATTATCAACAAACAACAAATCCAAAAGATGGTTTTAAAAATGGCTATACGATACTCGTATTACATCAACTCCTAAAAACAAAGTCCTCGCATGTATTATCCAACCAGGGCAAATATTAAATAATAAACAGCATGTGATGTGCTACTTTTAAATGACTACGATTAATTGAAATAGCAAAAAGTAAAAGTTGTATAATACTTGTACATTGGCGAACGTTGGATACTCATGTGCGAATAGAAATACATCGAGTGCGTATTCTTTCATCGATGACAGCGCATTCTGTAAATTATCTCGTAGGATGATGCGATTTGCTCATTTTCCTCAATACAACAAGCCTGATTCGATAAGGCGGTTGTTCGTGTTTGCGCGCCGATTAATTGTCTCGCGATAGTAATCGGTTTCGGCGAATTAATTAGTTGAAATTCGGTGTTATTTTTGAGGTATGTAAGTGCATCTTACTTGATTATTGACTTCTTTTTTTATTTTTCCTATTTTTTTTTTTTTCATATTAAGTGAAATGTGTGATTTATTTTTTCGAAAAAAATGCCGGTTGTTGATCACCGTTTTATGGGTTTTAGAGATGAGTGAATTGTTTATGATTGTGAGAAGTTGAGAATTGTATTCATATCGTCACTAATTCAGTGGTTAGAAATTTATTTGTTTTTTTTTTAAAATAACTTTTTCGTTTTTTTTTTTTTTTTTTTTTTTTTTTTATTAAAATGCTACTTATTTGAGAGGTTTTTAATATGATTCTTCTTCAGCTTTATGATCTTTGCTTTTTTGGAGAACGAAATGATACAAAAATTTATTGAAAGTATTGACTAATTGATGCTTATATTAAATAGCAAATGTGCTGAAAAAGTTAAAAAAAAAAACGATGTTTCATCTCCTATTTCTGTACCTATACTTTGAATAGGCAGCTCTTTGATAATTCGTCTTTGGAACTACTATTTATTTTTGCATTGATTATGCATACTGAAGCGAGGAAAAAATTGCAGAGGAATAATGAGGAATAAGTAGGTAATAAACTTTTTGTAGGTCCAAAATTGGTCTATAAAATCAATTTTTTCAAAAAAGACCGGCTTGACATTAATGTGTGAAAAGCATTTCTTGTTTGATCAATAAGGATGAGTTTTCTTTTTTCAGTGCACCTTGCTGAAAAAATTAAACCCTTTTAGTTTTTTTTTCTAAAACTGAGGGGGTGGTGTCACAGAAATTGTTAAATTATCTCAAAATGACATTTTAAAAATTTCAGTCCGGAATTCGATTTTTAGACCACCTTCCTCCCCCCCCCCCACCAAAATGAAGTGATTTTTTGAAGATTTTAAATTTGTCCAGAATAATGTTTAGGTAATTGAAAATTTCTTGAACTCAAAAATCATATTTTGTCATTGAAAAATTAAAGAAAATTTTAACAGCAAATGTTTTTCAAATTTTTTTTTTTTTGGTGGCGTTTTTAACTGCCTTGGTTATCACGCCACCTCTAGCATGGTTAAATTTTAAATAGAAGGCCGCAACGTTGTAAAAGAGTCAAAATGTTATGGATATTTTGTGGGTTGTCGGTTATTTCTTGTTTGATTTTCAATGATTTTCGAATGTCGTACAATTTTGGACACAGAAAGAGAAGGTGGTTGACAGTGATATTTTGTTGATGACATAGGTTGCATATTGGTGTTTAAAAACATAAATTTTTACTTTTTTTGAAAATAAACGACAAATTGGCATTTTAGACTTTTTCCCACCGTAGTGAAAAATATGTTGGAGTTCGGTTCACAGAGATTTCCAAACGTTGAGGTTGAAGGGGGTGGTATCATAATAGTTGTTTAATTATGTCAAACGAACATTAAAAAAATTTCAGATACTTGACGTAATCATAAGACCTCCCAGAATAGGGTGATTTTTTTTTTAGATTTGAAACTTGTCCAAAAAATTATATTCGGTCAATTAAAAGTTTTCCTTATTCGAAAGGCATATTTTGTCGTTCAAAAATCGAATGAAATTTTAACTGCGAATTTTTTTCAATTTTTTTTTTGAGAAGACACCAATTTTGACTAGTTATTTTCAGAAATGAACGACAAATGGGTATTTTAGGCTTTTTAGAATCAAGGAAAAAAAATATATTTAAATTTTTCTTCGCAAGAATTCTCAAAGGCTGATGGTTTTTATAATTAAACATTTTAATGATGGCATTGTGAAGCAAGAATGTGGGACAACTTCATGAGGTAAAAATGCAGCAAATTTTTCCTTTTGAGTTCTGAAGAGCCTAAATCAAATTATACAATGTATTGGATCGAGGAACTACCCATTTATTGCTTATTTTTGAAAATAATCAAAATTTGTGGTGTTTCAAAAAAATTGACAAATAGTTAAGGTCACCATAATAACTGAAAACTACAATTTCTTCAGTCTTTGAACGATAAAGTATGACTTTTGTGTGCAATAAAATTTTCACTCGACTATTAAATTTTTTTTTTGAAATATATTCAAATTTGCGAAAATTTTTATTTCATTTTGAATGATCTGAAAATAGAGTTAGAGGTGTGAAATTTTCAAAACATTTGATTAGGTCATTTAGCAACTGTTGTGACCCTGCCTCCTCCAAAGAAATGTAATGGATTACCCCCTCCCCTTATATCGATCTCGTCGAAATTTACGATGAACAAAAATCATCCACAAAAGGTATACGTGGTTTTCCCTCGAGATCCATAACTATAATATTTAGAGAATGTAACATTCTTATAAATGTAACGAAAGATATTAATCGAAGTAAATGGATCAATTTGGAAATCACGAAATTAAACACGATATGCCGGCGCTTGTTAAATAATAAAGATTAACATCTTCACGGCAACGATCACGAGTACGCGAAAATTTCGCCAGATTCGACGTCGTTTTCTCAATACGTTCACGGTTTTGAACGCATTTACGGGGACACGATATGCAATTCAATTAACACGATTGCAGAATCTCGTCGAACAGATGGACGAGTTTAAAACACGTGTTCGGAGTATATAACACATAGGTATATTTTACAGGAATGAACTTAAAATCAAACGATACGAATGAATGCAAACATGAATGCGTCTAAAGCAGAAGGCGCGATCTCAAGGCTAGGCAGATTGTCAAAATTTGAAATCCCACCATCTGCGGTTCCTAGCACGACAGACTCGATTATTTATAATGTTACATTTGGCGTTGGAGACTACGAAAACGAGGCAGATTCGGCGACAGCCAGCGTCAAAGAATTGATTAATAAGTTAACCGGTACTGTTCCTGAAATAGCGAGCTCGACTGCAGTTCCTAATGCTACCGACGATTCCTACTTATCGATAAGAAATGTATCATCGTTGTCGTGTCTCAATCAACATATACCTTCTGTGTACCAGTATTTAGCGGGTAAGCGCGAATTTATTTATTTACACGTTAGTTTATTACGCTATAGTTTAAGTGTTTCTTTCTGTTGATGCAAAAAAAAAAAATTAACGACTGGTTGATAAATTTCACATTTTGTACAAAATTTTTCCATCAAGTTACTCATTTAGGTGTTGTATGGAGGACAAAGGAAGGCTTTATAAATGAGAAACGTTTATTCAAAATTACACATGTGATGTTACGAAAGCACTTATGTGTACTTACATTTTTATACGGTAAAAGGGTCCGTGCATGAGTACAACCTAATAAGTACACGCTGCGTATTACTATGTAATTACGCGAACATTGCGTCATAATATTTTTTTTACTCATAGTTATCCGTAATAAAGTAAATACCTGCCAACGGCCTGGCGACCGTGACCTAATCTAAGTCTGTTGGAAACGAGTATTATATACCAGGAGTAGTATAAGGGCAGGTCCGGGACACCAGGACAATTCATTGAAATATAGCCTAAATCATTACTAAAATCACATCTTTTAAATTTTCATAAGTTTCTAAGCAGAAATATCCTTCATTTATCCACCAAAAAACACTAATTCTCATAGTTTTTTATAGGGATTAGGGACACAAGCATTCAGCCAGAAAAATAATTTTTTAAATTAAATATTCACCTATTTTAACCCTTTTCTCAGACAGAAATCGCCAATCAATAACTAAGCATTTTTACCAAGGTAGGTATACAGTAGAATTTATCATATTTTATTCTAACAACTTTTAATCCTTTTAAGAAAAATTCATTCATTTTCATGAGAAAAAATAGGTGAATCTCTACAAAATTTTAGTCCACCTAGGTCATAAAATTTTTCAATTCAAGTATATGATCTTCAGATAAATTTTCTAAATTTCAACCAATTTTTTGAAGATTCCATCCATTTTTAACATTTCAAAGATATACCAATGTATCTGGACGATTTTCTTCAGTCAACCTAGATCACAAAATTTTTAAATTCAAGTATGCGATTGTATATATTTTGTGTACATTTTCTATCAATTTGTATACAATTTAAAGAGAATATTGAGCTTAAAACGCGGACGGAAACTCCGACGACCATGTTCCAACACTTGTGTAGAACTATACAAACCACTTAAAATGCTCGAGATTAAATCATGGTTAAAACTCGTCGCACGCATTAATTAGACATTACGTACTCTCTTTGTTACTTATATAATAGAGATACGCGGACTGTAGGGGTTGTACGAATTCCATTTAGAGATCTGTTAAGGGAGTACGTTCGATAAGCTTATTTATATTTTATATTTTATATTTCTTTCGCGCTGACGATTTGTAGGCGTACGAAACAACTTGAATTTTAAATTCTCGTGTGATTTGTTCATCGAAATTTTGTTTGGGTGTTTTCGGGTAAATTCCTAGTTTCGTAATTATATTCTTATATATATTATCGTTATCACATCTTACAGTCAACGTTTTCGGAACCATGTTCAGTCTATCCTGCTACATGGTCTGACAAAAATTCTTGAATCTATGAATATCTCATTCGAGTGTGGAAGGAAACTCTGAGACAGGTTGAATAATATATATATTCGAAATTAGTCTACATACAAGATTATACAACGAAATTCATCCTTTCAGTTCAGATCCGTATTTAACATAGACGAAAGGTTTCCTTTGAAGTCTGAATAGCATCGAAAGTTATACACGGATCTGAACTAGAAGGAATTTGTACTGAACATCATAGTTTCTTGACCTGGTTGGAACCAGCGTTAGAACCTAACGGCAGAACAATAAAGATCCATCGTTAGTCTAGTAGATATAGATTTAAAAAAGAATTTTTTCAAAAAAAATTCATACTTACTCATGTTTATGCTTCTCCAAAGTCGAAACCAATCTTCCACATTTAAAATGATTGGGATTGTATTATTGTTCGAATTATCGCTCATTAGAGTTGCGTTCACGTCTTTAAATTCAAGAGATCTCGAAAGTCGAAACGAATCCTTCAGATTTAAGGTGATCGGGATAGTAATGTTCATATTAGACAGATACAGATTATTATTGCTCAGTAGAATCACGTTTGGAAACACATTCACATCTGTAAATTTAAGAGAACACAAACAATTATGGGAGAACGAAAGTGGGGGCTGTAACATAGACGTATATGGAAGTTTTTTAGTTTTCATGAAATTACTGGAAATGAGGAGATTTATAAAAAAATTGAAGAAAACAAAGTTGAATGAACATAAATTTTATTTTAAAATAACACCGAATTTATAGGTACTCACCGACGCCTTCGCTGATTGTGGTTATGGCAATCAAATTCAATAAAAATATCACATACATCTTTAACCTTTGTTGGTATCATGTCACAATTTTCCATAGAGTATTTATAATGACTGGTCTAGGTTCTAATTGGTCATATGTTACGTGCGTAATGACCAATCATAATGCTAGAATGTGATAAAATGTAGGTAGTTTCATTCCTACCTTCCTAAATAATATCGTTCAGTTTTCAGTGAACGACTAAAATTCGTTTGTGATTTGAATCGTCAGCTGATTTGTGTTTTTATTTTATGAGTTCACCGAGGTAAATTTATCACATTCCAACTTGCTGATTGGTTGTTACAGGCATGACATATGACCAATTAGAACCTAGACCAATCATTATAAATACTCTATAAATGGTATCATAGTGAGGGAATCTCCGCCACAAACGTAAATGCTATCATGATGAGGGAAACCCCACCAATCGTCAATTTAAAAATACTATAATTGTATTATGGTGAGGGAATCCCTGCCAACAATTCACTCGAAAATACAGCGATTCCATCATATAGTTGATGTCATATGTGAATCGAAACGTTAAATTAATCGAAATTTCTTTCTTTTTTTTTTTAAATAAATGAGTAATCAAATTATTAAAATTTTCAGTAATGTTTATTTAATGTTTTCCCCTTTCGTAGTTTTTGGTTGTGCATCGTAACATTCATGTAACCACCCTTTTTTTGTCGGGGAATCTCTCATCAAGATACCATCCAAGTTACAAAATAAATTTTCAGAACATACATATGGTATCATGCTGAGGGAATCCCCGTCAGCAGGGATGGTGGGGGGGAGTGTGGTATCTTATATTTGTACCTTCTAGAGTGCGCTGCTAGTATTAGTTCTTCCCTCATGTGTAAGCGGGGATTCCCTCATTATGATACCATGCGAAGGTTAATACATCGAAGTGAATTCACGAGTGAAGGAAACATGATATACGCGTAATCTTACATTTCGCGGTCGTTACTACTTATCAGTAAACATCCGCGCCCGTCTTCGATAATTTTGGTGTAAATGACCGCAAGATTATATTAATTTGCGTCAAGTACGTCAGTACATGAAACTCGATGATAAGTAGTGAAATGATATACTTATTAGACACTTACATACGACTTGAAACTAAAATGTCATACTGGGAAAATAAGGTTTGAGTCTCCGGACTCGTGGTATGAACAAGACAAAATGGTATGAAGAATGAATCTTTCGTTGATCTATGGTCTAACTGTAGTTGATTTATGGTTGAAATAAGTGGACATATCTCGACACCACGGTTCGACAGGTAATCGATTTCGATTTCCAGTCAATTTGATAACGATCAACAAAATAAATTAAGTACCTGTTCTTTTTTCAATAAGATCCGTAAGCATGTGTGAAGTTATTGGAACTGCAGTTTCGGTTATTAGATTTTCAGATGTCATGTTCGAAGTTATTGCAATTTTGATTTCGATCGCTGGTTTTTCAGATAATGTATCTGAAATAAATTAAATTATCCATAGGATACAACATGGGAATGATATAAGCAATATAAGTTACATTACTTACCTATATTTGCAATCATAATAAAAAACAGTAATACAAATAGCATCTTTTGTGAAAATCACTGATAAATTCAACGTGTGGCGCGCGTGTCTCGTGTTCGTCTACTTCAGAATGTCTTCCATCATGGGTTGCACTTACCTAGCTGAATTGTGTATTGTTATTGGGCAGTCATTGACCCATTATCGGATTTAACCCTTTGGTCTCTGATGTATCCAAACAGTTACGTATATACTTCTAGACGTCACATCGCCGAGGTACTAGAATCAAGTTACAACATTTCGCTACAGCTTGTTGGTGAGAGGAGGGGAAGCAGAAGTGTACCGAAGACCTTCTTCAGGGGGGGGGGGAGAAAACCAAAAATTGCCAACTAATTACCATGAAATTTTACCAACTGTTGACCTTTTTTTCTTTTTTTTTTTTTTTTGCTTCACGAAAAAATACGATGTTACAGTCTTGTTAAATTTAAATACTGCGCAAGTGGTCAAATTTACCAATTTTACGCTAAAACTCCAAATTTACCAACTTTCCAAAAGCAAAGGGGGGAAGCTCCCCCCTTCCCCCTTTCGGTAGGTCCCTGAGGGGAAGCATAAAGCAAACTATTCTTACAAAGTTTGAACTTTTTTGGGTGATTTGGTTAGGAGATATGGAAGATTCTATTAGAAATTACATAACTGAAAATGTAAAAACCTCAAAATGCTGTTTTTGCTTCAATTCTCCTCCAAATTCATTTGACAAACGAAAATTTGAAAAAGTTATTTATTTTGACTAACTATGTTAAATTTATTCATTTTTTAATTTTTTTTTTTAGTATTTAAAGATGGTTAAATTTTATAATTTTATTTTGAAAATATAAAGTTACTTTGTTTTTATATTTCTTTTAAAAAGTTAGATATTTAACCTATGACTACAAATAATTTGAAATACTAAGACACCACCTCACCTTACGCCTGCTTTCCTAATAAGCAGAGCTGGAAATTATATGCAGTGCATATTTAGTTTTTCAAATCTGATTACCAACGTACATAAAAATCATCTGTTTCAAGTTCCTCAGAGCTTGTCAGCAGAATTTGAAAGTGAATATATAGAGTACTCATAGTAACTGGTCCGCTCTCTAATTGGTGGTGCATCACGCGTGTAACAACCAATCAGCAAATTGGAAAGTTTAAATTACATCGACTTACTCGTAAAATAAAAACATGAATCAACTGATGATTCAAATCACAAATGAATTTCAGTCATTCACTGAAAACTGAACGATATTATTCAGGAAGGTAGAAATGAAATTACCTAGATTTTATCACACTCTAGCCTTATGATTGGTAGTTAGGCGCGTGACGTATGACTAATCAGAAAGCGGTCCAGTTACAATAACCCTATTGGCAAGGAATCCGCACATAATTCCGTATATCGCTTAAAAATCCTCATATAAAACCGCATATCGTGGTAAATAACGCCTCAAAATCCGCAGCAGTAAAAAAATAAACGCGGATTTTGATACGTTAATGCTTTCAAAATCGCGGCAAATACCGCACTCTTTCTATCCGCACTTTTTTCCGCACAAAATAACGCTGCGGGAACGCGGTTAAAACCGCGCAAAAAACTGCTGTACGACTACGCAGCAGTTTTTTGCGCGGTTTTAACCGCGTTCCCGCAGCGTTATTTTGTGCGGAAAAAAGTGCGGATAGAAAGAGTGCGGTATTTGCCGCGATTTTGAAAGCATGTACCTGAATACGCTAGCCTATTGGCAAGGATCCGCACATAATTCCGCATATCGTTTAAAATTCCTCGTATAAAACCGTATGTCGCGGTAAATAACGCTTCAAAATCCGCAGCAGTGCAAAAATAAACGCGGATTTTGATACTTGTGAAGTTTTAGGGAGAATTGTACAACTTAATTTATAAATAAAAGTGACGGGAAATATGTATATAAAAGTTAAATTAATTAATTTTATTAAATGATAAAATCTGTTTTAAATTTTAATATAATTTTAATTAAATGATTTTTAATTTAATTATAATTAATTATAATCACTGCCAAAAAATATGAAGCCTCACTTAACAAAATTTTATTGATAAATGTTTCCCATTTCCCTCTAAAATTTTGTTTGAGGGTTCAAAAAGAATTCTAAAATTACGACTCTCAAACAGTAAAAAAATAAAAAAAAGCTATCAATATTAAAATTCAGAATGTCTTTTTGTATGAATTTTTTATGCAAAAACTAAACTTTTACCATTTTCATCCATTTTAGGAAATACTTGCTTTTTGATTTTAATAATTTATTATTGTAGTGAAGTGAAACATATGAAATGATTTGATAATTTTTATTATTTATAAGATGAAATAAAAGGAAATTTGAATGCTATACCTACTTATACCATGCGTCCAAGTGATTCGTCGGGTACAATCAGCAAAAAATCTCTTTTCCAATTATTTGGAATTACTTTTTTTAAATGCAAAGAAATTGTAATGCAGTTAAAATGAATTTATCAGCCTTGAAATTCATTAAAGTAATTTTTAAAATAATTTCTACTTTAGAAATTTGTAGTTTAACTCTTATTATGTTATCAACAAACTAAGATTACTGAGATTTTTGCGCTGATTGTACCCGAATCACTTGGACGCACAGTATAAGAACACTCAATACGAAAATAAATTTAAATATTTAATTCCAAAAAAGTAGCATGTCATTCATTCATGTTTAAAAAAAAGTTTAGTATTTTTAATAAAAAAAAATTATAGAAAATGATGAAACGGATACATTCAATGAACTTTTCATGGTCTTTGCATAATAAATTAGGAGTTTAAAAATTGTTTTAAATCATTTCAAGAAAAAATAACATTTACAATTTTTTTGTATAAAAAAAGTTTAAAGATTATGCTACATCAATATATTATAATTTTGTATACATAAATATTCATGTACGTAATAAGGTTTTTCAAATTTATTGAGTGCATTAGGTTTTCATCATTTTCTACGATTTTTTATTAAAAAATTTCAAAATTGTTGAAAACTGTGAATATAATGTAAACCACAGTCTGGTGTCTATGCAACATTTGATTACAATAATTGTTCAAAAAAAAATTATTATTATTATTATTATTATTGTGAAAAATTTAAATAATATGAGCCGCAATACAATATTCTTATGAAATATTACAGAAAATATTTATTGAAAAAAAAAAAAAAAAAAAAAAATTTGAATGGCAACGGGGCTCGATTGGCTGCCTCACGCATAAATAGGCTTTATTTCCCTAATTTGCTATCTTCCAGGATGGCGCACTCCACTAATTCACGGATCAAGTACACATCTGCATCAGGAAAGGTTCAGAAGCGGATTTTGAAGCGGAATTAGAAGCGTACTCAGTGTAACATAGGTAACAATGATGCGCGTAACACCACCATGGTAAAAAGGAAGTTCGTTGGAGGTGATGAGCGTTTTATTGCGCGACTTTTGATGAATTTTTGTCAATAAGGAACACGTATGTGCGACTTTATATGCGGTTTTTAAACGTATACGCGACTTTTTATGCGGCTTGAAAGCCGTGCATCAACGCGGTACGGTTTTTCAAGCGATCTCGCATGCGGTAAATAAATACGCGCATATTAACGCGTTGGCGATTTTAAAGTCGCACCTAGTCCCATTTTGCCGCGCTGCGGTTTTTAACGCGGATTCCTTGCCAATAGGGAATTCGCGTATTTCATCAAAAATATAATTTAGCCAATTTTCAGCAGTGAATATTGTATATGTTTCCTTAAAAAGGCATATTTTTGCGCATTTACCAATTCTTTTGCCAAAAATATAATTTTACTACTTACTTTTTGTGCTGTAGAAAATTCAACGTATAAAGCTGTTTATCGTGATAATATGTAGAAAATCTTTTATCATTTTTGTAAATATTAATAAAAATAGTTGACTTCGAATTTTTGAAGTTTCCATTTTTGTATGTATATTTTCGTATATTTTGCGAACTTCAAAGCATATTTCACGCGAATAAAATTATATAAGTTCCAGTCTTACTAATACGGTAAGCTGTAATAGCTATCGTTTTGATTAAATGCTCAGCTAAAAATGTGATAAAAATGCAAACCTTGGAAATGATCCGCAGGATCGCAAAAGATATCAATGTTCCTTATAAAATGGCGAATGACGTAGTAAGATAATGGGCTTAAATTCCTATAAATAATTTCACCATTCGTTTTCATAAATCCTTTTATTGTGCCGTTAAGCCTCTTAATTGAATCACTCAAATGACCTGATGGTGTACGGTGTTATATTAAATTCGTTCTTTCTTCGAATAGATATCTCGGTTTTTGCTTTTCTTGTTATTTTAAACTTATTGATAACTTTTTTTTTTTCATAAAAATTAAGTAAAATACGCCGAGACTCAGCGCATTACACGTTTCAAGTAAATATATGAAATGTCATAGGATTGTCAAATCTTTTATCGAAGCGGAAAATTAATTAATCTGTAAAGCTATCATCGTTAATTGACTAAAATTGATGAAACCGCGGTTCAGCTTTACAGATTATCCATCGTGATCGTTCGTCCACATTTTTATGCTGAGGCAGTATATTTATTCTAGAACAATTTTAGATATTTTAACTTGTCAGTTTTGTGGATGTGTTTAGCTTTTGGAGAATTAATATGGAGACTTTTAATATATTATTCGTCAGCAATTCAAATATTTTAACAAATAAAAAAAAATTTGAACGAAAATTATGTTATTTTATTTGGTTTCTTTAAGCTGCTGAACTGTGCTTATTGAATTCCATCTAAAATTTTTATAAAATAAATGAAAATGCTTTATAAGCTTATGCGTGTAAATATTTTACACGTTTTGGTGAGCGTGTTAATCACATTTAAAGCGGGTCTGCGGGTCGTTGACTTCATCGAGTACACAACATATGTACCTTGATCTTATTTTTTGTATTTTTATGTAGCGAATAGTAGTCTGAAATAATTACTTGTAATGATACTCGGGGCGAATAATTCAATGTTGTTGTTTCGCGGCTATTGGCCATTTTAATGACTGCAGGCTTATTCGCATGGGTTTTTAATTGATTGAAGACAAAGATACGCGAAAGATAGCGGGTATCGACGACTGATTTATCATACGAGTTGACCAGTTGACCTTCGTAAGGAAACAAAATGATAATCCATATTTCATACATTTAATTTTCATTCATTAAAAAAAAAAAGTTATTAAAAAAATATTGCATTTTTTGTTAAAGATAAAACCCTCAAATACTTGAAAAAAAATTAATAATTTTTTTTTCTTCATTTAAATCATCCCTGAAAAATTTCCCCTATTTCCCACACCTATTTCAAATTTCTCCAGAAATTAGATAAAATAAAACTAAAATACCTAACAAATATTTTACGCGTAAGGAATATTACGAAAGATGGACCGTAATAATGTTGTATAACCCGTTAATAAAAGTGAAAGTGTACCTACACTTCATTCTGTCCACAATACGAAACAGGTATAGCGGCGACTCATAATCGAATGATTGCGTCCTTCCTACCGTACAAATTCTGGTTTTTTGTGCGATCTTTGCGCCAATTCGAGGTCACCTTGAGAAGAAATTTTTCAAATTTTTATTTCCGTTTTGAAAATATCTTTTGGTTATAAACCAATAACCCAGATTATACTGCTCCTCTGTTATATAAGTACACGTTGGGGAACCAGTTCGAAGAATTACTATGGGAATGTAGCTATATGATCGCAATGTATTCCGGATAATGCGGTAAATCACGTATATAGTTGGAAGATAATTATACACCTATAGCGACGAGCAGAGTAGGTTAATGAACACACGCTGGACTTTATTTCAATATCGTGTTCGATTGTGTTGTTAAAAAAATTGCTCTTACAACCTTTTGTGACTTCCTCTAGACAATGACTGTTAACTTTTGTTTTTGAATTGACTTTTAAAAAAGCAAGCTCTTTTGAGACTGCAATTTCTTCGAGTTTGATAAGGAAACTGTGTTATGTAATGGAACAATCGAGAACAAATTTTACCAATTGTTCCGATACAAACGGTAGATCAATACGATCATAAATGTTTCATTGTTTCGTAATTGACCGCCGTGTAGTTGTCAGAATGAATAAGCGTTTAAGACTGGAAAGTCAAGCTAGATACTTGGATCATATATTCAAGAGGAGTAGCATTTAGGTTCGATATGTGTGCGCATAAATGAAAAAAAATTAACGTATTTATTCGGTGAACGTAGATTTTTCTTCAATCAGTTTGTGCGATAAAATATTACTAGTCGTGTGGCCATGAAAATTCTGAACTTTTATTCCTCCTGGGTGGAGTATTGTCGTAGGATATTAAAGATGATGCGTTCACGCAGAATTTAACAGATGTGGTCAAATCGATTTTCTAAAGCTTCATAGAAGGATTTGTTTCGAGAAACTGCGGGGGTTTTGAAATTAAACAATGAGAGGTTTTCGTGGGATTTACTATGAGATTATTTGTCAATATGAACCACCAAGGCTCGTAAAATTTAATTTGTTTAGACTCGAGATTTCTTCTTTATGAATGTTAAACGTGAATAGAATACTGAACATTATAGATCTTGAAGCTATCGCGTAAAACAATCATTATTACGAAATTTTAGCATCATACAAAATACTATAAGGAGCTAACTTGTAACTATGCTTGATTAGATAAGTACGTCAAAAAGTCGACTGTTTCATTCAAATTACCCAATAATTTGGACAATTGAACAGCGTAATAAACACCATTTGCTTTATTAATTAACAGACTAATTAAAACAATTACACCTACCACCTCGTTACTGCGTTTGATCGTTTGATTGTTTAACCAAAATCATTGAAGTTCAAGGTTTCCAATGACAAATGAATTAACGTAGTTCGATAGAAATAGAAATAAAGACATTTTGTTTACACTAACTTGTGGTTTACAAAGGGTAAGGTTGGATACTCCACCGACGTTATCTTCAGTCATCGACGCCACCGGAGTCGGTTATGGATTCATTTGACCATGACTTCGTGGTTTAGATGAAATGGCAATTTCGAAAAAAAAAATTATCGGGAACTCCATAGATCTTTTATATTAACAATATTTCTTTCTTCGCTTTGTTACAGCCATTAATGTAATTGGAGTGACCATATTCACGCTGGGCGCATTAGCCGTATTAGTTATATTATATATGTATATCGACACGTTAAAGCATGTCATGAAATATGCGCCACCTTTAGCCAAAACACATTCCGCATTCGTGCTCAGCGTCTACCCGGTAAGTTGGAAGTACCAATTAGACATGTAGCGAATTACAATGTCGATATTCGACGAAAATATGGTCTCTAGATAATCGCGTTAGTACTACAAGTAACAGTATGTATGAATTCAAGGTTTAATTGAGGGTTATTTGCAAATTTTCATATTAAGTAATAATAAGGGGATCTCAATATAGAATTAATTTGCAAACAAGTTTTTTGAGTTGGTCATCGGAGTGATTACCTGATGGTAATTCAATTTTTTCTAATGATCTAATGCCTATGAAATTACTTATAGAGGTGTACTTACTATATACCATATTGATGAGATACCGCTGAAACGTAGAAAATACATCTTATTTTTTAGATTTCAATTTCTGGTACGTCCGATCGGATCGAAATTAAAGAATAATTAAAATTTGATAATTATGAAAAAATGTGCATCCAGCGCGATTTGCAGTGGTCTGCAATTGTACTGATCTTATTTTTGATAACTCTGGATGTTCTTCTTTAGATACGTGACTACAGTACTTCTGTTGAAATTAAAGATTCAGTTTGACTTTGATATCACTGGATTTACTTTCGTGTAACTAATGCATTATATTTCATCAAAATTTGAATTCAAATTGATGAGATTTTAATCAAACATTTTTTGTGGTGAGATGATATTTTTCCAAGAACCTTCGAATTCGTATAGAAGTCTAATGTATAAGGAATTTAATATCAACTATTATTTCTGATCAATACAACGATGACCAGCATACTAATTGACTTTATGCTTTTAAAAATAACCCCGCTATAATTAATTGCAACGAAAAATTGCCACAGTACATTAGATCTTAATTGATTTCACGTCACGAAGCGTTTTGTTGTGATGAATTTCAATGAAAATATTTTCTTGAGTAGGTACTTCCTTTAATGTATGTATAGGTTCGTCAAATTACACAAATGGTAGTATTTTGTATAATTTAGTATGATTTTTACGATTCTCAAGTAATAGAGGAAAAAATCATGGGAGTTACTCTTTGTGGGCTCCTTTGTGTACGATGCTTTTGTAAATAAAATGAGATAAGCATTTCATTCTATCTTATTACAGCAAAAACCTATCTTGGATCCCTCAAAGAACTAAACGCGCCTCTTGAATACATATTCGCATACATGGGGCTTTCCATGAAAGGTCTACTACTAAACCTTAATTATAGCCTCGTAGGTAGTACCATAGTAGTTATCAACATAAGGAAACAAACAAAAAAATTCTATAATAAGCTTCCCAATATCGCAAATTGAAGACGTTACTGATAGGTTATGTTTTTAGCTTTGCTTAGCGAGTATAATTTTTTGCAAATTTTGGAAAATAACTTAAATTACTCAGTATTACATACTTAACAAAAATTTTTCTCCTGTGGAGGAAAGCATTGGTTTTCATTTTTGGAAAATTTTAAGAGGAAGCATATATGATTATTTTATACCTACTTTCGATACATACCATTCAATTTTTCTTCATCTTCGCAAGTATTACGTGGTTGAAGTTTAACGTAAAGTTGAACGAAAATCTTTTTTCTTATTTTCGAGTTAAAAGTTGTCTTTTGAGGACGAGAAGAATTCAAGATCTACATACCCAAATTCAAAAGAAAAAGTACTGGAATTCTGCTGAAACAATTTGTGTTCAAAGCTTAGCTTGAAATTTTAAATGGGAAAAAATTCAAATTTTACATTTATTAGTACTTGATTGATAAAATTACAAAAAATGAAAGTATTTCACATTCCTTAAACATATTAATCTTAAAGAAAAAAAGAAGATTTTTTTCGATTTTTCAGTCTTCATCTAGCGGCTTTGGAGTAGGTACAAATTGCTTCAGAAGATTGCTAGGGGTAGGTATATAATATGTACCCATAAAATTACTCACTTTACGGCCAGAACATCTAGATACATATTTATATATGCTTATTATGCGTTGAAATACTAAAAAAATTCGTAAAATTTAAAGAATTATTATATAAATTTCAGGTTGTGGCTATAGCGACTTATTGTGCAATCGTAGTACCACGTGCTCATTTATTAGCAGAAGCTATGACCCAAGGCATGTTCATGGCTAGTCTATACCAGTTATTTTGCCTATTTGTGGCGTACTGCGGAGGAGAAGCAGAATTAATAAAAAGAGTGAAGCCCGATTCTCTAGTTTTACAAGTTCCTCCATGTTGTTGTTGGCCATGCTGCTTTTGTTTACCTCTTTTGCCAGTGAATAAGTACGATTATCATATATTTTCATGTATCATAAGGAATTAGAGTTACCATAGAATATGTTAATTCCAAAAAAAGGAAGACATTTTGAAAACGCATCCCCTCTCTTATCAACAAAAAAATATAATTTAAGTAGGTATAAATTTTATGTGTATCTGAATTATGTATGATACCTACCTTCGAAATAGTAACTTAGTAATTGTTAATTATTTATTGCGATCAGTTTCAAATTCTTAAGAACTAAGATACTTTTAAAACACAACTTATTAAGCTCAAGGAAATTGTAGTAATCCAAGTGTCTAATTGCCGAAAGCATGAAAACTGCTCTCGAAGAATTAAATAAAATACATACTTGTATATTGCTTGAAATAAATCAAAATGTGGTGGCGTTATTATGTTTAAAAACGTGTTTTTTTTTCATCTATTTTTTATGTAAGTTATTACTTATTTATTTATTTATTTTTTATTTTTTTTGTATTCTTATTCATATTTTTTGTTGAATTGAAATAAAAAATAAATTTTCATTTCATTTCATTTGAAATTAGGGAAAAGAGATGAACATATTCCTCATACCAAGTAATAATAGTTAACTTTCAGTAAATTATAATAATGCTATTGTAAATGTCCCATGATAGGATTAAAAAAACATTATGTAGTTCGCACATTATCAAGTTCACTGATACTTTATTAATACATTACCTACTACGTTTTTGTAAGGGTAAGGAAAGATTTAATTATGGAGAAAAAAAGATATAATATCATAGATTTTTGGAAAAGAATATATATTTCATTATCAAGAAAGAAAAAACTATTATTCCTAAAGAGAGAACATAATTTAAAATAAGAGGATTTTAAATAAGTAGTATAGGCTTACACAAGAAAACAATTTTATATAAACAAAAATCACACACGTTTATAAAAGTATAGTTTAATTTCATTTCAAAAATGGAGTTGATACAATAATATAAATATCACTTTATTTGCAGGACCAACATGAAAAGATTACGATTACTAGTATTACAGCTACCAGTAGTGCAAGGATTAGTATACATGGTATTATTAGTAATGTGGGCGGAAGAAGAAGTGAGCATGTGTTACAATAAGCATATTATAACTAATTTTCATAAAGCATAACGCCAAATAATCAATAAATTTTTTTACAGAGCCTTTATCAAGTGAATTACGTGTACATGCAACCTGTGATCATATTTTCCATATTGTGCGGCATTTGGGGAATGATAATGACCATGACGATGCTGGGCGATGTTTTAAAAGAACATAACATTCGCGGAAAATTTTTTGTTCTTCAGTTTGTTCTGCTGTTAGCAAAATTGCAAGGATTACTGGCCAGATTTGCTGTAACTTCGGAGCTATTTCCGTGTAAAATACCAATTACACCGACTGTATATGCTAATTGTAAGCAACATTGAAAAGTACATCACTGAATATTTGGACTCAACGACGAATTAATTATATTTTTTAATACTTTTAGTGATTTATAATTCATCGATGCTTTGGGAAATGATGGTATTAGGATATATCGCAAGGAAACTTTATAAGCAACCAGTTACTGATTTATCCAATTCGAAGATTCCTGCTCCAGTACATATCTGTCCGGTTATTCCTTGCTCGTGTAGTTGTGCAGAAAAAAATAATAATCAAACAGTAGTGATGAGGTATTAAAGAAGTGTTTGAAAAGATTATGAAATGAAGACTGATGCTAGGATCGATGTAATAATTGCTAGTGAAAAACATTCGATCTATTGCAATGGAAGTAGGGGTAGTTCAGAAGAATTTAATTCGGGCCAAGAGGAAGGCTCACTTGATGTATAATTACCGATGAAAGGTAATAGTTAAGAAAAAAGAATTTTATACTTGTATTTATTTTAATATCGATTTGTTGTATTTTGTGTGTATTTTATTATTTTGTGGACTTGAAATAAATAAAATTGATAAATTTAAAATTTATATTTATTACAAATAAAAAATAACATTTTCAAAACCATATAAAAAGTTTTTTAAATACATTTAAATATCTTCGTCTGAATCAGACTCTTCTTCTAGAGTTGCTTTCGCACTCTTTTCCGCTTCTTCTTGAATGTTCTTGGGTACTGGAACGTGTAGTCCATCTGTGTGTTTACCCACCCAGCTAAGCTCTAATTCGAAATACTTATCTTTCAGTTCATCGTGTACTAAATAAATTCTGAAAATCAAACAGAACTAATTAGTTACAATGACTCTTTAGTATTTTATTTTAGAAAGCGAATAACAGTTTACATTCGCGCTGCTTCTTTCACAAGTTCTTCGCACGTCATATCAGCTAATTTCAACTTCTCGATTTCAGTTTTAGCAGCTTGCTTAGCTTTACCAATAGCACAGCCAAAATACCCCTTTAAACGTATACAAGTTAATAATCGTTGAGGGTAAATTTATAAGAAATTAATTTATTTATAAAACACTTACATAAGATACACCAGAAGGATCGATCATACACATTTGTGGACCATCATCGGGATCGTAGGTACCGAATATTAAACTACTTCCGAACGGACGTACAGCACTGTATAATGTATAAGCGTGGACATACATACTAACCCTATCATTGAGATACTTCAATGGTATAGGATTTCCATACTGTGTTCTATAACTAGAGGCCTCCGATCTGGCGGTTTCGGCAAGTTGACGAGCATCGGCAATAAGACCAGCTACAGCCTATAATCAAGATATAATTTATTGTTGAGATCCTTTCAATTATATTATGGCGAAGAACTAAAATTAGAACACTTACCATGCCTACATGTCTATCAATGGTGAATATTCGTTTATTTGTTCCTGGTTCGTAGAGTTTCGATGTTACTAATTTTTCAACGGCAAATACAACGCCATCTTTGCCTCGCAACGCGATAGCTGTTCTATAAAATATATCAAGTAAAATCAGTAAATGTTTATGTTGAGAATTCAAGTTATGCGAAATAGTTACCCGCTGTTTTCTACAGCTTTTTTGGCATATTCTACTTGAAAAACTCGACCATCTGGGGAGAACTGAGATGCTGAGAGATCATACTGAAAATATTTAATAAAGGGAAAGCAAAAGTGGATTAATAGATGATTTAATTGAATATAAGATTTGATACACTGTCTCTATTCAGAGTGTGACAATGAAAAATCTATTTCACTTACCCCTGTACCGATGGAACTCATGTTTAGAAAGATATGAACTATACTGTATGAAGTTAAAGGAGCAGTTTTGTCAGTTTTTTAGCCTCAAAATTCAAAGTCTTTGATTTAAGGAGGAATTATTTGAAAAATTTCAATTTTTTACAACATGACTACACAAATTTTAAATTTTGTAAACACCAAAGCCGAAAACTATTATCATTTCGAAACCACCCAACATATAACCTATCTTTTTTATAAACCTATTTATTTGCATGATACAAAATTAATATTTGGTGCTGCGCTCTACAGCATTGATACGAACTAACTAGTGTTTCGAATTTCAAGTGAAGAAATTTAGGTCAAGTTTCATATAATAGGTCTTGATACGGCTACGAAGTAGAAAATGTGTTGAGGAATATTTCTTTTTAAGCTGTTGAAGAGTATTTTTGTAGAACAATATGGTAAGTGCGCGATATATTTTATGAAAATGATCAATTTAAAATGTTGCTTTGTATCAAGTTGAAATAATTCAATGTAACACCTAGGAATCTTCAAACACGTGACTTGATCACTTCATCATAAAGCATAATTTCCTTTAACAAACCGCTTATAAATCTTCTTTTTCCATTAGACTTGCAAACGTCGAAATGGTGGCCGCTCTAAACACGGCAGAGGACACGTTAATCCAGTGAGGTGTACCAACTGCGCTCGTTGTGTACCGAAAGACAAAGCCATCAAGAAATTCGTCATCCGAAATATCGTAGAAGCTGCTGCTGTCAGAGATATCACTGAAGCCAGCGTATATGAATGTAAGTGATCACATTTTGATTACTTCTCATAATGCTCATATTTGGATGATGTTAATGATACCTTTTCTTTTCCAACAGCTTACACATTACCTAAATTGTACGCTAAGCTTCATTACTGTGTCTCTTGCGCTATCCATTCGAAAGTAGTACGTAATCGTTCGAAAAAAGATCGTAGAATTCGTACACCCCCGATGAGAAACTTCCCCCGTAATGTAAGTAGTATATTTCTATTAATCAAGCTAATTGTTTATATCAATATGGAGGTAATGTGATTTGATTATTATTTTGTAGGACGCTGTTCGTCAAGGAGGACAACAAGCAAGGAAATGAATTCAACTACTGTTAATTTTTATATTAAGTATTGAATAAATAACATAAAAGTTTATTGCGTGTTTCATTTCATGAAGTTTATATATCTTAAATGTCATCATTTCCGATGTTTGAGCCTTTTAAAAAATTTTCAGCGAAGAATTGAATTACAATGGGAAAAAAACATGAAAACTTCAATTTTTTATTTCAAAGACAGGTTAAATGGGTATTAAAAGCTAAAATAATCACATCTGATATTCATACTACGTATTACTAGACAAGTAGTGCAGTGTGAAGTACAACGCGTTTTGCGTTTCTGTAATCAAAATTGCGTAATTTTCGTGCAGATTTTTTCCCGCGTTCATTAAAAACGCAGATTGAACCTACTCTGACAACGGGTGCCGAAAAACAACTCTATTTCGTATTTTCAGTTGGATCATAAGTCGTCGGCTACCAATAATATATTATATCCTTGACGAAATATTTCTGTATAAGTTGTTAAGTCCATCATAGGTTTCAAATTTTCTAAATATAGAAAAAGCATGATGGTGCCATTTTTGTCACCCGGTTGTGGTTGTCAGCCCAGGTTTAAGAATAAATTTTTGAAAGTTGCAATATCAGCATGCGAGATTAAAAGCTTCTATAAGTCACGTGTTGTTTTGAATAGAAGAAACGAAAAAGATGTTATTTAAACTATAATAATAATTTTATTATAATAATGAGTGACATGCAATCAAATGCATTGAAATTTACAATTCATTTAAAAAACAATTTAATTAGCTAAGAACTTGACTCATCCAACAAATAATATACAGCCTATTATGTAATTAACACATAAATACGTACAAATCTTCAAAAACTAAAAAAATCTCAACATACAAAACATTGCTTGCAAATATTATTTAAGTTTAGGTTTTGAAGGTTTGTCATCTGAAACTTCCATTGCAGCTTCTTTCAAAGTTTTCTCAAAAACTTTTTTAGCATTACAGAAACCTTGTTTCGTCTTACCATATGAATTAGGACCTGCAGAAGTTGGTGTATCCCTAACATAATATAGGTTAATATTGCAAAGCATAAGGAGTCATATAAATCAACAGATACTAAATTGTTACCTTCCAATATTTCTCATTCTCATACGTGCTTCCGGCGGCATTTCTTCGGGCTCTTCATCGCTTTCTTCACCGAACACAGATGCTACTGATCGAGAGGGTGGCTTTAAATTCACGTTTGCTGTAGCTTTATCCTTCTATTGCATAAGAAGGATGAAATACATCATTAAACCATGTTATTTCCAAAAAAAGTAATTAATTTTGAATCAGAATTACCTGCGAAGCCAACTTGATTTGAATACCTTTCTTCGCATTGATATCTTTTTTAGCAGCATTGAAACTGAACTTAGCTTTCTTTGGTTCTTCTTTAGCACTGGTTTCATTTTCTTCTGATGAAGGAGGGCCTGAGTAAGGTGAAACACTGGCAAACGTGAGAAAATGTATTTAAGTATAAAGGAAGAATTAAAGCTTACTTCCTTCTTTCAATTGGTCGGTATGATACCAAGAGACGTCACAGAGCTTTCATTTCATTAGTACTTGAACATTTTTGTGAAATGAAAGCTATACGTCGTTACTGATGAGCAGCTCAATATAATGAAAGTTCTTTATACGTACCTGGAGTTCTTTTTGACATTGCGTTTGATTATAACAGGAAGATGATTGCGACAACGTCTACACTAAGTTATTAACAAATTTTTATAAACTTATTAATAAGAAATTATTTCTGCGGATTAAAACCGAAAAATTAAACTCAAATTCTATATCTATTTTCTATCGGATTGTTTACGTTATTATACGAAAATATTTAACAACTAACAAGCTTTCAAGTTTCAAGATGCGAAATGAAAAAGGTATGACTAAAAGCATTGTACCAACAACCGGCACCAACTTTTCATTTTCAAGAATGTAATTATAACCATTATAACCTTGATTTTTTTGATGTTTTGTTGAGATTGTTAAAGATATCGACGGCCTAATTCCAAAACCTCGTAACTCCAAAAAAAAATGAAATTGTTCGGAAGAAAAAAAGTGGAAAAAAAGAAGTCTTTAGCTTAATTCCAAAACCTCGTAACTCCAAAAATTAGGTGAATTTTTTTCTGAGTTATGGTGGTGCTTCGGAAAATAAGTAGGTAAATGTGATAAAATTGATTTTAAAATAAAGAAATGAAAAAATTGGAAAAATAAATGCTTAATCGGTTGAAACAAAGTCTCTAAAATAATATATTATAATTTTAAATCATTTAGTTGCGTTACTTTTGAGAAAAATACTGCAAATGAAAATTATATCCTATTTTCATTTGCAGTATTTTTCTCAAAAGTAACGCAACTAAATGATTTAAAATTATAATATATTATTTTAGAGACTTTGTTTCAACCGATTAAGCATTTATTTTTCCAATTTTTTCATTTTTTTTTATTAAAAAAACAACTTTTTCGCATTTACCAACTTATTTTCCGAAGCACCGCCTTATGAGGTTTTGTAATTAGACCGTCGATATGAAAAATACGAAACATGAGCCTTGAATACAAAAAATGAATAGTTTTTTTCACAATAAAAGCCATAAAACAAGTTCATTTTGATTTCTTAGGTTTTCTTATTATTATTAAAAATGAAAAAAATATAATTATTTCAAAACTTAAACTATATAATTTTTTCATTGAGTTTTTATTTCAATTTCAAGTTCGTCAATTTGAAAAAATGCACATAAAATTTACGTACCGACGTCACACTAACACTTGACTTGACCTAGTCAATAATCAATCAAGTTTTGATCTTTGATGTGTTTTGATCTGATAAAAATTTTGGTGAGATCCATGAGGCTAAGTCGTACTAATTCTCCATTAATTTAATGAAAGTGAATTAAATATGCGTACGTAAACTGAAACAATGAAATCCACGAAATTGTTGTTACAGTTGTCAACTATCTTGGCCAAAACACATTGTAGTAAGTTGACAAATACATGTTATTACCATAGCTTTCGACGATTCAACCTCTCTCCTGTTCCAACTGCTAAATACTTTTCAAGTGAAAAAAAGACTAGTGATGAAGTAAAAGACGAGTTCGATCTCTTCGAAGAAGATGAAACAAGGAGTCTAGATATCGATTATGCCGCTCTAGTAGGCGACAATCCAGAGCTGTTGAAGAAACTTAAACTGTGTGAACTGGAAGTCAGCTTCCTCCAGGGACAACAGGAGAGAGTGCCGAAGAAAATTCAAACTGAGCATTGGCATGAACTACTCAAAATGGATTCAAAAAAACACCGTTTGGAATATCTCAATTTTTTGTGGTTAAAAGAGATAAAAAAAAAGAATGATAAACTCAAAAAAGAGAAAAAAAGAAGTCAATTTCTGGAACATCACAAGGATAAAGTGAAAATACCACCATCAGAAATAACTACTAGTTCACCTATACAGTATGGATTAACGCAAACGAGCTTATTTCATAGGTTTCAGGAAAGACATATGAATGAATTTTTGAATTATAAACTTTTGCAAGCGATGGTGTTCGGACCACAGATAATTGTAGATTGTGGCTTCGAACAATATATGACCACAAAAGAGTTGAACCTTTTAGGGAAACAAGTGCTATTTATGTGGTCAGATAACCGACATTGTTATAATCCTTTCGATATTATACATTGCAATCTTACTGATGATAGTCGAGTATTGAAAAAAATGATTAAAGTTATACCCAGTATAATCGAAGATCCTGCTTACCCTTTTAATTACACTTCAAAAAATTATTTAGATTTGTATCCTAAAGAAAAACTCGTTTATTTAACTCCACATTGTAGTGAAACATTGCAAAAGTTCGACGGTAATGATATTTATATTATTGGTAAGTTCGTTTCTTCTATCCCTAATTATTCAATTATTTCATTCCATTACTTATTTTACTCGCTGCTTTCAGGAGCTATAGTAGATAAATCATATTCCGAACCCCTAACTTTGGCTAAAGCCAAGAGAGATGGAATACGTGTTGCAAGATTTCCACTCGAAAATTATTTAAATTGGGGAATGGGCGGAAAGTCATTAACTTTGAATCAAGTTGGAATCTTTAATATCCATGTGATAATTTATTACTCGTTCTTTTCTAAAATTTTGGTTTGTTTTTATTTAGTGTATATGCATTTTGAATGACTTGAAAGATAAACGCGACTGGCGTTATGCGTTTAGGCACATACCGAAAAGAAAATTAGTCAAAGATTCACCTTTAACTCGATTAAAGAAAGAAGAAAAGATCACCAAAATTACGGCTAAGACTTTAAAAGACAAGTATCGACGAAATAAGGTTTATGATGCTTTGATAGACAATCAGTACGTCTTTAAATGATGGCGATAATTTTTTCCTTTATGGTCCAGGAGCTGATGTGAGTCCCATCGACATTTCAAGATGGAGAAAATTCTATTTTTTAAGTTAGTAGAGAACCTCTCCTTGAGTACAAACATGTTTGCAGTCCCATTTTTTGGGCGAGAGTCGAGGAGGCGGTACTTCTCAAATTGTGGTCATCTCAACTACCATTGATAGTAATTGAAAAAATTATCGATACGACCCACGTCAACTCCTGGTCTACTATTTGTTAATTCAATGTAATTATATTTTTGTTTTATCCTTCAGGAAAACTATAAATTGGAAGAAAAAGAAAGAATGAGAGGTTTCGCCAATGGCTCGTTTGACGTGTTCGTGTCGGTCTTCTATTGATTAAAAACGCATTTGAAGATGAAAATTTTCGAATGGAAGTTTATGTTCTTCAGCAAAATTATAGTAAAGTGTCGAATGTTATAAAATTATTGATTGTATCGTTTTATTTCATTTTCCTCATAATTGTTTATCATTAAAAACGTATAGTTTTTTTTCAACGCTTTATTATACAAACAAAACAATTTGGTAACAATATGATTCATTAGTCAACAAAAATATTACATCTTAGAATTGAGCATTTAACAATAATCTTATAAAAATACATCAGTCAATATGATCAACGCCTTCACAGAGTTATAATCATTCGACTATAATTTCACGCTATGAAATATAACATTATTTTAATAACAATTTAAACTTTCACAAAAAGGATATTATACTCTTGAGTGATAGCTTTTCATGATAAAAATATATATTTTTTTTTTCAAACGATAACTGCTTTTCAAATAAATTACAGAAACTGTGTTTGAAGGAATGTCTAAAAAATACAGATGACTGAAGAGATAAAATACAAGAAATAAAACTGTGCATAAAATTAAAAAAAAAAATGGAACGACGGAATGACTTGAATAAAAAAAAAAGTTGAAAAACAAAGTATTTTTATCACCAATTATGTGTTACCAAAAAATTGCCCGAAAAACGATAACCTCTGGATGAATTCCTGAGGTCGACAATATAATAGTTTCAAATCGGCGTATAATTTGAAACCTTTATTTTTCCCTTCTTTGATAATTCTTTCGAGCATCGACTGCGGATCGTAGTCGTCTGTAAGGGATTCAGTTTTATTTTTTAAATATTCTTTGAAAGTTTCGATTTCGGCTTCTAACGAAGCTATTTTTCTTTTAATATTGTTAATGACTTCTTTCTTATCGTCTTGCATGTAGCATTGATTTTCTATACGAGAGAAAATATATTCAATGTAATCTTTTCGAGTACATTTATCTTTGGTGTGTTTAGAACCGAATACTTTGATTGGAGATTTGACTCGAAGTGGTTGGGATTTTTTTACCTTTGAATTCTGCGGATTGGATTTGGTTTGGGTTTTTATGTGGGCATAGAGGTCGTTGAGTTCGTTGAGAATACGTCGATCGAGCTGGTCTTTCAGTTTTTCACTGTCCGACTTTTTTCTGTATTTTTCGCGTTCGATGTGAGTATTTAGATTCTTTAAATTTGCGGTCAAATTATCGACGTTTAGGTTAAAACTGTTTAGTTTATTTTTCTTATTTTTTTGCCAACGAAACGATTTCTTTTTTTTATCGACGTCCGATAATTCGGAACTGCAACAGTGGAAAATACTTGGATCAATGGGATGAGCTTCGGTGTTGAAAATGTACCCGCCGCTATCGATGACGCAAGTTTTTCCGGACGCTGTTTTGAAGAGTTTGCCGTGTTCGCCTCTGTTATGTATGAAGTTATCAGGATCGAAAAGTAAATACAAGTATTTGGTGGTTTCGGCTAAGAAGAATGATTCCATCCTATTAGAAAGAGAATGATCTCTACAATCTTTGATAGTGGCGTATCCGCAAGATGTAACGGCACTGTGTTGTATACTTTTTAAAATATCCACGCCTATGTCTAACAGGTAAGGATTTCCGGTGGCTCTGTATAAATACATAACTGATTCTATTAATTCGGGTCTTAAAGGGTAACTTTCTCGATTGATACTGACTTCTTGTTGAATTATGTTGTAAAATTCTGGAGTGAATCCGTATCGTTTCCATACATTGTGATAGTTATGGATTGACTTCATGCTATCGTTGACATTACCTATATGTGATAGTACACCTGGCCAGTAGGCTTCGAGGGATTGAAACAGAGGTAAGGTGATTAATCCTTTTTGCATGGATACCCAGAAAAACCAATCGTTATGTTTTAAATACTTGTTTACGGCTTTCTGAAGTACAAAAAACATCGACATGAGTTCGGGTTTGTTAAACAGTAAGGCTCCTTTGACTAAATACTCGAAATAGGAATCGATTCCGGCACCAATACCGGAATCCTGCGAGGTCCAGATACCACTCATGACATCGACGTGATTGCCTAATAAACCGATTTTAGATTGATGTTGAAATAAAGCACGTAAAGCATTCATGGCTACTTCTTCGTAAATAGGGTCGCCAGTGAGACGAGAGATAGTACCAAATTCTAAAATGAAAGTACCAATTCCAGCAGTACACGTAATAGTAGTTTCTCCAGGTGGTACGCCTTTGCGTAAATTAACGGTACCGTATGGCATACCAGTGACAGTATCGAAAGCTGGCAGTAATCGGTTCGCTACATTTTCTGCTAAACGAAGCAAAGGACCGTTGCACGGCCATCCGGGTTCGAGTGTTATTCCAGCTTTGTGTGAAAGGATATGCGCACTAAGTAGGCCACCGATGACACGTATGTTTGTTTCGAAAACAGATACATTCATGTTCATGTCGAAGTTGATGGTTTCAGTGATGATGTTGACTACTCGTTCGAATTCTGTGTAGTTGCCCATCACTATTAACGTGTCTAGGGCATCTATAAGGGTGAGTGAATAACTTCCCCACGTATCTACACCGTCGCACGTCAACGGTCGGAGTTCATCGTATGGATATGCGTGTTCTAGGTAACCGCTGTAAGCGTGATTGAACATTTTACGTACTTCTTCTCTGTATTTGAGTAAGTCATCGCGTGTATATCGATTATACGTGTGGATGTGATTTAAAACGAAGGGCAAAATTAATATTGTGCAAGAAAAAGTGAATTTACAAAACATACTATTAACTGTAATAATTTTGGAAACAAATCGTGCAATTTACATTTTTATATCGAACATGAATAAACGTTGACTAGGGTTTTTAAAATACTTTTTTCAGTGACTATACATTTTGATTTTAAAAATCGTGTATGTTTCATTCATTACTCAAGCGAAATAATAATATGTAATGTAATAATTAAAAATAAAAACACTTCACATTTTCAACACGTTATCACACGTTGACCAATCGATAAGCCGAGAATCAGCGAAAGAAAAACGAAAACAGAGAAAATTTTCAAGGTTTCCAAACTTGTGTCCTCATATCTTAGATCATATAACATGGATAGCGCATGTTCCATAAAGCCTGTATAAACTTTCTGCTACCAACATGAATAGTCAAATAAGTGGCAAAATTCAAAAATGTAATACAAGAAATGAATGAAATAATTAATAAATTTTATATATTTTAATGAAACTTACAATTTTAAATGATCGCTCTTTAAATAAAATCAATATTATTCAATTTTTCTTTTTAATCACTTCATATTTTCGTTTACATTTCTAAATTTTGCCACTTATTTGACTATTCATGTTGGTAGCATGCGGCTTATCACTTGAGCTATCCATGTTATATGATCTAAGCCTCATATTTGCGAAAGTGGAAGTATTACTTTATTACTGGTTATTACTGTAAATGTACTTCATATTTCATGTAATTATCATGAAATTACCTGTTATTTGAAATTTATTCCACACAGCAAACGTAATGAGAAATCTTGAGAAATGTGGCAATGCGTACTGTGTACATATTTAATTATCTCTAGTTTTGTGTAATACGCTTTGCAACTTTTACCGCTTAAACAAGAACTGTATTTTAAATAATGATATTTTGATGCCGATTTTAATTCCGATGTGCAAAATGTTTGCGTTCCACATTTTGTTTCCTAAGAATTCATACTGAATGACATTTAAAATTTCACAATGGTAAATGAAGACGCAGAAGCAGAAATCGAACGCTACTCTGAACAGTGTGTTCTATACATATTATCTCAACATCAGAGGAATGAGACTATCAGAAGAAATGATTTAGTAAAATCAGTTCTTCCTGAGCATCTTCGACGAAGTGCCAAAACTATTTTAACTAATGCTCAAGAAATGCTGAAAGTGGTGAGTAATATTCCCACCTTACTGTGCAATATGATCAGTTCTTGTCTTGTTCTTCAACAACCTAATGATCTTATGCTTTAGATCTACGGCTTGAAATTTATCGAATTAAATGACAGCGTGAAACAATATATAGTAGTGAATGCTATTGAAACTGATGATCCACCTTTGCTCTGGAGCGATGAAGTCAAAAAACAGCAAGCACTTTTGTTACCCCTTCTTTCATATATATTCATGAACGGAGGAACAGCCTCTGAAAGTGAGAATTAAGTTGGCTATATATGTATTACGCTATGGATTTGCCCGTGATGATTTGTAATAATGACCTGATATATGATTACGTTACAATATATTCCTTACTCATTTAGTTTAAGTCTGAGGCAAATGACTTTATTTGTTAAAATGATAGTTATCGTTTGATGCTAGTTTCTAACTTCGTAACAATTATATTTTTAGATGAAATAAAAACACTCTTGAGAAAATTGAAAGTCATCAAAGATCTAACATACGAAAGTGAATTATTTAATGATTTGGAAAAAGTTATAAAGAAGGTAATGAAGATATTTTTATTGAGAATTGTATGACATTTGGAATTGCCAGTTTCTAAATATTCTTCGTAACAGGATTTTGTTAGTCAACGTTACCTTCGTTATCAACAAACTGGAATACAATCCAACGAAGAAGAAGCTGAGTTCGAGTTCTCTTGGGGTACTCGAGCTGAGTTAGAAGTAGGCAAGGAGAAGATTTTGAAATTTGTCAGCGATGTAAGCGTTCGTTATATTTTTTGTGCACTTCTGTGAAACTGTTAATCCAATTTATTATACTATTCTTAGTTATATGGAGTTGAAATGACGCACTGGGCGGACCAATATGCTCAGCTGAGAAGATGAGGTATGTTTTTCGAATTACCGGTGTTTAAATTCGCGCCAAGTTTTATTTTTTGTGTATTTTTTTGTACCAATTTTATATTAAGTTTGTTACAAATATTATAAATATGATGAGAATTTGACTATGAACTATTGAGTAAGCGTTGCTCCTCGATGGTTCTTGAATTTCTTTTATGGCTTTAGATGGACCAATATCTGCGGCGTATGCTTCGGCAATAGGAATTAATGTTTGTTCGTAAATACCATTGAATAAATGACTCCATGGTCCTCTAGCATAAACTGGTACATCTTCTCCAGCGTGAAAGGAAGATTTGAAGGCATATAAGGATGGATATCGATAATACATATTTTCTGAAATGACGAAATTATTAAAACACAATTTTTCACCAACACGCGGTGACCTCTGTCGATGAAAACGATCTTACTTATGTCTATGTTATTCTTCAAGTCGGATTCGATATTTGTTGAGAATCCAGGTCCATTTCCATAATTTAACGTTGTGTATTTCAAATTATAATTGAAGATGTTTTTAACACGTTCGTCTTGTTCGACGAATTGTTCTAAAGAAGTAACTCCTAAAATGTCATGCCCCCTTTTGGCGTAACCGTTCATAACTAGCGGTTGACTGTGATCGGCGGTCACAACGATCAGCGTATCCTCTTCATTGGTTAATTTAACCGCAGCTTCAACCGCTTTAGCTAATTCAACCGTTTCATCTATAGCTAATCTTGCTCTATTTTCATGATGAGCTTTATCAATGAATGCCCCCTCGATGTAAAGTACAAATCCTTTATCTTCTTTCTGCAGAATTTTAATTGCTGCTGTGGTCATTTCTTCGAGAGTAGGTTCGTGTTGAATATTTTCCAAGTGATAGTGCATATGAGAAGTGGCGAATAAACCTAGAAATGGTTATAGAAAGTTTGAAAAAATTTATTTTCACTCCAAGTTGTGATGAGAAATTAAGCTGTTGAAGCTTACCTCATTTGAGAAGGATAACAAAGTAATTTGTATTTTAATTGAATAATGGAATGAATGAACGAATAAAAAATTAATTAAATCGAATTTTTAATTTATCGAGATTAAGTAACTTTATAAGGCAAAAAGAACCTGAAAGAGGGAGTTGAAATATTTGCTTCATGTTTTAAATCATTTATAATTAATTGACCAATGTCCCTCATGGATTTTTACGTTCCACGTGATAAATGGTACAATATGGTACCTAAATCACTGTGAAAAGAGAATATGCCTCCTTTGTTGGCAAAGTCTTCACTCCAAGATACACATGAAAACTGAAAACTTTAACTTCTAATGTCATGAATTTAAAAAAATAAAAGTAAAATAGGATCTCCCTTGCGTTTACATGTATGATGGATCTTTTTACCGAGGTTTATCAAGATAATTGTGTTTTAGGTTGGGCCAAATATTTTTATTCGAAACGCAAAGTTTACGTCTTAATTCAATTTTTAGATCCCTCAAAATGATGTAAAAGTTTTCAAAAATTTGAAACTTCCAAAAAAATAATTTCTGGTTAATTAAGAAATTTATTGAGTTCGAAAGTCATGTGAGAAAATTTTAGACGCTTTTTTTTTTTTTATTCAATGAAAAGTCTTAATCGTTTTCATTTTTTGAAAGAGCACCAATTTTTGATTGTTTTCAAAAATTAATTACAAATGGTAATTTATTGATCGTGCCACAGTACCAACTTCATCTAGAAAATATGCTCATTAGATTAAAAAACGCGGTTTTGCGTAAGTTGCGTCATTAAATATCTTAAATCTCTCATATGCCAGCCAAATCCACCTAGATAGGCAATTTTGTTTTATTTGGGGGAGAAATATGAGCCTTTGATTTTGAGTCAATAAATTCGAAATGGCAAGTGGTTAGAATTTGAAAAAGACTTGAGATACGTTAAATAGCCAAAAATGAACTCATGTGATTACTCGGAATAAAAAGAATGGTATATCGCGAATCCACTTTTGTAGACCATGGTGTTGGAAGGAAAAAAGAGGGGTCACTGTTCTTCAGTTTTTGAAATAAAATAAAAAAAAAATAAATAAAAAAAATAAAAAAACATTTTTGAACAGTTTGAAAATTTTTTGTATTTTGAAGATCAATTTTTCTTTTCACTACGTCAAAAATATTTTTGCATGCCAATTTTTTCTATATTCAGGGATCCCAAAAATACCTACAATATATTATGTAAAAATTCCGTTTATATCATCTCCAAGTGTACATAAGTCATTGTCGCTTTTCCTTCCCCTATTAAGAACTTATCTCTAATAATGTAGATTACTGCTTACTTTCTTGTTGTAATTAACCAAGTTTAAGTATAGAAGTTACGAACCTAATAAATAATCTGTACGAGATATGTCCAAGTTTAGTAAATCAGACCTTTGAGTGATAAATTTGGCATCAAGATTTCTTTTCGATTTATCACGTTTCCATTCTTCAATAAGGTCAGTATCTAATCTCTCGCCGGGTTTTCCAAACACATCGGTTGTAGTATTAGGTAGAAATTTCTGAATACCACCACCCATCAGCACCTAAAATTCGAAATGAAAATATGCCCGACAGTTGTAATGATTTATTTTTAATCCGTTCATCATACCGAATGCGTATGATAATGAGGTAACCTTGATATTTTTCCCCGGATCTTCTCGTACTAGTTGTTTAGCGATATCAAAATCGCACGAGGAATCCATTTTCGCTTTAAAAACATCGTAGTCCGATTCCATCCATCGGTCCGGAACGTGGGCGTATCCGCCAGCTGGACTAGCATCGGTTATTCTAGCCGAACTTATGATTCCGGTCGCTTTGCCTGCATCCTGAGCCCAGCGTATTATATTGGAAGGTCTGTTCGCTGGATCTTTCGCAGCAACGCAGTCGAATCGTTTTACATTTGAATTAACCCCGATGGTGAAAATGTTTGCTTTGACGCCAGCTAAAAAAGCGGTAGAGGAAGAACCTGAATCGACGGTTTGTTGGTCCGAGCAATAAGTCTAAGGAAGATGATATTGTATTATGATGTAGAACTAAGTGTGATATAGACGAGGTTAAATTTACTTTTGATAAACCCAAGGCGGGAAATTTTTCGAAAGAAAGGACGTGTTCTTCGCCTGATTTATTTTGTAACTGTCCTTGGTGTATACGAGCCGCTGTTATGGTTGTGACTGACATACCATCGCCCATGAAGAATATCACATTTTTAGCTTTATTGGTATTGAGTGACAGGTTGAGTTTTCTTTTCACATCGCTCAGTGCTTCTTCTAACCAATTCTGGATGTTGGAATTGGACGATTCTTCCTCTAGATGTGAAGTGGCTTTGATGAATCTGGCATTAGTGTAAGAATCAACTGGAAATTAAAAACTCAAGTGTAAGTGAACAGGGAAATTAAAATTTATTTTGAAAACTTTCCTCGACCTTTTACCCGAAGCGTTTGCTCACTATTCATGAACATACTCACAAGCATTTGCTTCTTTTTATATTCTTGCCTAATTATTAAAAAAAAAACGTAAGCAGCCATGCCGCATTACTGGAGCTGAGTTTTTAACTGGAGCTTGTTTTGATTTACTAATAACCTTGCTTAACCGTTCATGACTACAGGCCACACCCAATACCAAGTCTGAAAACCGCTACCCAATCCTTGCCAAAAACACTTAAGAAGTTGAATTTGGCACAAATGTAGTATTTCTTGCCATGAAATAATCACGTGAACACATATTTCTCAAATTATAACTATTTGAGGGTCCTCAAATTATCTTAAAATCTTGATAATCCGCCATTTTGGATCCATTTTAACTCAAATTTAAGATGTCATATTCTGGTCACAAACTAATCCTACACACAAAGTTTGACCATTCTAGGCCGATTTGGTGATGAGATATGGAAGATTCATGAAATTTCCTGCAGCAATTTCCCCTCCAAAAGCCGTTTTTTGCTCTAACTCCCCTCCAAAATCACTGAGGAAGCTAAAATCAAAATACGTTTGTCACTTGGGCTCATTTTATCATATGACACAGCAATAAAAAATTTTCGACCCCTCCTGTACCCCCACCACTATTTTAGGTTGATAACCCCGCCTTCCCCCCTCCAACATCATGTATGGAAGTGAATTCGGGATATAGTATACAACTTATCCCCAATAACCATATGAATTCATATTAATTACATTTTTACCAACTTGAGGCTCCTCAAGCTCTACTCAAAATTTTGATAATCCGCCATTTTGATCCATTTTGATCCAAATTCAAGAGGTCATATTGTGGTCACCAACTAACCTCACACACAAAATTTGACCTCTTTAACTTGATTTGGTGGGGAGATATGGAAGATTCAAGAAATTTCATGACTCAAAACTTCCTCAAAAAGCCGTTTTTTGATCTAACTCCTCTCAATATGCACTTAGAAGCTGAAATTTGGATATGTTAGTATCCGTGACTCACTCTTTCATATGAAATCAAAAACGAAAAATTTGAGCTATTTGCCCCTTCTCCAGCCCCCTCAAAATTTGAGTGATCCGCCATTTTGAAATTTATCGAAAAAACAAAAAAATTTTTGCGTATTTTCAAGAAGAGTTCCTCACCGAATTTTGAGCGAATTTTATCCACACCCGCCTGCGCAACGCGAGTGACACAAAAAACACAATTTTCTCAAAAACAGGTTTTTGCTAACTCTCCTCAAAATGCACTTAGGAAGCTGAAATTTAAATATGTTGGTGTCCGTGACTCACTCTTTCATATGAGATCAAAAACGAAAAATTTGAGCTATTTGCCTCTTCTCCAGCCCCCCTCAAAATTTGAGTGATCCGCCATTTTGAAATTTTTCGAAAAAACAAAAAAAGCACTTCTGCGCATTTTCAAGAAGAGTTCCTCACCAAATTTTGAGTGAATTTTATGAATACTCGCCGGCGCTACGCGTGGGGAAAAATATATATATATATACCAAAAAGTGGGACATTTGCCGGATGATTACAAATGGTCTGAAACGCAAAGATTTGAAGACCTCACCCTCCCCCGACCTTCCCTTCCCAAATCAGGTAGGCTGTAATAGCTATCGTTTTTATTAAAAACTCAGCTAAAAAGGAAAAAATTACCTATGTATGTTTTTGAAGGATTCAAATAAATTCAACGTAAATTTTCATTATGTAGTATTTAAATGATTTTTATGTTCCGTAAAAATTTCCCTATCCGAGTACTGATGACTAATTCATTATTATCGTTTGTTTAATAGATCAAGCGCTATTGGTTATTATAACGTTTATCCAACATACAAATTATTTAATCTATTCATAATCAATAAGTTTACCATAAAGTTGGACATTTGCTAGATGATTACAAATGATCTGAAACTCAAAGATTCGAAAACCCCATCCTGTCTCGACCTCCTCCCCAAATCAGGTAGGTTGCAATAGCTGCATCTTTGAAATGTATTCAAGTATTCTCATCAACTTTGAAAGTCAAAATTTTTAATGACTCAAAACTATTTTTTTTCTATTTGATTTTTCTTGTTTATTTGCAAATTGAAAATTTTTAATTTTGACTCAATTATAAAAGGTATACTAATAGGCAATAGAAGGCCGAAATTTTTTGGGATTTTTGAAAAAAAAAAAAAAAACTAAATTCACTCATCCTCCTATAAATGCATTCTTTTCAAAATTCAAATTGAGTACACCAAAGTAAATTACCTGTATTTCGATTAGTTCTACATCTACTTACCCAGAGTGCTTAGAAGTAAAATAAATACGATGCTCATGATTGGCTTTTTATTTTAATATATTACAAAAATAGGGAAAAACTACGTTAAACTGAACTGAATTAATCGCTGAAACAATAACTATAACGTTACGCGAGTTATAAATTATTAATGCTTCGTGCAGAAATATTGTGTTTGCTGATAAATAACAAAAAATAGGCTCCATCTTCGCTCGGCCCTTATCTTCAAAATTGGCGTTATAAAATTCACGACTTAATAATACTCGTATTATCAGATAATTATTTTTTGAAGATTTTTTGCATGTCGGCTCTTTAATGTGTTGTTTTCAAGTAGATATATTCTATCATAATTTCAAATGATACATTTTCATTTACGACTTTATCTACATCGAAAAGGATTTGCATCGGATTTAGTTCGGTGAATTTTTGAGTCTTCTTATTTTCTTGAATTTAAAAGTCAATAGGTATCTGAATGTAAAAGTAATAACTTTATGGGTATAAGCTCTCGGAAAATTTTAAACCGTTTTTTAAAGATAAGGGATCCGGTCTAATCGACCTTCTGTTTTTGAGAATTTTTATTCAATGTAGATTCAACTATTTTTGTGATGTCGTTCCCGTAAAGGCGAAACACTGAAAATAGGTGCTATTACAAATTCCAGTTTATCGTCTGCATCCTTTTTCTGGAATCTCAGTATCATGTAAAAACAATTTACAATGATTCCAAATTGCCAAAACAAATGGTAAGTGTTTATTAATAATTTTTATGTACTGGTAATGTTTTTAATGTCTTCAACAAGAGCTTAACATTGACTTTAATATATAGACTACTAATGTACATTAGCTCCATTGTCCCCGACATTGAATTTTTAGAAGTCGCGATTTGCATTACGCGCATGCGCGAGTCTTGAATTTATAAACATAACATGTTATGACATATTGTAATTAGTTTTAATCGTCAATTTTGTTTTAATATGATTTACTGGGAAATATCGAGATTAGTTGTTGTACAAGCAAATATAACATTTTTATATTGAAAATAAAATATTTATTTCAAATTTTATGGTTCATTAAACATTAATGAGCTAATTTATAAAATCTTCATAGAAAAAATCTCATACTAACTGTGTAAGATTGTAAACTGAATGTCAGTAACTATAAGAAAAACGAATAATAAATTCTTTTCTCGTTCTTACATAGTTAAATTTCAGCAGGTTAACGTTTACAAGCGCTTTCATTTCGATGTTAGTGAAAACTGAAAAGAGAGAAAAAGAAAACACTAGGTATGACTTCTGGATGAGGATATTTTTCATTTTATTTTTTCATCTATTGTAAGGTAGATGTCATTCACTGCCTGAATTGTTAAGTATGATTAGAAAAGAAGTGCAAGATCGCGAATCATCCGTTTCAATATTAGATTGTCATTCTTCTAAATTAGTGTCCATTTGGAAGTATTGAATTGATATTAATCAGAGATGGCGCGATTCCCAAAGAATTGAGAATCGGATTCTTTTTTTGCGATTCATCATTTTTGAAGAATCCGATTCCTCAAACGCGATTCTTCAATCTTTAGGAATCGGATTCCATTACGAATCCGATTCCCTCGCGATTCTTTCGCGATTCTTTCTACATCTGCGATTCTTCTTTTGTATAAGTTCCTTACTTCCTTTCTCTACGGCTTATCTTGTTTGTTTCTTTGTTACTTTGTTATAAAAAAAAAAAAAAAGAAGAATCATGACAATTATCATTTTATTTTTTATTTATAATAAAATAAAATTCAACATTTTTCAACATTTACGTGACCTAGACAAAGTTCAAACAATAGCTTTTGCAGATGATTTAGTCAGTGGCGTAGCGAGGGAAGGGCGAGATGGTGCACTTGCACAGGGCCCCGCGCTTCGAGGGGCCCCGCGCTTTATGCAAAAAAAAATTTGTTTAATGCACATCATATGAATTTTTGAAAAATATTACAAAAAAAAAAAACTGGGGAGAAACGTAGAACGCGTTGTTCGTTTTTATTAATCAAAATACTGTCAATACACTAAGATCATGGTGCGCCAATGTTTTGATAAAGATGAGTCATACTGTTCGAACTGTTCCTTTTCTTGTTGGTTAGTGTTTATTCCTTTGACTACCAACCAAAGTAATGTAAATTTTTCCTTGAAATTTCTCATTCAGAGTAATGTGTATATAATTCTACGTATTATATGTACAATTCCTATTACCGAAGCCTCGTGTGAAAGGAGCTTTTCTGTTTTAAAATTAATCAAAAATTATCTGCGTTCAACCATGACTCAACAACGGCTGTCTTCGCTGGCGCTACTTTCCATAGAAAAAAAACTAGCTGCAGCTCTAGATAATAATGATATAATTACTAGTCTGAGTGAAAAAAAAGCCAGAAAAAAGTTTTGAATTTTGATTTCTGATTTCTCTGAAGGTATGTTTTTGTTTCACTTAGTAGGTAGCTAAGTACTTACTTACTTTTTTACTTTCGAAAAATAAATGTTGTAAACTTTTTCTGATGATTTTATGTCAATATTTAAGTGAAATGATATGTTTCTTATAATCTGATGCACAAGTCAGTTGCATTAAAACCTATTAGTTAACCAAATTTGTTATGAAGTATAATCAAGAAAAAAAATTGGTTTTACTATTGAAACGATTTTCTTTTTCCTAAAAATGGGTATTCAGGCATGGGAAACGTGCACATCAATTATACACCTTACTTTTTTTTTTTTTAAATAACACATTTAAATGAGGGCCCTGCAAAAACTTTGCACCGGGCCCCGCAAAAGCTAGCTACGCCACTGGATTTAGTATTTATAATTTATATTTTATTATGGCTAATAACTCCTTAACTAAACTACCTACAAACCAAAGTAGAAAAACAACTTGAAAAATTAATATCACCTTATGGCTTATTTTTACTTACTATTAATAAATTTTCTTCAATATTAACATGAATCAGTACACGTACAGGCTCCATTCTTGCATTCAACATTTCAAATGAAATTTCTCGAACTAACTTGAAAAATGAATCATAATAAAAAAGCGGGAACTTTGAGAATGAATTTTTTTTCTCTTTCAACGCTGGGCACTATTGATATTATTTTTTAAATTGAGATTTGAGAATAAAATTGAGAATCGCTAGAAAAAAAAGAATCGCGAGTGCGCGATTCTTCCATTTCAAAGAATCGGATTCTCCAAATACGATTCAGTTCAAAGTAAGAATCGGATTCGAATCGCCTTAAGAATCCGATTCCCACGATTCTTATGCGATTCTTTTCCACGATTCGAATCGCGCCATCTCTGATATTAATTTGTCAATAACACAATATAAAGCCCTACCATCAACATTAGTAGCATACGTTTGTTATACTTCGATATTTATAGTTGAAAGATTTTTAATTTATTTCTTGATCAAGTTTCTCGAAAACCTTCAATTTAGATTTATGACAATTGTGAGTGCCTTTAATGATTTTAAAATGTATTCCTTTTTGTAAATACATCTCTTCATTGCTTGAGACAAGTGGTGTTTTGATGAAAACAGAAAAAACATAATTCCATTTCTCGCATCTCACGATTTTAAAATGTGTTAAACCAGATTTCATATCATATTTTTATTTGAAATAACAAACAGTTACAAAATAGAAATGAACAACCAACAAAAGCAAATTCAATTGAAGATAAAATTTATACTAATTGCTTGAAATTAGTCACTTTTCTCGTACTCTTCTGGTAATTAGAAAATTTGTAAGGGTTTATAAAAAATGATTATCAACTATATGATAACTGATAACAAACTTCGCGCATGCGCACTACGCATTTCGAGACTTGTATGTTGGGGACACCGTTTTACATTACACTTATGCAGTAATTTGCAGTCTATGTATAAAAGTCAATAGAGCTTAACCAAATTAACCGAAAATTGAATATTGATAATTTTGTAATTAATAAACAGAAAAACCTTTGAGAAGCATCATAAACAAATGAAATAAAAAAAACTCTTATCAAAAACCTGAGCAGTTGTAAAGAAATGAAACAAAATTATTTCGGAAATTTAATTACATAAAAAAAATGAATCTCCTCAATTTAGACATTAAATATTCGTGAAAGTATATCTACCAAATTTTAATGTGAAATTTGATTCAATAATATTTTCGGAGATATTGCAAATCTTGCAACGCACAGCACATACATGCGAAAAAAAAAAAAAAACAAAAAAAATTTATTTTTAAAGATGTTTCAAAAATCCGCGAAATCTAACATTTTAAGATATCAAAATTCTGTTCATCACGAATGTTCGATGAAAGCCTAAAATCTAGGCCAACCAATATTTCTTCTCGGGTTATCAGTATTTATATAGTCTTATGTGCGAGTCTATTGGGATCATTCAGCGAAAGAGTTGGTACCTGGTGGTAAAACGATGAACTACTGAAAACGGGGATTTCAATAATTTGATAAAGTATCATTATTGGCAATGAATTAATAATTGTGGTATTGAATTGAATTATTTTGAATAAAATTAATTATTTTTTGTTCACTGGTAAAGATAAATTGAATTTCAGTGTTATTGTTACGAAATAAATGATTATTTTTCATGCACTTACCAAGTTACCAATGATTAGCGATACAAATTATCGTGAATATCATAAATACCATGCGAAAGAATCTCATTTATAAACCAGAATGATAGATAAGTATCAAATTGGCCAAACCGAACTCATTCATTCCATTTATTCGATTTATTTTCAAATAATTTATAAACATTTCACTGTGTGAGTCTGCAACTGGCGGCAAAAATTCCCCGTTTTCAGAACTGATAAGACCATTAAATGTAAACACGACACTAGCGCGCCACTGCTCTGAAGGGTCCCAATGAAAAGAACACATACAGTCACGTGATCCATCAGAGTCGACCTTGTGCAATTTCACTTTCAGCTACTATAGCGTTACGTTGACATTTTTCAGCTTAAAGTATTAAATTTTAAATTGTTGTTAACATATTAGTGAATGATGAAACTATATTTGCAAGTGTAATTATCTGTGAAATAAATATTTAAAAATGCATTTAGTCTTCACGTTCATTTCATACTTAATAGTGGGACAATTACAACTATAACAAGTGCCTACATGACATTTCTATGCTGTCTGCCCTAGCATTTCTAATGCGCTTAACGTGTCTCTGAATTCCATTGTAGTTTGGGGGTGTACTTTCTTTTTATTTAAAAAAAAAAAAAATGAAAAAGGAAATTATTGCATACGCATGTATTTCCAAAATATCATAAAAACGCACGATATCAGAGTTATCCTATGAACAGAACTTCTTGTAGAAACGTTAGGTAAATTGAAAGATTGGGAATCAGGTATTGGAATCTTGGCGGCGTATGCTTCGGCTATCGGTATATAATTTTGTTCGTAATTTCCGGTGAATAAATGTGCCCAAGGTCCGCGGGCAAATACAGCGACATCTTCACCACCGTTTTCCGATTGTCTTGCCACTAGAGCTGAGAATGCATAGGTTGAGGAGTCTGAGAAAATGGAGAAAAATTTACATAGCTAGAAATACTTACGATTTATAAGATTTACTAGGTGTAAATATGCCCGTATCGAAAGTTTTTATATTAGCTGAGTTTTTAAAAAGAACGATGACTATTACAGTTACCTGATTTAGGAAGGGAGGTCGAGGGAGGGTGAGGTCTACAAATCTTCGCGTTTCAAACCATTTATAATGATCTGGTAAATGTCCAACTTTTTCCTTCAACGGGTAGCGCTAGCGAATATTAATAAAATTGACTTAAAATTTGAAGAGCGATACTACTTGAAAATTCGAAAAAAAGGCTTTTTTATTTTTTCGATACACCTCAAAATGGCAGATCACTCAGATTTTGAGAGGAGCTGTAGAGAGGGCAAATAACTCGAATTTTTTGTTCTTGATCTCATATGAAAGAATGTGTCACGGACACCAATCTATCCAAATTTCAGCATCTCAAATGCATTTGGAGGAGAGTTAGAGCAAAAAAGTTCTGGAATTTTCCATGTCTTCTCACCAAATCAAACTAGAAAGATGAAACTTTGTGTGTGAGGTTAGTTAGTGATCAGAATTCACCCTCTTGAATTTGAGTCAAAATAGATCCAAAATGGCGGATTATGAAAATTTGAGTAAATCTTGAAAAGCCTCAAGAAGTAAACCATATCCCCAATTCACCTCCATACATGATGCTGGGGGGTAGAAGGAGAGGTTATCGACCTTAAAATATGGTGGTGGTACATGACCGGTCGAGAATTTTTTATTGTTACGTGTAATGTTGAATTTTTTGTAAATACAACAAATAAAAATGAAATAAATGACGAAAAATTTAACCTACATTTCCTTATAAATAACGCAAAATAATCAAATTGAGAATACTACGTGGTAATTCTATCTAACAGGTAACATAAGAACTGGAAGAAATTGGTAACTTGAGTGGTAAAAACGAAATCATAATAAGCAGCGTGCGCAATTTATGATGCACAACTTGGTACTGTCTGTCAAGTATAGCTTGAGACTTTTTGACAGCTCAAAGTTAGGCAACAAATCATACACGGTTACTCAAAATGTGGATTGTATTACAAAGTAGGTAAATGTGTTATTACCTATCAGCTCATCGAATTTAACTGGAAACGTATTTACTGTATTTTTTTGTGCTTTACTCTTTCGACTATTTGGCCAGCATTTTCAATTTGAACACATTTTGGGAAGTAATGAAATCGTGAAAATTGTCGCGCTTTTTGCCTAACTTTGCGCCGTCAAAAAGTCTTAAGCTATATTTGACAAACAGTATATTGCGTGAACGTCCGACCTAGTGGGTTGATAATTGTTAACCAGGTGAGTCAGCTGACGCTGGTTTTAATGTAGTTCCTATGTACAAGTGTACAGGTAGGAAAGAAAGAAAGGCATTGTAATTGTGAACAATATACGAATAATTTTCGAAGCGTCAAGACGTGTGTTTTGTTATTTGGAAAATGTAGAAAACTTTGGGTTAGAATTGAACTGGGTGAATTTTAGAGAGTCCAAATTAAACATGTAATATGATCAAATGAGCCCAAGTGATTAGGCTGTATCTGCCATGTTTTTCATTGAAAACTCGGCCAATAAATATAATTTGTATAATGTGTTGCATATTTACTCATATCGTCATTCCTAAGATCATGCGGTACTCCTGGCGAAATTTCTTGTGGTATCCCGGACCATTGGCGTAGCTCAAAGTTGCGTATGGTTTTCCATCTTTGGATTTTCCGTATATGCCTAAAATATCGAATCCCCTTTGCGGATACCCGTTTATGGACATGGTATGAGCGTGGTCAGCGGTCACAACTATTAAAGTGTCATTTTCGTTGGTTAACTTGGCGGCAATTTGAATGGCCTTATCGAATTCTAAGGTTTCTTCTAGGGCTAATCTAGCTTTGTTTTCGTGATGAGCTATGTCTATTTTACCACCTTCGACGAATAGGAAAAATCCTTTGTCTTCTTTCTGAAGGATTTTTATGGCGGTTTCGGTCATCTGCGAAAGGGATGGTTCGTTATTTGGTTTTTCCTTATGGTAAGCCATGTGATTGGGCGCGAATAAACCTGAAGCATGAATTAGACCATTGAAATAAAAATTGCATTAAAAGGCGAATTTTGAAATTTCTGTGTACCCAATAAACAATCAGTATTTTCGATATCTAGTTCTTCCAGTTCTTGAATGGTGGTTACATATGCGCCGTTGATTTCACGTTCTTTCTTATCTTTTTTCATTCATCCACTAAATCTTTATCTAACCGTTTCCCATGGCCATGAACGGTACCTGTTTGTGATAAGAATTTATCTCTGCCACCTCCCATTACAACCTGTAATTTTGAAAGATATAGTGAAAACATTTTCCACCGAAAATAATCTTTGACCTAACTTTTATATTTTTCCCCGGATCGTCATATATGAGTTGCTTGGCTATATCGAAATTACAGCTACTCGGATCGAGTTGTTTTTTGACCATATCAGAATCGCGTTCCATATAACGATATGGTACATGAGCATAGGCACCAGCTGGAGAAGCATGAGTTACACGAGTGGTGGTCACAACTCCGGTAGCCTTGCCAGCATCTTGAGCCCATTTCACAATGGAGGTGAGCCTATTCGATTGAATTTTGGTAGATTCGCAATCGGCCGATTTTACTTTGGCGTTTACACCGATAGTCATAAAGTTTCCTTTTACTCCTGTCATATAAGCTGTCGCAGTACTAGCCGAATCCGGTACCTGTCTGTCCACACACTAGGTCTATCGAGATGTACGCATATAGATATCGATCATAATTGTCAACTAATGTAGCCGAATTTTTTAATTAAAATCGATTACCTTGGATAAACCGGTGTATGGAAATGTTTGGAGAAATAATTGCGTTTCTTCTCCGTTGCGTTTGTTTATTTGCCCTTGATAGATACGAGCTGCTGTTAGAGTTTGTATAGACATGCCATCGCCTAAGAAAAAGATGATGTTTTTGGCTACATTGGTGTTAAGAGGTGCTTTCAGCTTTTCTTGTAAATACTGTAATCCTTGGTTTCGCCAGTATTGATTTTCTGAGAAAAAATTAAATTGAATATTTCTTTGTTGATTCTGTTTTCTTATTCATTCGAGATTTATTTACCCATTTCTTCTCCATCGATATTAGGTCCTTTCATTGGTTTATATGGTTCATCTGCATCATCTTTTATGACTTTGTATTTGCTTGGCGTAGATAATACTGAAATGAGAACATAAATCGATGTTTGAGATAATGCAGACATCTTGCTGGAAGGGTATTGAAAACTAAACATTTTCAATTTTTTTATGGAAAATAATGTATTTTTTATGGTAAGCTCGCTCTCATTGCCGTCTCTGTTCTATCACATGTACACTTATGTATGATGGTTTGCCCAACCTTCTTGCCGAAGGGGCAGAGATGAGAAAGTTGCAGAAAACTTACTAGGTGATAAGCAACATGAAAAAATGTCTATTTCATTATCAGAAGCATATTGACAAACACAGTTTACACAAAAATGTAAAGTACGTAATGCATTTTTGTAGTATTACTGATAACAAATTCATGGCAGTAGAGGGGAGGGGTAGGGGAAAATAATGAAAAAAGTGTGGAAAATAGGTAACCTTGGAATTGAAATTCTTCATAAGTTCATACTTTCCTTTTCTTGACCCCTTAATACATACTTCGATTAGATGCTCCGTGAAGAGCTGTAAAATACCAAAAAATAATTTTTTTCCCAATTTTTTACAATAATTTTTTTTTTTTTTGAGTTATTTGTCTCGAAATTCAAGTTTGGTAAATAAATATTAGTGGTCAAAATAGGAAGTATGCACCAAAGTGGGCTGAATTTCGTTTTTCCCCCGAAGATAAAAGGGGTGGGGTCATGATAGTTGCTAATTGACCTAAAAAGGACATCATAAAATTTTCAGCCATGCAACTTCATTTTTACAGTTGCTCCCCAATGATGAACTTTTTAAAAATTTTGAAATTTCAAAAAAACGTAAGCAGCCATGCCGCATTACTGGAGCGAGTTTTTAACTGGAGCTTGTTTTGATTTACTAATAACCTTGCTTAACCGTTCATGACTACATGCCACACCGAATACCAAGTCTGAAAACCCCTACTCTATCCTTTCCAAAAACACTTAAGAAGTTGAATTTGGCACAAATGTAGTATTTCTTGCCATGAAATAATCATGTGAACACGTATTTCTCAAATTATAACAATTTGAGGGTCCTCAAATTATCTTCAAATCTTGATAATCCGCCATTTTGGATCCATTTTGACTCAAATTTAAGAGGTCATATTCTGGTCACCAACTAACCTCATACACAAAATTTGACCTCTTTAACTTGATTTGGTGGGGAGACATGGAAGATTCAAGAAATTTCATGACTCAAAACTTCCTCGAAAAGCCGTTTTTTGATCTAACTCCTCTCAGTATACACTTAGAAAGCTGAAATTTGGATATGTTAGTGTCCGTGACTTACTCTTTCATATGAGATCAAAAACAAAAAATTTGAACTATTTGCCCCTTCTCCAGTTCCCCTCAAAATTTGAGTGATCCGCCATTTTGAAATTTATCGAAAAAACAAAAAAATTATTTTTGCGTATTTTCAAGAAGAGTTCCTCACCGAATTTTGAGCGAATTTTATGTATACTCGCCGGCGCTACGCGTGGGGGAAAAATATATATACCAAAAAGTGGGACATTTCCCAGATGATTACAAATGGTCTGAAACGCAAAGATTTGAAGACTTCACCCTCCCCCGACCATCCTTTCCCAAATCAGGTAGGCTGTAATACCTGTCGTTTTTTAGTTAAAAACTCAGTTTAAAAAAAACAAAACAATTTTTGGAAAAGTAAGAATTTTTGTTGCGATTCAAGATCCTATTTTATAGTCTAAAAAATAAAAAATAAATTAGCAGTTAATTTCTCATAAATTTTAAGGGATTTAATAAGGTTTGAAATATTTTTTTGAAAGCAACAATTTTGATTATTCTCAAAAATGAACGGTAATTTATTAGTCGTGCGCACAGTATTGGCTTAATTTGGGGCATTTCTTGCAATGGTGGGAGAATACTAGATTTTTATCTCACAAAACTTCTCAAAACGTTGGTAAAATGGTTATTCATTTTTTTTTTTTTGTTGGAATATGTTCAGAGACCAAATCACTAAATATCTTAAAATAAGTGAAATATTTCCTGCGCTTTTATTGTTCTAATAAAAAATAAAAAAATGAAAAATTCGAATTTCTCCTGCATGAATATGTTGAACTTGAAACAAACGTGTTTGTGATTCTTGTTAAAAAAAATTCAATACCAAGCACGAAAATATTGTATTATCATTTTTCAAACTTTTATATCTGTGTTCCTTCACTAAGAAGAGTAGACAAACCATAATACATGGTTGTCATATGAGTAGACGTACGTGTAATATGAAGGGAATCGTATCAAATTAGTCATTGGACACCCTGTATAAAATATTTCGTGTTTTATAAAATTAAAAAAAAAAAAAAAAAATCATTGAACATTTTGAAGTTTCCAATTTTGTTTTTATCGCATGGCTTTAATTCTTATAAGTTTGGAAGATTGGCATTTTAAAATAAATGGGGATATAGCCTGATTTTATTTGATTTACGTTTCAAAGACGTACTGGATTTTTTACCTAATATGTATTAATGAATTGCTACAATTTGCAACCTTTTATGAAATATTGAGCACTTTCCTAACTAGTTCTGTGCTTATTTCGAAGTGTGCTTTTAGGATTATAAACATGTCTGAAAAGCTGACCTTGTATAAAATATTAAAATTATTGTGGGTAATGGTAATTGCATGTATCGATTCCTGTCATATCGTCAATTTGATACACAAGTGTATAAAAATTGAAAAAGAATTTGTTATTAAAAAATCAAACGTAATTATAAATAAAAAAATTATTTTATTAAAAATTCTAAGTGTGAGCAATCAATCTCATTTGTATTCTGAAAAGCGAAAATCAAGAAAGATAAATTCCATTCTCAAATTTTCCTTACCCATAATTTTTATAATCAGATGAAATGAGTCAGATATTAGAAAAAAATCTATTAACTCGCTAAATTTGATGAATACGACGAATAAAATTTTTCATGATCTTTGGAACAGCTAAATGTTACCATAGGATCCAAAACAAAATTTAAAATTGCAACACTAACAAAATATAAGAAAACTAGTCCAATTAAAGATGCTCAATACAGCACCTGACAGTATCAAGAAAATTGTCAAAGGCTTAATTAAAGCCAAATTGTATTTATTCAAGTTTGTATGACATAAAAGGCAAAATAACCGAAAATGACGTTTGAAGCTAATGCGTCCTACTTAATCATTCAGTTCTTTGAGTGAGTTCAGGATGGCAAAAAAAGTCAAAGAAAAGAATTTTTTAATCTTGCATTTTTAATAAGACCATCTGTAGTTCTAAAATTTAAGTAGAAAACGATTAAATAATCTATCACTTATTTATGTATTTGTTGCAAAATTATTATTTAATTGTATTATTGAATGGAAGTATTTTAGTTTTTACATAAATTTGTTTTTTTTTTGCTATGTACCTAACGCAATAAATGATTATAATTGAATTTTTGAAGTTTGAGTAAATAATTTATTGAAATTAAGTACCTGTTTCCAAGCAGAGCAAAACTAAGCATAATATATTTAAAAGAAAATAAGACATATCACACAGTTTAGTGAAATAAAAAAAAAATTAACTATTGAATTCGTTTCATATAGCCTAAAACTGTACTGGCGCTTTTAGCGAAATATGGTAATTAATATACCCCTCTATAGTATAAATGGATAAGTTATCAACGCTTAAATTGTAGTAACTTTTATAAATATTCGTTTTATTTATCGTGATTGAATACCGTTTAATAATTTTTTATTTAGAAAATTTTAATATTTTAATTATTTAAATTTTTTAGAGTTCACTTCTTTTGTGTTGAACCTCTTAATGCAGACATTGGTACATCCCAACCTGTACATGAGAAATGCAGAGGGAGAGGTTCTAAAGTTCAAGTGCTCATATATGAGCAGTTGTATATGAAAATATTAGCATTTAGTAGTGTTTTTCATATTTGTTGAAAGTCTACTTCTAGTCAAAGTTCAAGTGCTCATATATGAGCAGTTTTGGATGAATTTTATACTATTTTGTATGTTATGAAAGATTATTTCACGAAGCGAAATTAATCTCTTTGAGATCCAATCCTTTAGGATTTTAATAGAAATTTGAGTAAATATTCACATTTATATTTGTTAGATCGCAAAATGTCTCTCAAATTATACAAATGTTTTTAACATTGAGTTAGTATTGTTTCTGATAAAAAGGTTACCAGGGTTTTGGTTAATTTGTGATAGCGCCAAAACATACATTAACTTGAAGAAAAATATTATCCGCTGAAAAAAGGAAATAAACTTGAAAAAGTATAGGAATTTAAGAAAGATGGATACAAAATATATAAAATGTTTGGAACTGTTTAAATGAAACATTAAGTGAGAAAATGGTGTATGTTTTCTTAAAAATTAGTGAAATGAACAATTTAAAAATATGGAAATTTTACAATGTTAACAAATGAAGGAAAATTCGAGAAATTATTAGATGACGTAGAACATACCGGGTAACTACTTCATTCGAGCTCCTCCCGGCGCAAAAATCTTTCCCTCATAGAAATAAATTATATATTTGAATGATGTTAAGAACAATAAATGGCATAAATAATATTTATTTAATGCTTATGAAATAAAAAATTTTAATTTATACTTTCATTGTCAAAAATACATATATGTTTTGAATTTATTCACCTTTTAGCTAATTTTTTCGCTTGGGTGCTCGAATCAAGTAGTCACCCGGTATATAGTGATTTTATCCTCTATTTTGAACTTTTTAAATTTAAGAAATTAGTTTTCAGCTGTTTTGTTTGAAATAAGTTTACACGTAGTCGGACGTGTTTAGTGGACCTAAAAAATTTTACGATTGTAATTTTCAAGTTTGAAATTCGATTTATCCACATTTTGGCAAACAATTAATTTTGAGGCCTTTCTTAATTTTTTTATGCTACGTATGCGGGTATTTATAAGGGAACGTCGATGGAATTATTGTTTGTTTACTGATGAAAAAAATTGCAGACATAGAAAAATCTTGGAAAAATATTAGAAAATGCAACTTAGTGGATACAAGTTGGATACAAAAATTTGGAATTTTTGAAACATGTTGAAATAAAAAATTGAGAAAAAATATTAATAATTGTTTTAATATGGTTAAAAATTGAATATAAAAATTTAGAGAAATTATAAGCTTCACTAGAGTGTTGAAAAATAAAAGAAAAAATGAAAAATTGTTAGGTGGCGCAGAACATACATTAGGTATACATCTGATATCATTAAGTGAATTCTATAGAAAAATCTTGGAAAAATATATAAGAAAATGTAGCTAAATGGATACAAGTTGGATACAAAAATTTGGAATTTTTGAAACTATTTAAATGAAACATTAAGTAAAAAATGATGTATACTTTCTTAAAAATTAGTAAAATAAACAATTTAAAAATCTAGAAATTTTAAAATGTTGAAAAATGAGGGAAAATTTGAGAAATTAGTAGGTGGCGCAGAACATACATTAATACTCTACTTTTTTTTAATAAACGTGTTAGGTATTTGAAATATGCGTATCTCCTTTTTTTATTGTCGCGTACAAAAAATCCATAACTTGAAACGTCTCCGCGTGTCTTTATCAATATTCTAATGAAATCGTCTTTCACTCTGTGAAGCATTCCATTTCAATTACCTACGTGCGATGAGGAAAGAACGTCAATTCGAGTGTTTATGCATCGAAGTCGTACGATTTAAGCCATACGTGTACCTTCATTCTTCACCTTTTTTAACCATATAAACGTCACTCATTATTAAGCGTTTCTTTTCCGTAGTCGTCTAGTCGTATCGTATACGGTTAATTACCGCGTACAAAAGATTTATAATAGGATCATTAACTCGTTGAATAGCGAATACTACGTTTCCAAGACTCGATCGTATATAATGAAGTTTAAATGGGTAAATACTTGGAGGTAATTCTAAGTACTTATCGTATGCATACCAGTTCGACTGTCATAACTAATTACCCAATAAAACCTTGGAACACCAAAGCACATAATTTATCGACGATGAAATACATATACAAATAAACAATCGTTACATTCAACACCTTCACTTAATAGCTATACCAAAACTTCATTACTGGCCAATTCTTCGAATACATTACACGTGCTAGCAGAAAAGAAGCATCGATATTACAATAAATAATAACGTTGGCACGTAATTCGAAGTATGTCTTATGGAAGAACTTTTATGTTCGTCGGCTGGTGTCGTAGAAGAGATTACTGTGGTAGATGGGTCGGTTGGATTTGGTGATGTAGTCGGTGGTGGTAATGTTGTTTCTGGTTCGATACTAGTTTCATCCGGAATGGAGATGTTGGCGGCGTGTGCTTCCGCAATGGGGATGAAACTTTGTTCGAAACTTCCGCTGAATATGTGAGCCCATGGGCCTCGAGCAAATACGGCTACGTCGTCGCCGCCATGAGATTCGTAATCTTTGAGCACCAGTGCTGGGTATTTGTAGTCGATGTCATCTGTGGAATAAAAATATTGATGACTTTTTGTTTCGAACGGGATTTGGATTTATTATAAACTGTCGTTCCTGAGCCAGTATATGATGTATTTATGTAGATGAACGAAATACACGTTAGCCCTTCTGTACATTTGAATTTGGAAATAATTTATATTGTTAAAAGATACTTGAAAAAGGTTCCCTTTTATCATGTATTTAATCTCTTTTGTGGTTTCATATTGAAGGAATTGGTGGTGTTATGAAATGTTAACTCATATAACGCCTTCAATATCACTGATGGACAACCATTGTATATGACTTTTTTTATTGTACTTCTTACTTACAATAAAATCAGTCATATAAAATTTTTGCCTATCTGCAATATTGAAGGCGCTACGAGGTTTAAGATATTGATAACTCTTACTGCTTCTTCAATATCACAGATGAGTAAAAATTGTATACAACTTTTTTTCTTACGTTTCCTATTTACAACAAAAAAGGTCGTACATAATTTTTGCCTAACTATTTTATTGAAGGAGTTGAGAAGTTTTAAAAATCAATAACTTCCTAAACGCCATCAATATCACTGATAGGTAAAATTTTTACATGATCTTTTATACTATACTCGCCATTTACAATAAAAAAGGTCATACATAATTTTTGCCTAACTGTTAAGCTGAAGGGTTTATGAGATTTTCTAAACTTAATAATTTTCAAAACTTCTTAATATCATTCATTGGTGAAATTTTTCATTTTTGTATGACATTTTAAATCTTACTCGCTATAAAGGCCCACAATATCTCAGATAGGCAACAATTTTACATGGTTTTGACACGGAAAATATAATGAACGCAGCGAAAAGATTACAAACACAAATTTTCGCTTATCTATATTACTGAAGGGGATATCAAAATCTCATACATCTTTCAATACTGCAGATGGGCGTAAATTATATGTAATTCTGTAAGTAGGTAGTATAATAGTAAACCTTGAACAAAATTTCAGTATTACAGATAGTCAAATATTTTATACCCCTTTTTAAGGGTATTCAGTAAAGTCATATTGCCTATTCATGATATTGAAGGCGTAGTTATTGCTTTCTAAAACATGATAGCCCCTTCAATATGGCAGATAGGAAAAAATTATGTATTACCTTTTTTATTGTGAATCATGAGTACAATAAAAAAAGGTCATGTAAAAATTTTGCCTACCGGTGATATTGAAGGCGTTTAGAAAGTTACTGATTTTTGAAACTTTATAACTCCTTCAATATTACAGTTGGGCAAAAATTTTGTGCGAACTTTTTTATTATGAATGGTGAGTACAGTAAAAAGGTCATGTAAAAATTTTGCTTATCAGTGATATTGAAGGCATTTAGAAAATTATTTATTTTTGAAGCTTCATTAACTCCTTCAATAAAACAGTTCGGCAAAAATTATGTACGACCTTGTTGCAAGTAGGAAAGCAACAAACAAAGTTGTATGCAATTTTTACTCATCTGTGGTATTGAAGAAGTAGTAGGACTTATCAACATTTCAAACCTCGTGGTGCCTTCAATATTGCAGATAGGTGAAATTTTTTACAATACATTTTTCGATGTAAATTTTTGAGTGTGAGTATAATAGTATTTTATGATCAAATTATCAAAAAATTCCATTCGTTTTTGAAACTTCTTGTTATCCTTCAATGGATGTTCCTACTTACATATCCCCTCCTGTGAAGATTTGGACCATACGGCCTATCCCCTCCTATGAACATTTGCACCATATGACCATACGGTCTCGTATGTACTGGACATTTTTTGTCTTTGATAGAACTACATACTGACGGAGAACAGACAGTTTAAAGCGAATTGTTGCGCATTATATAACTAATATAATTACGTAAATCGTCGTTCTCCATATCAAAGCCTACTCCAGGAGTTGACTCCTGTCGGTATCCGAGACCGTTGGCGTAGCTCAGCGTGGAGTATGGCATTCCATTCTTCGATTTGCCATAAATTCCCAAAATATCGTGACCTCTGGCGGGGTATCCGTTGATACTCATCGTATGAGAGTGATCGGCAGTTACCACAATCAACGTGTCTTCCTCTTTGGTCAGTTTGGCAGCGACTTCGACGGTTTTGGAGAATTCTACAGTTTCAGCGAGCGCTTTTCTGGCTCTATCGTAATGATGAGCTTTATCAATAAGTCCGCCTTCAACGAATAAAAAGAAACCATTGGGTTCTTTTTGGAGTACTTTTATAGCAGCTTTGGTCATTTGAGATAGAGTCGGTTGATCAGCCGGTCTTTCGAGCATGTAGTCCATGGTACTTGGTGCGAATAAACCTAAAGGAGAAATTATCTATTTAATTACCTTATCAAGTGCGTAAATTGAATAGCGTAATACGTACCTAGAAGGTAATCAATGTTCTGCAAGTCTATTTTGTCAAGTTCCTCCGCCGTGTTGATATAAGCATAAGTAGCGTTTCGACTTTGTTTATTTTTTTTCCAGTCTTCGATTAGATCTTTATCGAGACGACTGCCATGGCCATGAGTCGAAGAACCTTTTTTGGGTAAAAATTTCTTCCAACCTCCTCCCATTATGACCTTGAATTTGTACAGCATTTAAGTTCTTAATCTTTGGTAATCAGATAAAGCTAATGGAATTATTTATCTGTAATGAAATTATTACTTTCATATTTTGTCCAACTTTCTCGTGAATCATTTGCTTAGCTATATCGTAGTCACAAGATTCAGTGTCCAAGCCAAGCTCTACGACGTCAGCGTCGCATTCCATATCACGAAGAGGAACATGAGCATAAGCACCAGCCGGAGAAGCGTCCGTGACGCGAGTATTGGTTACTATTCCGGTAGCCTTTCCGGCATCTTGGGCCCATTTTAATATGGAAGTAGGACGATTAGATTCGATTTTAGCGCTTTCACAGTCTGCTGGCTTTACTTTGGCGCTAACACCGATTGTCATGTAATTTGCTTTAACACCGCGTAAATAGGCGGTGGATGTGCTTGCAGAATCTGGTACTTGTTGTCCACACAGTAAGTCTGAAATATGAGTGCTCGTAAGAAATGAGAAAAAGTTGTGTACAGCCAGCATGTATTCCTGAAGCTGATTTTTAATGGATTTAAAAATAATTGTGAACCTATTTATCTATTTATACCCAACAGTGCTGCTATGTGGAAAGTTAGAATTTGCCTGAAATTTTTTGGCAAAATAGCCTCAGAATGCTTTGGATATAAATATTCCTTCTTATGGTAGAAGTAGAAAGTAGCAGTTTTTTTTTTTTTTTTTTTTTTTCAAGAATTGGAACAAAATAATACTTAATTAAGTCCATGTAAAATTATTTCAATATGAATAAACTGAATACTCATTAATTCAACTCAGTATAATATTACGTCCGAAAAATATTAACGATGAAAACTTCGATCAAAAGTGTGAAATTTATTGTCCCAGACTAAAAAAAAAAATTTCTGAGATTTGATACCAATAGCCTGAAAGACTGAGGAATGCTGGCAAAATTGAAAAATGCCCAAGATGTCAGGATTTGCTTGAAACTTGGCAATACTGCTGCTCTAATGCTGAGGATGGGAAACCTTCACCTACCTTTTCCAAAAGCATCTAAGAAGTTGAATTCATGATAATAGAGTGTGTTGATCAAATTTTTAGTTTTTTGAGGCTCCTCAAATCTTCTTCAGAGTTTATCTACCCGTTATTTCTGATTCGTGTTCATCCAAACTCAAGGAGTCATATTCTGGTCTTCATTAAACCCTACATACAAACTTTGAGTGTATTTGATGAAGAGATATGGACCATTCGTGAAATTTCCTGTTGTACTGTTCCCTCCAAAACTCTTGTTTGCTGTCACTCTCCTCCAAACTTACTTCGGAAGCGTTAATTTGAATTTATTGATGATTTAACATCACTCTGTCATATAAAATCCTAGTGAAAAATTTTCGACTTTTTTTACACCTCTCCCCTCCACTAAAATTGGCATACACATTACCTGTATTGTGCATTATCGTGTATCTATTATATTTAATTTTAATAAAGTTGAAGTAAAGTTAAATTAAAATTATTTTAAATTTATATTTTTCTTAAAATTGTCTAAATTTTTGTTTCATTTACATTTCATGGAATTAAAATTAATTTTGAATTAATGAGTATAAGTGTACATGAAATGAATCGGGTTTCAGAAAGTAGTAAGGTTTCAAGAAATAGACTTATCTGTGCCTTGGTAGGCCTCTATGCAGGGTGTTTCACTTTAGTCTGAGTTCCTTCATACCACATGTAGAGATTCTCATATGATACTTATGTATGATGTTTTGCTCACCCTATTTGCCGAAGGGGCTACTATAAAAGAGTTTAAAATTTTTAGCTGAGTTTTTAACTTGAAAACGATAGTTATGACAACCTACCTGATTGGGAAGGGAGAGTCGGGGTAGGGTTGGGTCTTCAAATATTTGCGTTTTACACCATTCGCAATCATCTGGCATATGTCCAACTTTTTGGTATACATAGTATATACATTTTTCCCCCTCGCGTAGCACCGGCTGGTATCCATGAAATTCGCTCAAAATTTGGTGAAGGGCTCTTCTTGAAAATACACAATAGTACTTTTTTATTTTTTCGATAAATTCCAAAATGGCAAATCACTTAAATTTTGAGGAGGGCTGGAAAAAAGGCAAATAGCTAAAATTTTTCATTTTTGATCTCATATGAAAAAGTGAGTCACGGACACTATCATATCCAAATTTCAGCTTCCTAAATACATTTTGAGAGGAGTTGGAGCAAAAAATGACTTTGAGGAAGTTATGAGTTAGGAAATTTCTTGAATTTTTTATATCTTCTCATCAAATTGACCTAGCAAGGTGAAACTTTGTATGTAGGTTTAGTCGGTGACTAGAATATGACCTCTTGAATTTGGATCAAAATGGATCCAAAATGGCGGATTATCAAAATTTTGAGCTGAGCTTGAGGAGCCTCAAGTTGGTAAAAATGTAATTAATATGAATTCATATGGTTATCAGGGACAAAAAGTATACTAGTATATCTCAAATTCACCTTCACTCGTGATATTGGAGGGAATAAGGACTAGTTATCGACTTTAAAATGTGACGGGGTACATGAAAGGTCGAAAAATTTTTATTTGGGTGTTATATAGGGAAATGAGCTCATATAAGTAACCTATTCTGATTTTAGCTACCCAAATGAATTTGGAGGGGAGTCAGAGCAAAGAAAGACTTTTAAAGGGAAAATTTCCTCAGGGAATTTCAAGAATCCTCCATATCTTCTCACCAAATCGGCCTACAGGAATCAAACTTCGTATGTAGGGTTAGTTCATGACCAGATTATGATCTCTTGAATGTTGGTCAAAATGGATTCAAAATGGCGGATCGTTAAAATTTGAGGATGATTTGAGGAGCGTCAAGTAGTCATAATTTGAAAGATATGTGTTCATATGATTATTGCATGGTAAGAAATACCACATTTGTTCTAAATTCAACTTCTTATGTGGTTTTGGAGGGGTAGGGTAAGGGTTTTCAGACTTTGTATTGGGTGTGGCCTGTAGACATGAAGTGATTAGCAACCTTACATAAAAATCTGATTAAGCCTCAGTTAGAAACTCAGCTCCAATAATGCGGCATGGCTGCTTACATTTTTTTTCACTCTGATTAAGGTCAACTTTGAAAATTTTTAATTTGACATTCAAGGCAGAGAAATGCTGTTAGCGCCAAAATGTATTGTATACAATGTAGTATTACGCAAAAAAATTGGTCTCACGTCAGTGGGGAAGTAGCTGGCGAGCTATAATGAAAAAATTATGAAAAACTAGTGATAAAAGTGAATGAAAAAACGGCAAATTTTATCCAATGTTGTCTCGTACTCTTATTTTTTCTCCGCACCTATTCATTCCTCTACCAAAAAGATTTGTCAGTGATACTACATTTCGTACTCTACATTTTAGTGTTAATTGTACATTTCTTCCTAACTTAAATATCTTGAGATAAAAAAATGGAAAATTTGTGAAAAAAAATCTCGACATTTGAGGGGGTTCGGCCGCGTCTATTCATAAAATATAGCAGAAGATGGAGTCGCGGAGGGTTATAAAAAATTATTGAAGCATGAGGTCAACAGGATATTTTTTTGAATCATTTGAAAAAAATATTAAAAAATGGTCAATTTTTTCCTTATAGTTTTTTCACACTTTTTTATTATAGCTCTCCAGGTACTGTTCCACAGACCAATTTTTTGTCAGTGATTCTACACTATATAGAATACATTTTGGCGCTATAGTGCGGTCCACGAAACTAGACCCTCCCAATAAGCACTTTGTTGCCATATTTATTACTAATAATTATGGAGATAAAAGTATGGTAGCCGTATGTATTTTGGTTGAAAAAATGTAATCATTTAAGAAAGTGCGAAATCGTTCTCTTTTTTAGCCAGCACACGATTATTAAAATGAATGATGAGCGAACCTTTGATGCAAATCACAATTCGATTTTATCAAATAGCTGGTTAATTTGAAGAGATTTGGCAACGTTTTTTTTATAAACCCAAAAATTTTATTTTTTGTATATAAACATAAGGGTCTAGTTTCGTGGACTGCACTATAACCGCATATCTCTCCCTTGAATGATAAATTAAAAATTTTCAAAGTTGATCGACATCAGAATGAGAAAAAAATTTCAAACTCTTGTATCTTAGCCCCTTCAGCAAACAGACTGGGCAAAACATCATACATAAGGGTCATATGAATAGTCCCATATGTGAAATGAATGAACTCAGATTGAGACGAAAGATTGAGACGAAACACCCTGTGTATATATATTTATATATAAAACCTAATGCGCTATTCGAGATCCGACACTACGAGATCCATGTTCAAAAGTGTTCCCATTGAAATTAAATATTCTGATAGCAGATAAAATATCCCTTTTAAACAATGTTCGGAGTGATTTGGAACGTAAAGATATGAAAAACCATTCCTAAATGAAGTATACTGCAACAGCTATCCTTTCTATCAATACAATTCAGCTAAAAATGAAGATGAAAATAATAAAAAATATTTACCTTGGATAAGCCGGAAAATGGAAACGTCTCGAAAAATAATCGAGTTTCTTCTCCGTTTTGTTTATTCAATTGACCTTGGTAAATTCTAGACGCAGTTATAGTTGGTATGGACATACCGTCGCCCATTAAAAATATCACGTTTTTGGCTACATTGGTGTTCAATTTTTTATTCAGTTTTTCGTGTAACGTTTGCTGACCTTTTTCGCGCCAAAATTTAATTTCTGAATGGAATTTAATTTTAATCGATGAAGCGTTAATTTTAAGATGTAAAAATATGCGCGTAGATACATGTATATATTTTTAAATAATTATTTCATCGAGAAAATTTACCAGTTTCTTTCTGTTCGATATGCGCCGGTGGCATGGGCTTGTAGGGATCCGAATCATCGTCTGGTATTTCTTTGTAATTCGTAGCAGCCGAGAATACTGAAATAAATGGATTATTTTTATCATCGTATTACAGCATGAGATTTTGAAATTCTGCCTTCCTACGTTATTATAGTCGTCTCGTTGGTGTACACGAGAGAAGCGAAATGAAACGCGATTACGATAACATTACATTAATGCATCAACTGATGTACCGAATAAGGTTTAGAAATGGCGATGGCGTAGCTTTACAGCGTTAAATGAAGCGATAAATTAATAGTATTTACGACTATATTAATCTTACCATTGGTTACCAGAATAAGGATGACTAGAGTGGCAAATAGCATGTCGATGAAGTATCCTTCAGATTGACAATTTTCGTCGTAGGTTGTTACGGCCGCGACGAACTGTAAACGTTTCAATTTCTCGTTGAATTTTTAATGTGTGCTCGGCGACGCACTACATTTTATTAAGTAAGTTTGTCAATTGAAGTACGCGACACAATACGTTTCACATTTTCGCCTACGATAAGGTCTGATATTAACAAGAACGAAGGCGATAAGAAATGATTTTTTAATCGCATTAACTGTTTGAATAAATCGGACGGCGTTCAAATTCGACAGATTATATTTTCGTATGATATGTACAACGTGTAAATGGAAATTAGCAAATAACTATAGTGGTATTTAGCGGCGTCGTTATTGACGGAATTGCGATTAGCCGATGGGCCAATACCGGCTGCGTACGCTTCCGCGATTGGTATATAATTTTGTTCGTAATTTCCCGTGAACAGGTGAGACCACGGACCACGAGCATATACCGCCACGTCGTCACCTCCGTGTGTTTCCGAGCCTCTGGGTACGAGGGCGGGAAATGTGTAATTGTTGTCATCTGAAATGCAAAAAAATATCCGTAAAGTGATCGTTGTCTCGATGCTATTGTAGTATTGGTGAAAAAAATACGTACCTGTGTTATCGCTACTCAAATTATATCGGAGTCCGAGCGTAGACTCGTTTTTATAACCAGGACCATTGGCGTAACTAAGTGTTGCGTAAGGTAAACCATCTTCGCCTCTTCCATATAGACCTAAAATATCCGTACCGCGGGCTGGGTATCCGCTCATACTCATGGTATGCGCGTGATCGGCCGTCACCACTATTAGAGTGTCTTCTTCGTTGGTTAACTTAGAAGCTGCTTCTATGGCTTTGGCAAATTCCACTGTTTCATCGAGGGCTTTGTGCGCTAAATTGGCGTGATGGCCGAAATCAATTTGACCACCTTCGACGAACAAGAAGAATCCTTTGGGCTCTTTTTGGAGAATTTTTATAGCCGTTTCGGTCATCTCTTCGAGAGTTGGTTGGTTCTCGTTGCTGTCCAAATGATAAGTCAGATGTCCAGGAGCGAAAAGACCTTTGAAACGAATAAATTGAGACCATTGAGGGTTGATAATTGAAGTACGTATGTATTAGCATGTACATTACGTCGTGTATATTCGTGTTTATTGCTTATTAGGCCAAGATATAGGCTTTAATAGCTTGAGACAGTAAATATGCTCTTTTCTACTTCCCATCATGGAGAGTGATCATTCTTTTATTTTGATTTTTGAGAGAATATTTTAAACATTTTCTTGTATTTTTTACTTATTGCACAATTTTTTTATTTTTTCACGTTTGAATATTTTTTTATGGAACTTTACAACTTTTTGACTTCTTTTTTAACATCTTTTATTTTTTTCATTTTTGAGCTTTGGCACAAATGTATTTGAATTTTTTCATTTTTCCCCCTTTTTACTCGTTTAATACTTTTGTTTAATTAACGTGCCCTGTACTGCTACTGTGAGCAGAGGCACATAAGGTGATATCTTATTAGATTTGAGGAAAGATGCCTGTGAGTCTGAGGAATTTCGTGAAATTTGTCAGCGATGACTCACTATCTGCGAGAAGTTGCTGCGGAGTAGAGGGTAGAGATAGAAGGGAACACTGGCGTGTGAATTTAGGACATTCGACTTGCAAATGTTGGACTGTAAGAGGGCACGAACAGAGGTCGCAGGAAAGAGAAGGAGGTTTAAAAAGGAGATAAGAATGGGAAAATTTTCCGTGGCCAATGGGAATACGGCAGAGGCCAACTTCTTCGAATTGAGTGGGATGGAAGGAAGTCAGCCAGGAGTCCATGACCAACTTCAATGAACGAGTTTATTCGTCCTTGGAAGACAGTGCCAGGTATTCGATCATTTTTCTGCTAGAAATTTCTTGCGGAAAGACACAAGGTCCACACGAGGAATTTTAATATTTGGGATTGGGAAGCATGTCGATGCTTTTGAAGTTACTTTATATTAGATGGTTAAAGAAAATTTTTGATCATTTTTTCAATTTTTTCCTCATATTTAAACATGACTTTTGATTTTTGAAGATTTTTCCTATCATAAATTTTTTGATTTTTTCCAAATGATTTTTTACACATTTTTGAATTTTGAGAATTTTTTCAGTTTCCAATATTTTTCGGCAATATTGTTTTTTTTTGGGGAATATTTTTCATTTTGTTTTTGTTTTTTCTTTTTCGAACACACTTTTTATTAATTTTTTTTTTTTTTGTAATTTTCGGTCATCTTTTGAAAATTTTAAAACTTTTTTCTCATTTTAAGAATAGCTTTTGATTTTTGCAAATTTTTTTTCATTACAAATTTTTTGATTTTTTTGAATTTTTCATCATTTTTATTGATAAATTTTTTCACGCATATTTGAATTTTCTGAAATCTCTCAATTCTTAACGTCATTTTAATTTGGAAATTTTTTTGATCTTTGTCATTTCTTTATATTTTTTGGCTTTCAATTTTATGATATTTTGTTTTTTATTTTTTCATTTTTTGTTGGTTTTATTTATTTTTCAAATTTACTTTTTATTAAATCATTTTTGTCAATTTTGATAATTTTTTCAAATTTTTAACTTTTTTTATTTCTGGCATAACATTTAATGTTTGCTGATTTTTTTAATTATGAATTTTTGAATTTTTCAACTTTTTTTTTCAAGTGCATTTTTTGAGCATATTAGAATTTTCAAAAAATGTTTCAATTTTTGAAGCTATTTCATCTCTTTAATTTTTTGAACTCATTTTTTATTCATTTTTTTTTGTCATTTACGATGATCATTTCAAATTTCAAATTTTAAAATTTTTATTTTCATTTCGAGCATAACTTTTTTTAATCATAAATTTTTGATTTGAATGCAAGTTTTATTGGCATATTTGATTTTTCAGAAATTTTTCATTTTTAACGTCATGTTGATTTCTTTCTTATGTTTGAACATTCTTTTGTTTTGCCTTTTCAAATTTTTTTAATTTTTTAAAAGTTTTTGAATATGTTTTGAAATTCATAATTTTTAACGAACACATTAATTTGAATTTTTGTAAACTTTTTCTAGGCATTTTTTAAATTTTAAAATTTGTTTTCCATTTTTAAGCATTTTTTTAAACTTCAAATTGTTTTTTTTTGTGCAATTTTTTAATTTTCTTTTTATGTCATGCCTTGTGCAGTCCAATAGACTGGATGCACTTGCATTGCATTTTATAAAAGAAATAGGGAGTTGAATATAGTACCAGAAAAAACACTAATTAGCCCCTGCAAATATAATTTTCGGACCCTTTTTCGTCTTTTCTTTAAATATAATTATAATTTCGAAATAACTCATAAAAAAAATATCGAAGCGAGGTGTTAAAATTTTTTAAATCTAAAATTTAAATTTTCGTTTCCTATTAGGAATGCAAGCTCTGCGGCATTCTTCCCTTTCACCAGCGCTCTCTGGTCCAATGAATTGATTGGTAAATTATATGTAGATTCGTTTTCTTTCAGTATTTGCAGAAGGTGTTGATGTTTTTTTTGCGTTTTTTCAATTTTTCGACATATTTTGGTTTTTTGGAGTTTTTTTGACATTTTTCAATTTACCGAGTATTTTTAGACTTCTGTCCATGCCCCATGATTTACATTTTTGTTATGTTTTCAACTACAGAAATTTTTTATTTTTGTTGAAGGTTTTGATTGATTGTTTTTTAATATTTTTATTATATTGAATATAAATTTTATTAAAGGTTTTTCAATATTTAGGCATTTTTTTACTCGTGTTTTAAATATATGAGCATTCTTTTTCAATTTACATTTTTGGGCTCAGCTTGAATTTCGTGTCGTGTTTTTAATTTTTATACATTTTTAAATTTTTTTTTTAATTTCATTTTTTTACTTTTTTTTTTAATGAATTGTTTTGAACATATTTTCATTTTTGGAAATTGTTTTCAACTTTCTTTCAATTTATAATTTTTTTCATAATTAGTCATGTTTTATTTTTATTTTTTCAACTTTTTGGCTTTTTCAATTCTTTTCTATCTATTTATTTCAGGCTTAATATTTTTTCAATTTTTTTTTTTTTTCATATTATATAATTATGTATTATTATTTTGACAATGGACACCCTTTCAATTTTCACATATTTGATATTTTTTTTAATTTAGAGTATATTATATTGATCCTTTTTAATTTTCGGAATATTTTTCAGTTTGTGATAGTTTTCAATTTTTAGATTTGTTTACCATGCCGTGTACACTGTACAGGTACTGGAGTTTTAATATTCTCATTTTCTTTCTTTCTTTCTTTCATTCTTTCTTTCTTTCTTTTTTTTCTTTTTGTGATTTGTTTTCAAACCTTAAGGTTCACTTTTTGGATATTTTTCTTTTTCATGTTATATTCGTTCATTTTTTCAGTATTTTACATAGATACCTTCACATCATCGTTTGTAAGGAAGAAACTAGGTTACTGTCTAATGCTTACGCTTAATTTTGGCCTGTTGCCTATAGGTTATTTATTACCTAATACATAATCGGTTTTAGCGATATCCAAACTCTTCAACTGGCTCGCATTTGTAATATAAGAAGCGTTGGCCTGTCTAGATTTTTTATCGTTCAGCCACCTTTGCACTAAATCTTCATCTAGACGACTACCTTTTCCATAGGGAGACTGCGTATCTTTGGGCAAAAATTTACTGCTACCACCGCCAAATAATACCTGTACATATAAAAAATTTAAATTTCACCGTGTAAAATAATAATTATAAAACGCTTATTGGGCTTGAAATTAAAACGTATCATACTTTGATATTTCTACCAGGATCCTCATACACGAGTTGCTTGGCTATATCGAAATCACAGCTCTTCGGATCGAGCTGTTTTTTAACGACATCAGCATCGCATTCCATTTCACGATAAGGTACATGGGCGTAAGTACCAGCTGGAGAAGCGTGAGTGATTCGCGTAGTGGTCACTACACCGGTACCTTTGCCGGCATCTTGAGCCCATTTTAAAATCGATTGAGGACGATTCGACTCGATTTTGGCTGCCTCGCAATCGGCTACTTTGACATTAGCCGATACACCTATACATTTCACATTAGTTTTCACTCCGCTCAGGTATGCAGTAGCGGTGCATGCTGAGTCAGCAACTTGTACATCCGTGCAGTATGTCTGCGAAAAAACACGCGTAAAATGCAATAAAGCAGAAAATAACCCGTCACGTTGTAAGTAACGGTGACCTTGATGAGTGCCATTGTTTCAGCCGAAGAGAACTAATTTAGATGACAAATGTGTGCAAACTGCGAGAAAACATCGACTCGTTAATAAATTTTGTCTCGGTTAAAAAATTACTTTAGATAATCCGGTATGTGGAAACGTTTCGAAAAATAATTGCTCTTCTTCGCCACTTTTATTTCTCAGCTGACCCTGGTATATTCGAGCAGCTGTGATGGTCGGGATGGATAGACCGTCGCCGAGGAAAAATATTATATTTTTGGCCGTATTTGTATTCAGCTTGTTGCTCAGTTTCGTTTTTAAGATGTCCTGCGCCTTCGTTTGCCAGTATTGAATGTCTGTAAAATACGTAGCTTTTAATGTTACGTGAATAATTAATTTATCTTCGATGTACGATGGTTCAAGGTCGACCGCTATGAGTGGTGGCGCGATCGTTTGCCATTTCGAATTTGTATTGTAGTCATCAAAAATAATGAAGAGCTTATCGTCGTTTTTCTAATGGGGAATTAAAATAGTTGGCGGGATTTATAATTTTTCTTTGACGTCAATAAGATACGAATTGAGCATTGAAATATCCTAATACATACCCATCTCCAATAAAATTTTTTATCATTTAAAGTATTGAAAAAACGTAAGCAATCATGCCATATTACTGGAGCTGAGTTTGTAACTCTGCAACCACAACTGCAGAGACGGCTCTAAGGGGGTTTGGGGGTACCGCACCCCTCAAGATTGGGGGAAGTTGGCAGATGGTCAAAAAATGGAATATTTAGTGCTTGATTTTTTTTTTTTGTATTAACTAACAGTTTTATTATAGTTTATTACATTTGATAAGTACCTACTATTATGATTCCTTATCATTATTATTATTATTTTTTTTTTTTTATTTTTTTTTGAAAAAAAAAAGCAAATCGGTGAACATTCCGTTTTTCTTAGTCGGCAGATTGTAGTCTCGCAACCCCCCCTCCCCCTCCAAAAATCTTCGGTCCGTCGCTGACCACAACCAATACCAAGTCTGAAAACCCCTACCTTGTCTTTTCCAAAAATCACTTAAGAAGTTGAATTTAGAACATTTGCGATGTTTCTTGCCATGCAATGAGTATAATTATGAACATTTATTTTTCAAATGATTGCTACTTGAGACTTCTCAACACTTATCCTCAAATTTTTATAATTCGTTATTTTGGATCCATTTTGACTAAAATTTAAGAGGTCTTTTGTGATTATCAGCTAACCCTACAGTGACCTTTCTAGGTCGATTTGGTGAGGAGATGTAGAAAATTCATGAAATTTTTTCCAAATTTCCCCTCGAAAAGTCCTTTTTGCGCTAATTCCCCTCCAAATTCACTTGGGAAGCTAAAATTGGAATAGGTTAGTCGCTTGTGCTCATTTTATCACGTGACATCACAAAAAAAAGGGTCTCTCCTGATAAGATTGTGAAAACGGCCCTTGACCCAAATTCGGTCACAATTGGTCTTAAATGTTGCCCTCGATGAAAAAACACCCCCAAAAAATTTTTGACACACCACCCCCACCCTTTCCTGAGAAATCGACTCCCATATGTCGAAAATTCAATATTTTTTAACTCTGGATGGGATGGATGAAAAATTTTGAAAATTTCACCATTGATAGGCATTATATAAGTACATTTGCGGAAATTTTTTCAATTTTTTCGATTCATATTTTCTCGAATTTTTTAGGCTTTGAAATTTTCAAAAAATTGTAAAAATTTTTTTAAAGTGAGTACATGGCTGAATTTTTTTCCATAATTAGCTCGTACTCTAAGGTACAACATGATAATATTTTCAAGTGGAAGTTGGTCAAAAAAAAAAATGAAATGTGTAACAAGAACGTCTCCTAAATTCACTTTTTTGCGTTTTTTTTGCGAACAACGCGTTTTAGAGAAAAAGTAGTATAGTAATAAAATGTTTCTCATTAAATTTTCTTCAAGAAAGGGTCTTATAATTTTTTTCGTATAGTCATTAGGGGAAGAGATAGGGGATTACAAAGTTGCTCCTAATACTAATAATTATTATGTATTACACTATCGCAAAATCAGTAAGTACTTTAACTTCACCATCATTATTTGGAATTTTATTTATTCTTATTGCGAAATCCATAATCAGAAGTTTGTCACAATAGTCGAAAAGTGACTCGCCTTCATTCCCAATGTTCATTTTCTATTTTTTTTTCTTGTTTAGTCCTTACTGATTTTGCAATAGTGTAATACATAATAATTATTAGTATTAGAAGCAACTTTGTAGTCCCCTATCTCTTCCCCTAATGGGTATACGAAAAAAATTATAAGACCCTTTCTTGTAGAAAATTAAATGAGAAACATTTTATTGCTATACTACTTTTTCTCTAAAACGCGTTGTTCGCAAAAAAAACGCAAAAAAGTGAATTTAGGAGACGTTCTTGTTACACATTTCATTTTTTTTTTGACCAACTTCCACTTGAAAATATTATCATGTTGTACCTTAGAGTACGAGCTAATTATGGAAAAAAATTCAGCCATGTACTCCCCTTAAAAAAAATTTTTACAATTTTTTGAAAATTTCAAAGACTAAAAAATTCGAGAAAATATGAATCGAAAAATTTGAAAAAATTTCCGCAAATGTACTTATATAATGCCTATCAATGGTGAAATTTTTAAAATTTTTCATCCATCCCATCCAGAGTTAAAAAATATTGAATTTTCGACATATGGGAGTCGATTTCTCAGGAAAGGGTGGGGTTGGTGTGTCAAAAATTTTTTTGGGGTGTTTCTTTATCGAGGGCAACATTTAGGACCACTTGTGACCGAATTTGGGTCAAGGGCCGTTTTCACTATCTTATCAGGAGAGACCCTTTGGCCATTTCGTATACCCCCACCACATTTTGAGATCGATAACACCTCCTTGTCCCCTCCAACATCATGTATAGAGATGAATCGGAGATATAGTATACTTCTTATCCGCAATAGTCATATGAGTTCATATTAATTACATTTTTACGAATTTGAGGCTCCTCAAACTCTACTCAAATTTTTATAATCCGCCATTTTGGATCCATTTTGATCCAAATTCAAGAGGTCGTATTCTAGTCGCCAACTAACTCCAAAAACAAAGTTTGACCTCTGTAGGTTGATTTGGTGAGGAGATCCGAAAAATTCAAGAAATTTCATGACTCAAAAGTTCTTGAAAAACCGTTTTTTACCCTAATTAACCTCCGAATGCACTTAAGAAGCTGAAATTTAGATACGTGGATGTCCGTGACACACTCTTTCATATGAGATCAAAAAATAAAAATTTGAGCTATTTTCACCTTCTCCAGCCCTTTTTAAAATTTTTGTGATCCGCCATTTTGAGGGGTATCGAAAAAACATAAATATACTTTTGTCGCATTGCTAAGAAGAGTCTCTCACCAAGTTTTGAGCGAATTTCGTGAATACCCATCGGCTCTACGCCTGGAGGAAAAAATATATGTATGCACCAAAAAATTGCACATTTGCCATATGATTACAAATGGTCTGAAACGCAAAGATTTGAAGATCCCACACTCCCCCGACCCCCTTCCTCAGGAAGGTTGTAATATCTATCGCTTTCAAGTTAAAAATACTGCACACTTCATGCTTGTAATGCTAAAGCTCTTGAAATTGATAAAATATTATGAAGTAAATAACGGTTTCTTCTTGTAGCTTCAACGTATGATAGACAGAGTTTAGAAAAAATATATTTTATTCGCATCGGCCTACATTGTGAACTTGCTAGTCGTTAAACTTGTAAAGAAAAATGTTGACCTAACCAGATTAAACGAAGTACAGCAAGTCGACTGTAATTAACGAAATTAAAAGTCATTGATCTCTTAATTAATAACCGTAAAATATCGAACCAATGATCTGTAATTAAATATTAGGTACCTAACCACCTACTACCTACTTAATTTTTGTTACTATGTATATTTCAAACGGTTCAAAATAATGTCATGGATTGTTATTTAACTTCCAATTATTAGAATTACAATTTGAAAGAAAATTGTTTCAAATAAACACAAAGAAAAAATATTATTTCACAAATCACCTGTAATATAGTCAATATAACATCGGGGTTTATCGTTTAATCGTGAAAAAAGTGGTTGAATTTTTTTTTCATTACATGTGTAGCATCATCACGCTAGATTTATTTGGATAAAGAAATACTGCGGGTGATTGCATAAAAATAGAAATTTCTTTGAACATAATTTATATGTCCTTCGCTTTTAATTCATTCACAAAACGCGCAGGTGAACGCATATTCAGTTGAATTTTTTTCAAAGAAAAAATTTTCAAGCGAGGTAAGTAATTTACTTGACTCTCTAATTATAGGTGTTTAGTTTTAATGATTGGGTATTAAGTACTCGTCGAACAAAAATGCAAGTATTGAAACCTTACCTTCTACGTATTAAATGAGACAACAATGCGAGCAATTTGATGTGGAAAAATTAAAGAGAAAAATCATTATTTAATGAGAAGAAGAAGAAACTCACCATTCTCCACAGGATTTAATTCAGGTGGTATCATAGGCTTGTAAGGCCCATCTTCGATATCAGGTGGTGTCCAATAGGAAGCACTGGTAAAAGCTGAAAAATCAAATTCATAATTTGCGTTGAGAAAAGCCGATAAATCATTCACCAACGAGAGTAATTAAAATAGAAAAAATTATACCGAAGGAGAACGCAATCACACATAATAAACTGATTTTAATAAACATTTTACTCGACGCCGGTACCAGTAATGATAGTTATCATCTACCGATGGCTTTAGCATCTGCGAAGGACGCAGTTCATTAACTGATTTGCGTTCTGGCTTTACTCTTTACTATGACTAATTCTTTACCGATGGCTTTTGAATTACTCGTGTTAGAGACGATACGAATTTTAAACTGACCAAGTGTCTAGTTTTCGTGCATATGTTAACCTCTTCGCATATTCTAAACACGCTGGTACGTTGGTAACTCGTTATCATCGTAATGTGTGTTATGTTTTTTTTTTTTTATTTTACTAAAATGGTAATATCGCCAACATTGACGCGCTGGCGAGAAATTTTTATAGGTTGCGAATTCGTATTTTTTTTTTCTTCATAATTAATGTTGTTTTAGGTATTAACGTTGACGTGGGTTCGTTCATTTGTCAGATTTATTTTTACGCAGTTTTGTATCTGTTGAAGGATGAAAATATATATTCTGTCGAGAACAATACGTATTGATTGGATATTTATGTTGCTTTGATTTTAGCTGTATTTATTTTTGTAGATATTTTGTGATGGCAATAATAATGTATCAATGTACTTATTTTAAATGTATCGAGCGGTTCTTGTAGGTTCCTAGCTATGCCTACTTATAAGTAATGGTTGAGGTATAAAAATAGGAAATGAATAGTTGCAATTTATCAAATTTAAGCTATTTTGGACTCTTCAAGTACGTCTTTCTCAAAATTTGATCATTCTCCATTTTGTATCCATTTCAACTCATATTTAAATGTTCATATTTTAGTCGCAAATCGTCTCTAAATACCAAGTTTGAGGTTTGTAAGTGAATTTGGGGAGGAGATATGGAAAATTATTCACGAAATCTCTTGCCTAAAAAAGTAATTTTTGCTCAAATTCTCTTTTAAATTGACTTGAAAAGCTGAATTGGGATATGCTGGTAATTTTTTTGCACTATATCATATGATAAGAAGAAAATACTGAGTTATTGAGTGTGCTTCTAGACGCCCTCGAAATTTGAGTAAATCGCCATATTGAGTCGAACCTAAAATCTGAGAAAACATTTTTAAAATTTTTACGAAATATTATTGATAAATTTTGAGCGATTTTTAAGAATACCTATATAGTACGCTTTCCGAGAGGCCTAATAAATGAAATTCATACATATTAGCGTAACAAATAATTATTGAAAAGAGGGATGACAAATTCTATCCTTGCTCATTAATGTAAAATAAGATCCTCATGATAACCTCTTCTCTCAATATGAAAAAAATTAGGCTGATGATATATAATTTTCCTGTAAACAAAAATTCTTTAATTATTAAGATACAATTCTCCACAAAAATATTGAAACATTATCCTTCTATCCTTCTATAATATTAAAATTGAAATTTTCCCAAAAAGTGAAATGCCAGAATTATTGTTCCTCTGTATACCCCCCCCCCCCCCCGGGCCAATCTACTTTCACCACACAAAGAAGCCCTGCTATGTGAATAGGCTAGAAATAGGACTGAGGTAATAAACTTTGACGACCTTTGTGGTGGAAGTTCACCTGCATTTGGTTTATCACCAAAGGCAGGTAAACTTTTACACAAAGGTTGTAAAATTTAACAATGGCAAGAGTCATATAATTTCATTGCCTTGGACCTTTCTTCAACCTATTCAATGCCACACATCTCTTACATTATGTTTCATTACTTGACCTTAGAGTAAATTTGTGGTTAAGCAATAAAATTTAGCATAAAAAATACCTAAGGGCAAGTGTCATAACATTTTATTACCTTGGTCCTTGCTCCAACCTATTCAACACTACCCATCTCTTATATCAAGTTTCTAACCTTCAAATTCGATAAAAAATTACGAGATTTCTAGAAAAACTTTTAAAGTTCAAAGAATTAGTCGCTCATTAATTTATTTAATTAAAAGAATTAATGATTTTTATTTTCTCCACACGAAGTTTAGTCTAAGGTCAAAGAATGAATTATTTACTATAATGATTTGATTAAAGATTTTGTTCGTGAATGATGTAATTTCCCTAAATATGCACTTTTTAATGAGTCATCAATCATCATTCAGTATCGGTAGTAAAGTTCAGTCATTGAATATAATAGCGCCTAGTTTCATTCTTAAGGGCAGTTGGACGCCATGATATATAATTCCTGAATTTAAACGCAAAATTAGTGCAGTATCGAAATATTAAATACCATTCATACCTCAGTTTTCCTGTTTTTGGGTTAACGTGGAGAAAAAAAAACTTTTCATTTGCCCACAAACTATGGGAGTGCGAAGATCACTTAGACACAGTGATAAGTATTTTAATAGAGATTTCAGGTTTCCAGCTATAGTGTTAAGCGTCGGTTATTATGGCACTGACTTTGTCAATGAAATTTTCACGGAATGGCTAGAACTATCCAAAAAATCCCCATTACTTCGAAGTGATAACAGAGTAACATGAACAAACAAATATTTGATACCGTAGAAATTCACTGAAAAGTTAAAATATTTCAACTTTTTACTGAAACAGAGAATGTTTCATTGCCTGATTCACTGGCTATTATAAACAGTTCCATAAGAAAACACGGGTTCAACTTTTTCTGTAAAAAATTCAGTGCCATTATAATAACCAACGCTTTAATGGTCTGAAGCATGAAGATGTTGGGTCACACCTCACACTGCTCCCGTATCATCCTTCGCAGATCATGTAGGCTGTAATAATAACGCGATCCTTCGTTGAAAACTAAATAAAAATTTATGAAAAATTTGGAGGAATTTTACACCTAAATATACTATGCGCAGAATAAAACAAGTTTTGCGCATAACTTATTTATGTGCAAAAAATTTGTGATAAGAAATACCGCAGGATAACTGCGGACAACTTTGAAGAAAAATGATATTTCATGATCAAGTTGAATGATACGATTTGAAAACGTTGTTTGGGTGCATGTTTATCGAAAATTGTGCAATCAAAAGATCTGAAATTTTATGTTGGTTGGTTATGATGTTTGATAAGCGCGACGTAGTGATAATTTGAATTTTCATTTCTTTCATTTTGTGATCAAATTTGAAGTTAAAAATGATACTGGTACGTATGGTAGCATTACTATCATTTCAAAAATCTATTTTGCAGTACTCTCAAGTACCTGCTGACAAAAATTCAACTTATGATTTCAATGCTTAGTTTTGGAGAAATACTTGCCCCAAAATTTTCGTTTTTGTTTTTTTTTTTACCTACTTCTTATCATTATCTACCTTATGATAGTTGGTAACGCTGCTTGATTTTAGTTAATTGGCTGCACCCTGCTGCATCTCCCAAACCCATTAAATAAACGTCAGAATCAGAAGTTGAAACTCATGGAATGAAAATGAAACTACAGCTACAGGCGTTTCCGTCGTGAAATAGTTTTCTAAAGAAATGCAATCAAAATTAAGTATAAAACAGCCATACTTTTCAGGGCAGTTAAAGTGCGATCTCGGGGTATAATAAAATTATGATAGTTGCAATAAATCACCTCTTATGATTCGAATAACATGCATTCATAGCTTTGTTCGATACCTTGTTCTAACAGAAGTTTCGTTATTTTCATCTCGTTTTATCATTTTTGAATATTAAGTGTTGTATTTTTTCTCAATGCTACGAATCACATGGCTCACGAAATGGAAATGTTTCCTGATTTTCAGTGGGTAAGTAACGTACTCTATATCATTTTCGATGCGATAATTACCTCACATTGTTATATTACCAATGACTTATGATATGATAACTAAGATCTTGAACAACTTCGATAAAAGACCGTGATTTATTTGTTCTAATAAATGACATTATAAGATCAAGTGTGGTAAATGTACACAGAAGTTGTAATCTTTCGTGAAGAAGCATACTCTTATCTTGAATATTAGTACAATTCAGAGACCAAGTAGTAGCATATTAGCTACTATGCAATGTGATACCTAATTACTTTCTAAATATGATGATTTCTGTAAATAACTACTTAATAGTTATCTAGGGCACCTATTCGGTATGTTTCTAGTTTCCTTGAAATGGTGTTATTATACTCGCATAACAAGAATAAAAAAGTATTACCCTAGGTAAAAGGTATACGTACTGGCGTAATTAGATAAATATTTTTGATAAATTTAATCAGAGTGATGTTCAAATGTCTGTGAATGTGCGAAATTTGGCATGCTATGTAAAACGAGAAAGAACGTTAATAAGCTGAAATTTATGACTATTATGGGTTCATCTGGTTGACTCGTATGAATATTATTTCCTAAAAATAACGCCAACTTTACTGCGGTATTATTGGCCTAAAAATATCCTAAATGATTGCAGGTACTTTCATCTTATAGTTGAAGGTTTAACGAACGATAATTTTATTAAATTTGTTGATTGATTAATCATCCGTTCCAATGCCTACGATATTGTAGAACGCTTGATTGCATTTAGAAACGGATATTCATCTATTAAAAGTAGGTTTCAATGTGTAACAAATGGGTAGACCGTTACAAGGGCGAATTTTTTGTGAAGTAATTTTAAACGTGTGTTTTTTTAATTCTCAAGTATTTCAAATTTATCTACAGTACTCGAGAAGTGTTCAAATGAAGTACTTTACGAAATAACAATCTTGTACCATAGTAGGTAAGTGAATACATGATACTTAAACATGAATTTAAATATTATACTGTGTGTGTGTGTGTGTGTGCTGAAAATTTTAAGCACACACGTGATTTTCATTTGGTTACATTATGTATTTAAATCTTTAATAATATCTGTGCAGCTTCAAATCTACTTACTCAAAGTCAAATGTGATTAAATAATGAACAAAATTATTTTTTAAGCTTGTTTATTTTGCATACTGCGGTATAATATTGAGTGGATAATTTGAGCTAGCGTACGTTCATGTTGCATTTCATTCTAATAATCTTATCAAGGTTAATACTGAGATACACGTAAATACAATAGAATAACTATGCACACATTTAGTCGACGAACTCGAGGGACCAATACGAGCCGCATAAGCTTCGGCTACAGGAATATAATTTTGTTCGTAATTGCCCGAAAATATATGAGCCCAAGGTCCTCTCGCATAAACTGCTACATCATCACCTCCATGAGTCTCTGAATTTTTTGGAACTAAAGCTGGGAATCGATAATCTTTGTCATCTGAAAAAAAATCAATACATGTTGCGATTAATTTGAGATTATAGCATCAACCTTTAGTTATGACATTCATCTATATACCCATGTTATCTGATTCGAGGTTATGACGGAATCCTAAAATAGATTCTTTATGGTATCCCGGACCATTAGAGTAGCTCAGTGTAGAATAGGGTAAATTATCGGAGGATTTCCCGTACAGTCCTAAAATATTATTTCCTCTAGCCGGATACCCGCTCACAGACATCGTATGAGCATGGTCTGCAGTTACAACGATTAATGTATCTTCTTCGCTGGTCATCCTAGCTGCTATTTCGATGGCTTTATCAAATTCCACCGTTTCATCTAGAGCGCGTTTGGCTTGGACTTCGTGGTGAGCCACATCTATTAGACCGCCTTCCACGAATAAGAAAAAACCATTCGGTTCTTTTTTTAAAACTTTGATAGCTGCTTCTGTCATTTTCCATAGGGGTGGTTCTTTTTCATTTTTGTCTATGTGATAGTCCATGTGTTCAGGGTTGAATAAGCCTAGACAATAAGGTATAAAATTGTTACCAGTAAGTATAATATTATATTGAATATGCTACTGAATATCTTTCCTTTAGATGTGATAGGCATTAATTCTACTTTTGGAGTTTATTAAACTATAAGATACTACTGATATAATGACTAACATAGCGGAAATTATGCTGTTCATCTAAACAGAATTCAAGGAATGATCCACCCAAGATAATAGGTACGTGACTGTTAGCTTCATCAACTAAGCTACTATGTATAGAATCCAATATCATATAGTTGTAAATCAGTAAATGAAATACAGCATATGAAGGGCAAGAAAATATTATGAGATACTTCATATTTTTAGATCGTGGAATATTTAGATCACATTACTTGTCTTTTAAATGGATGGAAATAGCAAGCTATTGAATGAAATTAATAAAACTTTATGAAACAGCTGAAATACATGGCGACTCAAAGTAAATGATTATGTTTGTCCCTCATTGCATGAGGAGTTAAAATTACCTTGGATGAATGAGGAATGCCTCAGTGCTCAACGTAATGGGCGCAGTTTCGCCATTTACAGCACATTGTGCTCTACAACTCAACATCATGTTGGTATCAGCACTAGAGATGGCTAAATGTGCGCACATTGAAATTGCACAATGTTTTTTCGCATATTTTGAATCTACAGCTCATGTATATTCATTACACTTCTCTCCCTATTTTGGCTATATAGCTCAAGATATCCCATTTTTTTTCAAGTGTAAATTTAATTTAGATAAAATGAAAGAGACACGAAAACCTCATAAAATTGCTATATAACTCTATGAATGGGAAAAATGAAGAAGTAGAGGTTACTATCCAACCATATTAGGAATGCCGTATTGACCATTTCTTTATTTTCCTCACATATATCCCAATTTTATTGAGTTAATACCTCATAGTTATCTTCATGTTACCTTATTTAAATTATTTACATACACATCATTCATGTGCCTTTAATAACTTGGCAGCGCTATATCTTTTTATTTGTCAGATTCTAAGGCGCTAGATAGAGCACCGATGCAGCAAGGCCCACAAACGCTTAAGGCTTTTTTCTTCAACTTTTTATGGCCAATAGAGTATTTATAATGACTGGTCTATGTTCTAATTCGTCATACGTCACGCGTGTAACAACCAATCAGCAAGTTGGAATGTGGTAAATTACCTCGACTAACTCGTAAAATAAAAACACTAATCAGCTGATGATTCAAATCACAAACGAATTTCAGTCGTTCAATGAACACTGAACGATATTATTTAGGAAGGTAGAAATGAAACTACCTACATTTTATCACATTCTAGCGTTAGGATTGATCATTACGCACGTAATATATGACCAATTAGAACATAGACCAGTCATTATAAAATACTCTATGTATGAAGGGTTGAAGGAAGGATGGATAACCCAGCAGCAGAGTGTGCTTTGGGACCATTAAAATGGATTCTATCAGATAAGCTGGGATTTCTATAGTTGTAAACCCCATTCTAATAACCACTTGTTCTGACACATATATTGCTGTCGGAGTCCTTGGAAAATTGCAGAAGAAATAACTCTAACATGTATTGTCCATCCAAATTAACATGAGCTAATTGTGTCAGTTGCGCAAGTCAAAAACCAAAAAAAAAATTTTCAAATTTTTCCGTTTTCCTAAAATATTGTTAAACTCAAATAATAAGATGATAATATTGAAAATAAGATAACGAATAGATTTCAATTTTGTGAAGTAACTGGGATTAATAGTCATTATTAAAACATATTATGATACCATGTTTGTTTTTGTAAATCAAAAAAGAATGAAAGCAAACAAAATCTAGTTTGACAAACCCTGATGATATTTCGTTTTGGCTTTCAACGATGCATTTCTTACAATTCAGCTCAACATGCTATTTTACATGGACAATATAAATAAGGAATGATGCTAGAGCTAGCAAAGATGCCTCGGATTTGCCAGACCGTATTCACTAAATGCGAATCATGGAAGAATTCTCTTATAACAGATATTTCGAATATTGTAATTTATGTAAGTTATAAATACCTAATAAGTAATCTATGTGTTCAAGATCGGCATTGTCTAATCCATTTGCATCAGTGACATAAGCTGCATTAACTTTTTTAGAAGATTTATCTTGTTTCCATATTTCAATCAAATCCTTATCAATTCTACTGCCTATTCCGTGAATTGAATTTTCATTATTTTTTGGTAGAAATTTATTTAATCCGCCTCCCATAATCACCTAAAATTAAGAAAATGCTACTCATCACTAGAGTTTATTACACAAAACAGATTTGTGAGGAAATATTACTTCTAAGCACAATTTTTATTAGGTAACAATAAATACCTAAGTAATAATTACCTTCACATGTTTTCCTGGCTCTTCTTCCACAAGTTGCTGCGCAATATCGAAATTGCAAGATTTCACATCCATTCCAAACCTTACAACGTCGCTGTCACATTCCATTTCTCTATAAGGAACATGAGCGTAGGCGCCTGCTGGACTAGCATGAGTTACTCGTGTGGTAGTTACAATTCCTGTTCCTTTACCTGCTTCTTGAGCCCATTTTAAAATTGAAGAAGGTTGATTGGCTTTGATTTTAGCAGCTTCGCAGTCGTTACTTTTTACTTGAGCGGAAACGCCGATACCTCGGAAATTAGTTTTTACTCCGGAAAGGCAAGCTGTAGCTGTGCATGCTGAATCAGGTACTTGTTTATCAACGCAATACGTCTGCAAAATCAAATATGATATAAGCAAAAAATTATTATTTTTTGAATATATTTTTCAAAACAGATCCTGTACTTTTGATAATCCTGTATAAGGAAACGTTTCAAAGAAGAGTTGTTGTTCTTCGCCAGTTTTATTATTGATTTGACCTTTATAAATTCTAGCCGCTGTAATGGTGGGTATCGATAATCCGTCACCCAAGAAAAATATTATATTTTTTGCCTTATTTGTGTTCAAATTTTTTTTTAGCTTCTCTTGTAAAGTATTCATCGCTTGTGCTTGCCAGTAAGCGATGTCTGTAAAACATAATGATGATAATCGATGATTCAAGGGGTAGAAAAATTTAAGGTCCATTTCGCCGACACAAACGTAGCATAAACCATATCGCACCCCCACTGTAACAACACCACATCTCAAAAAAAAAAATCTTCGACTGCAAAAACACCATATCTCAAAAAACTACCAAAAATAATTTGCGTTGCGAAAATCTGGCTTTACCATTGGAAAGAACGTGAAAAATTAGTAAGGATCAATGAAAAAAAAAAAAATTTGAATTCGTATTTCGTTATTTACAAAGCAAATAAAAAGCAATTTTCTTGAGTTTCGGTTATTTGACGTGTTTTGAGATGTGGTGTTGTTGCAGTAGGGGTGCGATATGGTTAATTTCAGCTCTCAACCTCAAAATGGGGGGCCAGCGAAATGGACCTAGAAATTTATGAGAATAAATAAAGCTTACCTTTTTCTTTTGGATCTGTTGGAATTTTTGGTAGCGGTTTATATGGGTCAGCGTCGACTTCCTCGATTTCTACTGGATCTGCATTGGCTGCAACATATAAAAATAATTAGGTAAGTAATGAGAGGTATTCTTGAATTAATCGAAGTTGAATGAATATAAACTTGAATTGATTTATTTACCAAATTTGGATACGCTTAGAAAAAACAAACCGATTATGCATATAAAATTATTCATTATTGTAAAATTAGGTGATTACTGAACTTCAAAGAAAATAATGTTAGAAGACACTTAAGTATCGAAAATTAAACTACTACGCTTTTTTTTTGCTTTATAATGAAACAAATTCGTATGTTATTTATTTTTTAATAAAATTTTATCGTAATTTATTGATAGGATTTTTATCGAAAAATCGACCACATGCTGAATGTATCAATTACTTACAATAAGCATTATGGTATTATAGTCTCATCTGTTAGTTAAATCAATCTATTAATTATTTTATCTTATCTTAACGCTTATAGCTGTCGCAAAATGAGATGTTAATGGATTAAGACAATGAGAATTTTTTATTTGCGAAGCGATTTAAATATTTTACCGATACGCCTTAATTTTTTATGAAAAGGCTTGGTGCACTTGATTTAGGTAGGAACCTACCTTATTCAAGTGTCAACTGCTAAGCTCTTGGCTTTATTATTTTATATACTTTAGTAGTATTAAACGGCCGGTATCTACAAAGAATTATCATTTCTTTCTTCATGATAATAATTTTATTGCACCTACTATCAGTCATGATACTTTATTAATTTTATTTTTAAAACATTTATGAAATATTTATTTTTCGTTAAACTGTTTGGGATAACGAAGGACTATTGAGTGGCGAGTATTAACTATGCAAGCGTACATCTTACAAACTTTTTATGAATTATCGTCTTTCAATTTCAATTTTCAGTAGTCACCACGAGAAGGATAAAAACTGAAAATTTTAGATGTCAGTTAATTTACTTATTTGCCAAACCTGAACTTATCTGAACTATAGTGACGTTTACCAAAAACAAAACTGATAACATAGATAGCTCACTTCATGGCTAATGGCAAATAACGTTAATGGTTATGCGCCCTGATAGCAGTTAGACTTTCGGTGAGTTGCATTTTAACCGTCTGACCTGAAACCAAAATCTGGAAAATCCGTACGATTTAGGGAACTAGAGTCAGAAGTGAAATAGGAGATTTGATGGAGAAAAGCTGTAACTTTACGGCATAATCTCATACGTAGAACCAAATCTAAAATCTTAAACCCATACAAGTAAAACCATTCTCATTTTGCAGTCCTGACTCCGCCCCCTCCTACTTCTGCAAAAAAAGCAAATAAAGTATGCAGTATACGGGATGACTACTTTATTCGAGCACCATAAGCGTAAAAATCTTTTCCTCGTAGAAATAAATTGTATATTTCAATGATATTAACAAAAATAAATGACATAAATAAATTTTATTTAATGCTTTAAAAGCATCTATCAATGTAATGCAAAATTTGAATTTATACTCTCGTTGTTAAAAACACACTTTATGTATTTAATTTCTTCACCTTTTAGCTAATTTTTTCGCTTAAGTGCTCGTATCAAGTAGTCACCCGGTACTATTATACAATCGTGTTTCTTTCTATGAATTTTTAAATCCAAAAGGGCAAGTCAGCAATGGAAATGCAGCTACGAAGCAACGATATGATTAATTCTAGAATGCTACACCCACCATGCGCCTTTTTATGCAGTGTAGGCAATACATAACCACTCTCAGGCTTAAATGCTATCGCGTGACGAAATACTTCTCCTGTGGAACAAAATGAGGTAAACATTTCATTTTTCCTGTCAGTGAGGTATGTAGGTGGTAGTAAACATAAAATTTCGAATTTTATTTTTTTAAGTAGAAATTAAAATTTTTTTTTCAGTGCTATTTTTGTGAAATAAAATTTATTAATAAATTTTTATAGAAACCAATAGAAATTTCCTACTATAGACTAAATTTATCTATCAAAAAAATTTCATGTGGGTTGACTAAATTTGAATTAATCCTCCGACTCTGATCGTGAGAGGAGTAGTTATCATAAATTAAACGACAACTAGCGCACCACCATTGTGCATTTTCCGAAATAAGAAAAAAGAGAAATTAGAAAATCCACGTATAGACTATAGATTTCGCTATTTCCAACAGTTGAACTCGATAGTAGCGCGATCGTTATTACTATTTTTGAACTATCATAGTTGGAAATGAATAATTATCAACAATCCTTTGTTTGATAACAACGAAAATGAAATCTGCAGTTCTGCACTGATCGGCTTCTTCCTTCGAATTCTTCAATGCTTCAATTTACAGTTCTTATTCTCTTGTTTCGTCGGGTTAATTAATTTATTATTTTAATATAGTAGTATGATTCATTATTTATTTAGGCAATGTAAGCCCTTACGGTGACATTTATGAATCATTATAACCATGCTATTGATCACCCACTTATTTTGCCGTAAGTTCCTTATACAGCTACATCCGTTACCATAATAATACCGAGGTAATGTCAGACGATAACTCTTCATCTCGCGCTACATCTGCACCACTTAGCCAAGTGCAAGTGGACGCTGCCCACCCTCTGTTCCTGGAACCGAGCCAGAAAAGCGTTTCTTGTTCAACCAGCAATTCGTGGAAATACCAATGTACGCAATGCAACGAACGTCTCATCAATAAGGATGCATATTTGAAAAAACATTTCCTCAATACGCAACATAAAGCAGTCGCAGAATGTCATAAATGTAAAGGAAATATATTCGAGTATTTGGATCATAATACGAGAGCCTTATACCATAAATGTCGCAAGAAAGATGTGGAGGTGGTTCATCGTGAAGATATGAACCAAAATTATATGCGCTCTGATTTGAAAAGCTCTGCTACCGGTGAAGAATAATTAATGTTTCCTTATTTATACTTTCCTGTGTCTGATGTAAATAATAGATTTTCTTACATTTATGTTTCTCTGTATCTCTCTGTATGTGGTGTTTTTGTACGGCTTATTTGTATACTTATATAACTGAATAACACGTACGACAAAATGTTGTGAGGTAAGCTCCTGAAAATTAATCGTTAAAAATGATGATAAAAAATCGTAATATTTTATTAAGAATTACGTGAATTATGTACATCGTGTCCCTCGAACACTTTGAGCAAGTAGAGGTTCAGTTTAAAAAATAAATATAAGTCTAAAATAAATAATTAAAAAATGTCAGCAATTTTTCTAAGTATTGAACACGTTTTCCATTGTATAGTTATTTAAATCCTTAAAAATAACCGTCGAATCGAGCGATACATTTTCTAAATTCTGGCGTGGAACGAGAACTCCAATCGTATGTTCGGTTATACCTTCGTACAAGAACTTGGTAAAAACGCACTAACAAAAGAAAAAATAAAATAAACTCACGAATCAAATATACCCATTGCATTAATCTTGAAATATTTTACGCTTACCTTTGAATCGTGTAAAGAATCAATACGAAGTCTACTACTGCTATCAAAATTTAATATTTCCATTTTATCTCTAACTTTTTGAATTATTTCGTATTCTTGATTCTTACACCATATCCTAGAAAGCGAATCAATGATTTTAGATGAACGACGAAAATAAAAGATATGACTTCTCACAAATACCTCTTTAGACGTAGCCTCGTTGATTCATTTCCCGAATAAACGATTAATTTATTCACTAACATGACCTCTTTATGAGAATGTTGCTTGTAAAGCATGTCTAGTCTATCGGTATTCAAATTCAGCGAATAATCGATTTCTACAGATTCCGAAGGTAATAAGGTACACTCTTCCGGAGAAATTCTATCATCCAGTTCCTCTGTGAAATGAAAATAGCATAAAAATATCGTCTCAAAAACGAGTTTTGCGATCTCCCTTGTGTTGAACTCACCGGAAATGATTTTTACGAAGGCCTCAGCATCGCCTACATTTTCTATAACGAATTTCGTATCGAAAGAATGCGAATCGCAGGTAATCCACAGTCTATCTTCGTTATCGTGGAAAACACCACTAAACAGCATTTTAACGCTGCCTCCGATTCCATACAATGGTATCTAATGGGGAAAAAATTGATTATTTGATCGACCAACGTATGCGCGTAGAAATAAAATTTTACCACTCGTTTCTGAAAATCGCCAACCGAAGATTCTAGAGTATTCCTGCGAACAATTGTGATTTTTCCGTTGATAGATTGATCAGCTATGGTGGGAGTAAAAGCTACTGATATTTTACGACTTTCTTTCGACTCTAAAGTCAATTTTAATTCTTTTACGCATGATTCATTTTCGACGAACTGATCGAAGAAAATATGGATTAGCTTCGAATGGTAATGATTGCAAAATACTTCGGAGAGCTTACTTTGTAGAAATTATGAGCATCGGAAATCATGAGCATTAATTTTTCTTTGAAGGATCCTCGATTACGTAACGTGAACGTTTGGATTTTACGAGTATTCAGAGCTACACTAGCCCACGATAGAGAATCATGAGTTGAATCTAATTCCATAACTCCATCTGTGGGAGAGAAATGAATTTTAGCCAGAACTCGGGAATGTGCGTGTGTGGTCGGTATGATAAAAGATACTGATTTACAAACCGTATGCGATGGAACTGCCAGAAGATGAGCCACTCGATCCTAATGACTTGTAAGACTGATTCTCTGAAAATACAAGCAATGGTAATGTTTTTGTATATTTGTTCAGTTTTTAATAAAAACCACGGTTATTACAAAACACCTGATTTGGCAAGAAGAGGTCGTTTATATCTTTGCATTTGAGACTATCGTAATCATATGACAAATACCCAACTTCTTTAGCATTTTTTCCCCCCCACTTTTCATAATTTATCAAGGAGATCTTCATAGAAATCTCTACAACATTTTCTTATATTTTAGATTCTATCCAAATTGATAATTCTTGCAAAAAATTACTTTCTGAAAAAGAATCATGAAAGGGCATAGGAGGATAAGAATAGCGAATCTGGCCCGGAGTCCAATTCCGATGAAACTTTAGTGGTAGGTAGGTACCTTTTAGAAACTTCCATGATCAAAGTTTCAGACCCCCTGCCCCCATCGTTTTTGAGAAATTAATTTTTAATTGAAAAAACAATTCGAATTTTCCTTTCCCGCAATAGTTGACTGATTTTGTTGAAAATTTAATATGTCGTACTGTTCCATAGGGGGTCTCTTGGAAAAAATCTGCAACCTCCACCATAATTTTATCTCCACCAAAGATCGTTTTTTAACTTTATTTAATTTTTTTAACCATGATAATGCTTTGGCACAATTATGAAATCGATATTTTCAGATGCTCCCTTGACGCCCGAACCACGTGGAATTTTTTCAGATTTTTCGGCTCTTCAACTACACCAACATGTGACCATTATTAGTTTTAGCCATTTTTCAACATGACGTACCCGAGTAAAAAATCTGAAAAAATTCCACGGGGTACGGGCATCAAGGGGGCATCTAAAAATATCGATTTCATAATTGTGCCAAACCATTATCATGGTTAAAAAAATTAAATAAAGTTAAAAACGACTTAATTTTCTACCTCTCTTCATAAAATCGATGTCAATATAATCCCTTAAATTTTCATCAAAATGAATCCAAAATTGCTAACGGTCAAAATTTTGTTAAAGGTTTGAGGAATCTCAAATAGGTGGAGTTTAATGAGGGATTCATGAAACGCCCAAATTTTGAAAAAATCATCTTAGAGATATGAGGTTAAAACGTTGTTCATACTGACTCTTCACTACATCCATCGAACTCAAATTTGATGAACATGGCTCACGTCATTCCTCTACTATTAATGTATAATTATATCGAATTCAGCTTCTCAAGTAGTTTTAGAGGAGTTTTCCAGTCTCGATACTGGATGGGGGGGGGGGAAGATGTAAACACTAAACAGTGATACCTTTACAAGTCTGAGCAGATTTCTATTAAAAACTCAACTTCAGTATTTTCATTTTATTGATAATTTAAATTCAATACTAACGCGAACGTGGAGAAGATGAAGGTTCAATTACGCCAATTATTTTCACCGGAATACGTTTATTCATGTTTTTAACCATTAGATGTATATTAGTTTCCCTGTTCGAAAGAAATAATAATCATTAAATTACTAATAAAACAATCATAAAAAAAAAATTACCCTCTTACCTCGATTTATTGGTATTACTCGGTTTGAAATTAATTTTAATCGATTTTCTTTCGTTAGGAGCCAACTTGAAATATTTCGGCTCAACGGTAAACTCGAAAAATCGCTCTACATCCACGTAAATATCTAAAGGCATCCGGCCAACATTCTTCACGTTTAAAAAATCGCTGACAGAATTGGTAAAAGAAGTAGATTTCAGAATTAACGGAGATTCGTTCTCGACCATTAAAACCGTCCTGATAACCGTGGCTGATATCAGTAAGGTACGAATTAGGGGAATTTTCACGGCAACACTTTCGGGCGTGTCTATTAAAATGATCAATTTGCCTTTCAAATTTAACGTATCATCTACGGCTGTGATTTGAGACGTAGATACGCATATTTCGCAATCGAGCCTTTCGAATGAATTCAAAGTAACCCTTACGTAAGACGGATTAGTTTGATTGTCTTCGTATAGCATGAGTTTTAACGGTAATTTCGACGATGTTTCATTTTGCAAAATTAGTGGAAGATTTTTAACGGTGTTTTCATTTAATACACCGAATTGCATGAGCCCTTCGGGCTGTATCGTTAATTTAGGCGTTTCGCTGACGATTTCTATGTACCGAGTGATATTAGAGCATTTGTTGTCTTGGCTAATTAGTTCTAAAGTTATGTTTATTCTGCCTTCTACTAAAGGGGTAATCATAAAGTTTATTTCGGTTTCAACGCGAGGCGAAAAAGTAACGTATTCGTCGTTCGAAGCCAACATTACAGAGGCTGCTGGGTAACTAGATGGTTTATCGTTGGTGATGGATTTCAAGCATATTTTATACTCGAGTATTTCTTTCGTCGGGTTCTCCACCACCACGATAACTTCGGCTAAAGTGCCAACGCATAAGTTACCGGCGAATATAGTTTCGCCTTCGGTGCCCGCGGTGTCGCCATTAAGTAGGCTGTGATTGGATGAAATTCGTTGCACAGGGGCGGTAACGATGCTGTTATTTTGCTTTAATTGAGAGATATTTGAGGTAATATTGGGGTATCCATTTTGAGAATCACCGGACTCGGCGTTCAGGTCGACGAAATCACGTGGTAAGTGATTGAACGGCTTGTCGCTGGTTTCTGCATTCACCTGCGGTGGCAGTTTGATAGAAAATAGGCGAGGTGATTCGTCTACGTTGTTGCTGAAAATCAAGATCATTTATGAGCATCGATATTACGAGAAAAATTATTTCACCAAAAATTCACTTGACGTACGAGTAATTGGAAATGGAATCTTCGCGAGCGCAATTATTTTGACGAAAGATGAAGGATTCGATTTGTCGAAGGTTTTCGTTCGAGTTGGTATTCTTGATGGTACTACTTGAAATATTCTCGTAAGGTGTTTTGGCGCTCGAATCAACTACATAGATGAAAAAATAAATGAAATGAAAGGAGTATAAATAAGGCCAGTTTTTGGAACCCCCACTTCTCAACTTTATTGTCTAAAAGTCTAAAGGTGTTTTCGATATTAACTCCAATAGTGAGGGAGAAAACGTCAAAATGGAAAGATGAAAATAATTTGGATCCGCAGCTAGAATTTTTTAGTCAAGTTTTTAGTAAAAACGATAACTATTACAGCCTACCTGAGGTTTTCAAATCTTTTGCATTTCAAATCATTAGTAATCATCTATGCAATGTCCAACTTTATGGTATACATATATATTCCTCTCTCCCCTCGCCCACACCAAATTGACCTAGACGTATCAAATTTTTCATGTAGGGTTAGTTGGAGGCAAGAATATGATCCTTTGAATTTTAGTCAAAATCGATCCAAAATGGCAGATTACCAAAATCTACATACTTTTTGAAATTAAACATTTTGGGGGTTTTTGGCAGGTATAAGGTGGGGTTTTGGACTCGGTAGTAGATATGGTCTGAGGAGGTGGAGCTGAGAAGTTTATTTGACAATATTATCAGCAAATATGTAAACAAGTGTAAATTAAAAACTGAGCTCCAGTAATGGGACACGGTTGCTTTTTTTTTCTTAGAAACTAAAATTTAAAAAAATTGATATAACAAATTTTTTATATATTTTGTTGTTAATTTGAATGATTTGTCTTATAAAGGTATTGCTCTACGGAGCGGAATGCCACACCAATCAGTCAGGATTCAAATTTTGTGCTAAAGTGGGATGAATCTCAAGTTCTTAAATGAGCTTTATTGAAAATATCAACTTGAAGGTTGTTATTAGATTTTTATTAATCATCTGTAAATAGATATTATAGGTAATATCCATTTATTTTTCACAGGAGTGGCAAAATAGGAAGAAATCGAAAAAATTGTTTTTCGAAATTCTCGATACCAGCGCTGACAGGGCTGAAACTTTCATGGATTGAATATTCTTTACATACCTTTTTAACTATAAGAAGTAAGAGTAACATGTGAGAGGATTAATACAACAGGGGAAGGGGAGGATATTCGAATTTTGTAAAATATATAAAAGCTCAATTTCCCTACGATAGGATGATTATTGAAGATATCTTGAATACTAATCATAAAAATCTCCAGGCAGTAGTTCTAAATTTTTTTCAACTCCCCACTTTGATATTCCTTCTTTCTTCTAAAAGGGGTTACCACAAAAATTGGAACAGGAAGCTTATCAAAGGCATCATATAGAAGAGCTTTAGTCAATGATATTCAACTGTAAGAGAGCCCAAAAGCGGACCGTATGGACACTGCTCTTTTATACACAACTGTTTGAAAAAGCGTCAATAGTTTTAAAACCTTACCCATTGCGTTTACAAGAGTCGTATCACCAGATGCGAAATTCGAATTTGAAGGGTCATTGAATCGTGAAAAAATTCTATTAGGTTTAGATTTTGTCTTTCCTATATGAATATAAATTATCGATTAATCCTTTAAATAACAGCTTATATTTTATGGTACGTGTATTCAGAAAGTTCTCAAAGTTACCCAAAGACAATAGTTCTTCAACGGCTAATTTCGGTCGAGCCATTAATGACTCTCGTTTTAATAACTGCGCTATTTCGTTTAAGCTGGCTATGCTGGAAGATACATTGAAACTGGTATTAACGGAAGACAAATCGGCGAACGAATCCCTATATAAAAGTTCGTCGTTTTTTTCCGCAACTTGTTCACTAAATGAAAGAGCTAAGGGTGGCTGTTGAGCCAAAGAGCCCGATTTCGACTCTTTCTCTGTCGTAGTGCTAGTAACTGGTTCTTCTTTTTTATCTGCGGTTTTGTCTTCAAATAAACGTGTTATTACTGAAAACAAGAAAGATATTGGTGATTCTTATTTATTCAGAGTTGTGTCTCTATAGAGTGAGAAAAGTTATAAAATACCTTCTCTATGAGCTTCGCTTATCCTGTTACGCAATATATTGGAAATTTCATCGGGAGAGTAACATTTGGTTGGTATAAATTCGTAAAATCTTTTTTCTTTTTCTTCGGTGTTTTCGCTGTGGACATTGATTTAGTTATCTTTTGAGTAGAATTTTACATTGACGGGTGAGAAAGAATTTGCACCTGTTTATGGAAAAGTTCATCGGAGAGACCGGCAACGATGAAAACATTTTTCTGTTTTCTTTTTGATCTTCTTCTAATTTTTGTAAAATCTTATTTCCCGATTCGAATTCACCGTTTTGCGAAAAAGCCGAAGAAATTAAACGTTCTCTGTAATTTAAAAAGGATTTAAGATTTTCTGGTCTAAAAATACCATCGGCGATTGTTTTACTCACGAATTGGAATTTATGGAGGTTCTCGCGGCGAAACTACTTTGGCGCATTTTATCCTCCAAGGAATTGGAAGAAAGATCGTAAGTTTCGTTAACTCGAGGCAAAATGTTCTGAGTTCCGTCTGAGAAAATTAACAGTCAAGAAATACAATAGCAAGTAATAAATTGAAGCGTATGAAGTGGTTTGTATGACGTACCAAAACTGGAATTACGAAAGGATAGCTCTTCCAAACGTCTTTTCAATGTACTCAAAGACTGAGATTGATATTCTTGGACTAAATCTTGATGAAAAGGAGTCGACTGTTTTGGGCTCCATTCTGTGCTTAAATCAGTTTCTGAAAGTACTATCAAAATGACGTTCGGTTATTGTTGTGCTAGTTCTGTGACGAAAATTGAAGAAAAAACTTACACGATTGCTTGTGAATATCTATTACGCCTAATGAAGAAGTGGTGGAAAATATAGTGGACGATCCTGATTTTCTGTCTTTTCTGTAAATAAGACTACTTGTTGAATGTTCCGAAAAACACATCGATTATGGTTAGTAACAAATTTATAAGGCAAAAATATTCATACGATTTTTCCAAATTGCTGTCATTCGCTTTTAGCATAAAGGTCGAAGATGCTTGTGGTCTTGGTGAGTTTTGCGGGCTTTCTTCTAAAAATCTTTTTTCTGCTTCCAGCTCAGCTAGATTTTTCAGTCTGTCCATTTTGATGAGTTTAATAGAAATGATTAAATGGGAGATACCTTGATGGAACGGCGAATATTTTATGTTCGCATAATCACATTTTCAATTTCCTGTTATCGCGTGAAGAAATATTTAGATAGAGTGATAAACCGAAAAGAGAGGTTCAGAATCAACGTTTAGAAAAAGCGGGAACAAATCATCAACAAAATCGGTGGTTTGCAAAGATGCAGATAAATAGAAGAATGCTCACACTAAGGTGCAAGTTCGTGCGCTCGAGCATGCTTGATGAATGTGATACTGATATCGAAGCATTTTGCTTCTTCTTTACCCCAATAGGATCGCTTGTGTTCGCTTACAAACAAATGAAAACTGATAGTAAGTGATAAGAATTTCGAAGGAAATTTTATTTCACTTTTCAAAGGAGCTCCAAAAATAAAAGTTATTCGTTAACTTTTCAGCCCAAATTTCGAAGATAAATTCTCCATTTCTTTCTTTTTATTTATGTTCTTGGAAACTGATAATCTATTGCAACGAAGGAATCCCTTCAAGTGTTTAACTCTGGTCTGAATGAAAATGAACTTTGTATCCAACACATTTTTGTATTTGGTATTCTTCAAACCTAATTATGTCAGGTAATATTATTCGTTATGTTTCTGTTTGATAGTAAATATAGATTGAAAATAAGGTGCAAGAATGAATTGCTTTCCAAACCGTGGTTTCACCATTTACTCTTCAATGATTACGAATTTCTGCGGTGTTGGTTAATTTATTTTCTAACTCTGATAATGCACAAAATTTCTCACATATCATGAAATCATTCACAGGTAACGAAAATTCCGTCCAACAAAGACAAATCCATGTAAACACCGCCATCGAAAATGAAAAGACTACAAAACCCGAAAATGGTGATTGTTTTCCTATTGTGTGAATTATTTTACTTACCTGCTTAAATAATTTAATAATGTTTTCATTAGTGAGTTCTCAAATTCAAAGTACATCTTGTTGGCAAAAGAATGATAAAAGTCGCGCTAATCCTAAAAATGGCAATTCAGAAAGCGAATGTACTATTTGCTACCAGATTTTATTAGAGAACGATAAAGTCACGTTGGAAGAATGTGGTCATATTTTTCACTCCAAGGTAATAATGCGGCTATCATAGAATAATAATTCACTTCTATTTTTACTGATCCATTGTGAATTCCTTTAGTGTATTCGTCAGTGGATGTTGCAAAAACGTACGTGCCCTTTCTGTGCTGGATTTTCTTTACTACCAGAAGACTATCCTCGTTTGATTTAATTTTTTAGTATTTTTTTTTTTGTATTTATTTTTGTTTGGTCATTGTTATGTTTTCAGTGGAAATTAAATTCAATTCAAAATTGAATAAAATCTATAGATGAACTTCCGATGATGTATTTGACATTTATTAATTATTAATAATACATAAATGGTTTGTATTTACAATATTAAAATACATGAACATAAAAATAAAATAATCGTAAGAGCGATATAATAGCGATAAGGTGACTACACAAGGAAAATCATCCAAAATACCAAAAAAATGGCTAAAAATAAGAATATTTTTGATACCGGTCTTCTATCTAAATTTTCGGTTTGATTATCTCCTATAAAAACAGTACAAAAATATTCAATAAATAGATTTAAAAAAGAAAACACAAAGCACCATGTATTTCCGTTTCAGTGAAAGTGGATGAGTAAAAAATAGGATGAGGAAAGTTTAAAATTGGAAGGGAGAATAATTTAAAATGGCACTTACATCGACTCAAAAAAAAAATTAAAAATATTCAACTTGCAAAAATTATTTAAATGGTAGTTATAACAAAAAACAGATTTCCTAGTAAACCTGTATCCCCCCCTTCTGTCAATAACTTCACTTATAATTTTTTCGTGTTGTAAGCTTTGCAAATAGTTGTACTTCGCACAATAAATCGTTTGAGTCGAAAAATAATAATTCAACGAGGATTTCAAAAATAAATTGAGAGCATCCTAAATGATACAGCCATTAGCAATACACGGTGGTATCGTTATGATTTTAATCTCCTAGCAAGAAGTTTAAATAAGAGATCAGGCGGTGTTAAGCGTAGGTGCGTTACATTTCAAAAACGGCATTAATGTTGTCCATGTAGCCCAACACCAAATAAATAAAATTCGTTGGATTAAATCTCAACAAAAAGTTGGTAAATAATTTTACAAAGATGAAGCAAATAAAACTAAAAATTTATGAACGATGATCACTAAAACGAAGAAAAAATGAACATGAATAATTGCTGTTCGATTTTGACTAACGGGATTGGTGATTTTAAGCGTACACGAGCCAAGTTACCAAGAACAAGGCCACAAACACGAACATTCTTGTTAAAAACGCCTCATCTTCCTCGTTGATCATATCACCAGCTGCTAGAAGAAATAAAGTAAACCCCGTGTAAATTTTGACGTAGTATTTGGAATTTAACTACGGTATGCCTTCTAATATGATAATGATAAAATTAGCAGAAGAGGAAAATTTCGATAATGGAGTACGCAAAGCTCAGGAGTGAAATTTTCGAACCGAGTAATCCGAAATCGAAGAGCACGCGAAGTAATTTAATATCTGCGAAGAGAACTAAATGAATACTTACCAACTGGATTATGTGTGTTCATGTTGAAAGCCGAAATAAATAAATTAAATGGGAATGCGCCAATTCCGAAGGATAAATGAAATGAGCCATCGACAAATCCAAATCCTGGGAAACCCTGAAGAGGTAAAAGAAATACGATTAATCTTTCTCAAACGAAGGAGGCTATTGGAGAAAATTCCAACGGCTACATACTGTACTAGTTTCAGCTTCTGCTCTTTGACCCGAAGGACGAGGTGGAACTTTGTTTCTAAATAGAAAGTAATAATCAAAAAAGGAACAATAGAAAGAAAGAAGCAATAGTTGAAATATTATTTCATTTCATACATACCTAGGATCTTCCTGATTTGTACTTCCTCGTCCGTATAATGGAATGACTTTATCCTTGTTAATACCAGATTTACACACTGGACATACTTTTTTATTCGGTCGAGTTTCTAGCCACTGATGTAAACAAGGCCAACTACAAAACGGAAGTTTTAAATGATGATTTCTACGAAACAAATTAACGACTCTAATAACAAATGAATTTACCAAAATAAATGTCCACACATACTGATCACGGCATCTTTGGCCGTATCTAGGCATATGTTGCATTCGAACATTTGATCGTCCCTATCCTTTCCATCGTCGTTGGATTTGAAATTATCGCTGGAACTAGAACCCACTGATGATGTTGCTTTTTTACTCATTGTGAGTGACGTATAACTGAAAAAAATCGATTTTTATTTCGAAACGAAGCTTTTCAAAGTTGAAAATTTATGGAAAATGGTAACCTGAATAATTTAATAGTAACAAGTTTAGACAGCTCTAAGTGATTATAATGTGATCAATAATGTACCTTAATTAGGTTGGACTACCAACTAGCGTTTCCGTGACTTACGTATAAAGCACCCATACATCTGCAACATGAAAATTATTTATTAATAAGTATTCGATGGTCAAAAAATACATAAATACTGGTCATCGACATTATATTTGTTTTAGATATTATGATATTTGTTGTCACTGAAGGTTACAAATTAACCAATCAAGAATCACGAAAAATAGCAAATATCTAGTTTAACCAATTAACGACGGAATACCAGTGATAACGTAAGCTAGCCGTCGGCCTTCCACACACGTAGGTTTTTTCCAACACTCCAACTGATGAGCTGGTAAACAGATTATGGAATTTTGATGGTTTCCATAATGTCTCAGTTTTGCTGCGATTTATTCGTAAAAATGAGAAATAAAATAATAGTTGGAATACAAGAAGTGATTGTATCAACTTGTTTGGATATACGTGATGGAAATTGGGACACAAATTACACCATATTTTGTGCAACTACTCAATAGCTATTTCGTCCATTATGTTAACAAGTAATTCGTACAATGTATGCTTACCGAAATGTCGAGCTTTATCCAATAACTGAATATGATTCTAATTTATGTAATTCATGATTCGCGAATACCAATGTACTAATTTTAATTCACTTCACCAAGCACCACCTTTCCAATTATTTTCTCATCGGAGTTTCCATTTCGATAAGCCAGGGTTGCCCAAAATATTATCCAAGCGATGGGCAAAATTACGTAATATTACCGTAATTTACCATATAACTTCGAGTTTCAAGCTTCAAGTATGTACAATTCGTTCATTTTCATGTTGGAAGTTAGTCATTATTGTCTGCGCATGCGCAAACGTATTTAAAAATGTTATCACTTGGTCGATTTTCATCTTCAAAACAGTTCGCACGTGGTTTAATTTTGTGTTCGACTGTATTAGCGTGATATGTTTAATTTTTATAACGAATTAATTTTACCTCTCTAAGTTATTAAAGTTGTTATTGTAAAAGTGAATAATAAAATTGAATCCTTCTTTTCCCTAAATCCTAATGGCTGAAACTGATACCAGTTTCTTCGACATACGATACAAGTACTGTGGTTCCTCCGAACAAAATTCATCTACTTGTGTGGAAGTCGAAACTTATACACATTCTGAATACAAATGGCCCTCGATGAAGCGTCTCGTCGCTAAAATACCAAAACTCACAACAGACATACTACCAGAAAATCAAAAAATTGTACCAGGAGAATGTCGGCGCATTACATCCTTGGAACATGCTCAACTCGAATCGCATATAAAAGAAAGTATACGTAAAGCTAGCTCAACATTAACCCAAGATCGTGGTATTAGTCCATTCCAGTTAGAATTACTATCGATTATTCGAGAATATCGTGATTTGTATTTCACCGAACGTACTTTCGAAAATGCTGAAGAAATTCGATTAGCGTATTGTATGCACGTAATGGATCATATACTGAAATCACGTTCAATAATAACGAATAATAATGCTTTAATAGCTAGTAAATTTGACATTCCCGATAACATGCGTGACCAAGGTTTAGTTCGTCCGAAAGTATTGATTTTAGCTCCCTTCAAAGATGCTGGTTTCAAGTGAGTTACTATTCGTTTCTGTGCATTGGTACATGGATTCGTTCTTAGTGGTTTTTGTGTTACAGAATTATCAACACACTTTCCACTCTATTATTTCCTTATCAAAAAGGAAATATTGAAAAGAAAAAACGATTTTTAGATGAATTCACCGGCGGAGAATTATCAATATCTCAAAAAAGTTCTCGTCCTGATGACTTTTCCAAAACATTTTCAGGAAATATTGATGATAATTTTAAAATGGGTATTGCCTTTACGAAAAAAAGTATGAAGGTAAGTTTTTTAAATCAAGAACGTAACAATGAAGATTCGTTAGATTTTTTACTAACCTTAATTTTCTTTTAGCTGTTCACTGACTTTTACCACTCTGATGTTATAATTGCTTCACCTCTCGGATTAAGAATGGTGATAGGAGCTGAAGGCGAAGCTGAATATGATTATGATTTTTTAGCATCCATCGAAATATTAGTCGTTGACCAAGCAGATGTATTTTTGATGCAGGTAACTTCGTCAAAATGAAAAATTATCGACATTTTTGATCAGTTTCTAATCTATGACTTTGCCACTTAGAATTGGGATCACGTATTACATATTATGGATCATCTGAATTTACAACCTCGCAAATCTCATGATACGGATTTTTCTCGTGTTCGATACTGGGCTTTGAACGGATGGTCGAAATTTTATCGCCAAAATTTAATATTTTCTTCTTACCCTTTGTTACAAATAACTGCATTATTAAGCAAAAAATGTTTTAATTATGCTGGATACGTACGTACAAATAATCCAGTCACCAAAGGAACAATTAGTGGAGTTATAGTGCCATTACCTCATGTAAGAGAGTTCATATTTCAATTGAAGTGATGAAATCAAATGTTAAATTAATTTTAATCATTCTGCTATTAGATCTTCCATCGTTTGATGGATACATCTGCTAAAAATACAGCGGATGAGCGATTCAACGTATTTACCGAAAAAATGTTAACGCAGTGTCAAGATAATATGAAAAAAGGTGTCTTAATTTATATCCCTTCCTATTTCGATTTTATTAGATTAAGGAATTACTTCATCAGCGAAGCTATTAGTTTCACTGAAATCAGCGAATATACGAAAGTAAGTCGGTGATGAACAGTTGAAATTCAATAATTTACTCACAAATTGAGTGAAAATTGCACCGATTTTTGCAGGATAAAAAAGTAGCTGAAGCGAGAGATTTGTTTTATCATTCAGAAGTCAATTATATGCTGTACAGCGAACGATTTCATTTCTTTATGAGAAGACGAATTCGTGGAATACGTCATCTAATATTTTATCAGTTACCCACATTTCCTCATTTTTATAGCGAAATTTGTAATTTAATGAGTGTAAGTATTTTCATTCATCTTTTACGTATTTTTAATTTTCTGATTATCTGACATCGTATTTTTTTCTTTTTGAAGGAAAAAAATCGAAGATTAGAAACAGAAGATGATATTTGCGCATCTATCACTGCTGTTTATAGTAAATTCGATGCACCTCAGTTGGCTGCTATTGTCGGTTCTGACCGAGCTGCTCAAATGGTAGCTTCTAAAAAAGATGTACATATGATAATGGTTGAAAATATATAAGTTGAGAATTTTTTATTATAATTTTTTTTTTTTTTGATTATCTATAAATTGACAAAGATCTTCACATAATGTTTCGTTCTTCAAATTACATTGATATTCAAATGTGAATACCGATACTTTAAAAAATTGTCTTTATTTGGCTACAAAAATGAAATATTCGTAAAGCTGAATAATTGGTGGATATTGCAGAACATACATTGGCATCTTACTCTTGCTGGTTACTTTCTACCGCAGGGTCGGACTGTTTTATGATATATTCGCCGTATTTCGAAAGGATTTCTCTATTCTCGAGATAGAATGGTTTAGGAAAATCTTGAGTTACATCACTGATCTAATTTTTCAAAAATAATTAATAACCCAATTTCGAAAGTAAGTGCTAAAATAATCTATACTACCTTTAATAAATCTCCTTTATCTGAATCGAAAGCACTAAGGTCACCACAACACATGAAAGGAACTATGTATCGATTTGTGTCCTTCAAATCGTTCCAATTAAATTTAGTATTATGTAATAAAGGATTCAATAGATTAGGTTCATAATTTTCGGGCAAAGCAAAATCTTTGCATACAACAAACGATTCTAAAAAAAAGAATGAAATGAATTAATACACTATCTCGCTGACTTTCTTCAAAAGCAATATTAAATACCCATGCTGGAATTCCTGGAACTTCTAGGTTTCGTTATCACGACATTTTTAAAAAATAAGAGTAACTGTGATTTTAACAAAGCGTTGTCAGAGCCACGAAATATCTTCCCAATAAATGTACCGCCTGGTTTTAATAGGAAAGTAGTAATGTTCACAGCCGCTAATAATAACTGTCCTTGCACGAATTCGTCCAAATCGTGTATGCCGGTAACTGGTAAAACACAAAGAAGCTATAATAAATATTTTAAAATAAGTGTAAAATATTCGTGGCTTATTTATTACCATCAGGCGCTCCGTCAAATACAACTAATTCGATTAATTCATTTTCGAAATGAGAAAGAATTTTTTTTACAGTCGAGAGTTCAGTTATGTCTCCTTGAATTTGAACTACGCCTGGTACTGGAGCCATTGGCTGTAAATCTACTGCTACGATTTTAACATCGGAAGAATTGTTTTTCCTGTAGAAAATAATCGTTATTGAAAATATTCAAATTGGAAAGAATATGTGTTTATTTTAGGTACCTCAAATTTGTAGAAAGGACTTGACTCCAACTTCCAGGAGCTGCACATAAATCTACAACTTTGCTAACACCTATAAAATTAAAGTCATGATTACATCAGAGTAGTTTTCTTTTTTTACTGTAATAATTTTTCCTGTTCCTTCAATAATTTTATAATTTTTTTCAAGACAATTATGACTCATATAGATGAAAATTCCGTTATTCATCATGATATGAAGAAGATAATGTATGAAAAATTTCTCAGCTATTATTAATAGAGAAAATAAGTTTCTAAAAACCTTTGAAAATTTCAAATTCTTCATCGATATGTAAAAGTTTAAAAGCACTTCTAGCACGAAAACCTTCTTCCTTCGCTTGTCGGTAGTAGGTATCTCGTTTATCTTTCGATGCTTTCCCCATGATCGGAATTCGATTTTGAATTAATTTTTCATGATACCTGAATATTAGGTTATAATGGAAACTTGAATGAAACTCAAATAATTAAATAATAGAAAATATCGATAATAATTCGAAAGGGTAATGAAAATTTGACAAAAGTGATTCGCAAGCGAGTGAAGAAATCAAAATTTCCAAAGAAATCAAAATTATTTCGTATTGATTCCTGATTGGACAGATAAAGCAAGTTGTGCAATTGCTAAAAACTCTTCAAATTTATTTTCATTTTTATAATTTCGAAAAATTCAGAAACATTTTCAATTCGAATCATCTAGAATCGTAATAACTAAACAATATAACTTTTCTGAAAATTTGGAACTTTTAAATTCTCAAAATTCGAAACAAAAATTTGATGTTTCCTGGTGTTTCCAATTTTAATGAGAAACTTTTAGTGGACACAGTGGCAGCTCTGAAAATGATTATTTTTCAAAAATGGTACGATTTGAAATGAAGTAATTTCCAGGGCCTTGGCCGTGATAAGAGCAATTTATTGAGAAAATGTAAGAAAGTTTTGCTATTCATAATTAATTTCTTAGAAAATTATCAAAATAACATAGAATAAATGAATAAGTAACGTAAATTCAATTCGTTTTACGGTTCTATTTCATTGTAAAAGTATAATTTATTTTTATTCTCTATTCGTATTCCAACTGTTAAAATTATGGAAGTAAATAAAGATGAAGCTTATCGTTGTATCGATATAGCAGAACAATGTATAGGCGAAGGTAACGTAGAAAAAGCTCTAAGATTTCTGTCCAAAGCTGAGAAACTATATTCCACGTCTAAAGCTCAGAGTAAGTACCACTCGAATGAATCCCGATACTTATCAAAATTGGGATTATTATATTACAAACGAGACATTTTATAGGGCTAATTGCGGAATTGAATAGCTCCAGTAGTAAACGAAGCGATCAGAATGGATCGGAAACTAGGAAACGATCGAGTAAGTGCTTTCATGTGGTGTAATGTGATTCCGTGACCTACTAACTATTAATTTTCCATCTCATAGCTGCATCAAAGGATAGCACGAAACGAAGAGAAACTCCGGAACCTTCGACAAATACAGAGTATACTACAGAACAATTAAAACAAGTTCAACGGTACGTAAATAAGTGTACTTTAACTCCAATCTATAGAACTCGAATGACCAAATTTTATTACAGGATAAAGAAATGTAAGGATTATTATGAAATTTTGAATGTTACCAAAGAAGCGACTGATTCAGAGATTAAAAAATCTTACAAGAAGCTAGCATTGTTACTCCATCCTGATAAGAATAAAGCGCCTGGATCGGCTGAAGCGTTTAAAGGTAAATGCGAGGTGAATTAAGTATAATTTTATCGATTTTGTGAAAGCAATATTGGCATTTCTTAGCGATTGGAAATGCTGTTGCAATTTTAACTGATGTGGAGAAAAGAAAGCAGTATGACTTGTACGGTTCTAACGAAGAACGTGTCAATTTCCAAAGGCATCATCATAATCATTATCAAGAGTATACTCGAGGATTTGAAGGTAAGATAGTTGATTCATCATCTCTAATGTAACCGCAATTGAGTAATATTAATTTATCTCAATGCAGCTGATCTGACAGCTGAGGAGTTATTCAACATGTTCTTTGGCACTGGTTTTTCGTCCCATCAGTCCAACGTGTACATGCGACGAAATGGACGCTGGCATAGAGCTAACGAAGAAGATTCATCAGCCCAAGTATTTTTTATTTTTAAAGAGTCCTATTTCTTTACTTGTAAATATTTTTAGTCGTCAATTCTAATATTTTTTTGTTTCATGTAGTCGCAACATAACGGAGCAGCTGTATTCATACAATTATTACCGATTTTATTATTGATAGTTCTATCAATGTTAAGTAGTTTGTTCATATCGGATCCGGTTTTTAGTTTACAACCTAATTCGTAAGTTTCACAGTCAAGTATTCAGGCAATAAATTGTAATTTTATTTACCGGCTATAATTTATTTACAGAAAATATCCAATCACAAGGCACACAACTCGTCTAAATGTACCTTATTACGTTAAGGAAAATTTCCGTTTAGATTATCAAGGGAGTTTAGGTCGATTAGAAGCGAATATTGAGGAAGAGTATGTGAATACTTTGAGACATAATTGCTACAAAGAGAAAAATCATAGTGAGCGAACCACTTTCTTTCTGTAAATAAATTTTTTTATTTTTTTATTAACGTTTCAACATTATTTGCTTTGCAGAAGACGCGATGATATGGCGAGCGCAAACTATGGGGGATAATGATTTACTAGCGAAGGCCAAAAACGTTCGAACGCCTTCGTGCGATGAATTTCTAAAAATCGCTAAACTGTATTAATTTAAAATTACGCATCAAGAATTTAAATCTTAACGAGGAGATTATTTTAAGAAGTTCACTTGATTTCCCGAGAATTTTTTAATTTTCTATGTTCGAATTGGTTATTGTAGCAGCTCCAGCATGCGTTGTATTATGTAGCTATTTTAATATTTATTAATGTTGATTTCTTTTTACATCCATGTCATATTTAAAACGACCGGGAGAATCGTTTTTTTAATTGTATGGCATTTTAAAAATCCATTCCCATATTTCAAGCTGTTTTAGGTAGATTTTAATCGTTGAAAATGGCGTCGATTTTATTTACGGTGTTGGTCGGGAGGCATCAATTTTGACAATTTTTTACTCGCTTACACTCATGAAGAAGTAATTTATGAAATGATGAATGATACCTGTGCAAGTCTTCGTTGATTATGTTATACTTAATTTTGTTGTACACTTTGAAACTTCATATACCTAGTCCACTTTCACTGTTCTTCTCTTTTTGTAAATTGCTTCATGCAAGCCCGTTATATTTATTAGTGTAATAAGAATATAATTATATATTTATTATTGTCAATTTTTTTTCTTCACCATCATTGATGTTTCTTATGGTGTGAGTGAATGATACGATGACTTTTAAGACCGCTTTGATGAAAATATATTAGGTGCTAGTATGTGGTATGGCAGCTTACATTTTTTCCACACTTTTCTCCATTTTCGGACCCGTGTGGCTCATAAATATTCTTTTCAATAATATCTGTCACTAGAGGTGAAATATGTTTTTGCGAGTCATTACAGATGTACCGAAAATTGAGGACCTCTGTATGGAAGGAAAAATTATTTTGTGATGAAATGTTGTCTAAAAGTACGTTCTTTTCTAATATAAATCATAAAAATAAATTCAATTATTTGTTCCGAGATTCCGAGTTTTTTCATTCGTTTATTAGAAAATGACAGTGCAAAAACCGACTTGACAATAGGCATAGTCATTTTCTGAATTACCTACTCATTCGCAAATTAATGATTGCAAATGACTGAAAAATCAGCAAATGTGTAATTGTGTACGCGTAATTGAACATATCTGATTATTTTCACTCATTTATAATCATTATTTCGCATTAGATCAGATAATGAATTTTTATAAAAATCGAAATGGGGCATAAAATTCATTTTATGACTCATGTTCCACGAAGAAGTATTTTTAAGTAGAATGTATTCCAACAGAATTTTATTTATTTGTTATTTTAAACCTATTTTAAGTGGTCCTCAATTTGAAGCGCGTCTGAATAGTTGATTTTCTATTTCAAGCTGTACCTGTACACGTACGCGAAATGTCTTGTCCGAAGAGCAGTCGTTTCGAAATTTTCAATCTGCGAAACTATAAATTATATTCTTTAATTTCATATTGAAGGGCATTTCTGAGATTACGCATTATATGAATATTTGCCAAGAGGTCACGGTAACTTACTTACTTTAATTCTGTCTTAATTTTCTCACTTGGGATTTTCGATGTAATTAGTGATTACAGTTACCTTATCTATAGTTTATTGTTACTTTATGAGAAAGGATTTGAAAAAATTCCAACCGCACTTTCCAATAACCTCGTAATCCGCTGATATTAACGAATTTTATTATAACAATGTATTCTATATTGATGAACAATATAATACTGGTTTAATTTCTACATAAAAGAAAATCCTCACGTACATTAGGTATATGTGTAGCATAAAAAAAATAAATAAAAAACTCGTCCATTTGTGACAAAGCTATGAAGAAAAAATCAAAATTCCTTCATTTCGTACGTGACGTTGAAAAGGCAAAAGAAAAACGATTTTCTTTTGTATCATGTGCGAATAGAAGATGAGTAGCACGATGACCATCATTTCGTGTTACTGAAACTGGACGAATTAACGGTGAGTATTTTCCGATCAAGTTTTCCTCTTATATTATGGAATCTGATGTGATACAAAATGTTATAATTCTACTCGCCATTTATTTTGATGAATCGTTTTGCGCGAAATTTTGGAAATTGGTGAAATTAATTGATTTGTTGATTGAAATATTTGTTCGCGTGTTTTAAAACAAATTCATTTCAAATATAATTCTATAGATGGTGATTTTTAGGCGAATTGATTTCAAGAATTACTAGTATGGAGTTTATATATTACATTCGATTGATAACAAAGGTATGAATTCTTTTGGATTAGTGTATTATTTAGTGATGAAATTCCGGTACCTATTCATTTACACCTGAAATAGCTATAGATAATAAATTTTTAACAGAGTTTTCAACAAAACGATAACCATTACATATGTTAATATACATACCTATTCCAAATGTAACTTCTCAGCTGATTTAGAGTGGTTGAGAGCGTGGTGGAAAAACATGAATATATTTACCAAAAAGTGAGACATTTGTCGTATGATCATAAATAATCTGAAATGCAAAAAATTGAATATCACTGCTCCCCCAACACTCCTTTTCAAATCAGATGCGTTGTAATAGCTATGTTTGCTAGAAACTACTCATCATTCTTCACACATTTATGATAATTTCTCGTTAACTAGCCCCTCGACAGGCACAAATTTTTTGTGCATAATATTACATTGCATAGGTATTATACATTTTGATGCAAACAGCTTACTTCTATCTGTCTTGGATGATGAAACGAAAATATTTTCAAAAGCAATCATGTTTTAGGGAGTAAAAAAATATTTCTCATGCTTTCATATTCATATATTACGGCCCCTTCAGCAAGTAGGACAGACAAACCATCATACATAAGTTTCACATAAAGAGCTCTACTAGCGGAACCGCAAATTGAGGTAAAACACCCTGCATTGCCATAAAAGATGACTCAACTTATTCTCAAATTTTGAGATTCGCCATTTTGGATCATTTTACCTCAAGTTCGTGAGATCATATTTTAGTCATGAGCTCTCTACCTATTTCGATCCGGTGAAAAGATATAGAATATTGATGAAATTTCCTATTTATCCCTCTTCGAAAGCCAAAAGATATGAAGACTTCGATCCCTTTCTAAATCAGATGGGCTGTTAAAAACTCGGCTTAAAAAATGTTTTTAATTTGGTCTCAAACTGTGGGGATGCAAAGATCATTATGTAGGTATCGCCACCTATTATATTATAATTTTATTTTTCCAAATGCATTTTTAAAAATTGTGGAAGAAAAAAAGGGAAGAGGTCCAAGAGGTGAAGCCATTTATGATAACTGCGTGCAAGTGTAAACCTTTCAAATCATTGTTGTTTGCTTTTGTTTATTTACTTATGTGCGAAGTCAACAAATTTTGTTCCAGTAGAGAATTATTTTTAGGGTTCAATTATAATTTAATTTTTTTCTTCACAGCGTTGATATGATATGGAAAATAATTCTGATAATTTTACTGAACTTTTCACGTGCCAGTACAAAAATACCAGGTAGTATAAGACGCAATATAATATTAATACATCATCGAAAGTTTTTAATATCGCTACTGCAATTCAGTACCGATTTATACTCAATGAAAATAATCAATACACTGTTTTATTTTCCAGTACACTCATCAACAAACCAGAACATCGTTCAACCATCACCGAAAAACCTGTTTTTCGAATATTCCACATCGATGATTGATTCGTCGAAAAACTCAGATCGTGTTATTAAAAAATCGAAAAATCATAAAGCCGTTCTAACAAAATTATCATTAAATCCTTCAAGGTCACGATTCATCGATACCGCCACCATTACACCAAAACAAATGATTAACCAAACCGTTATAATAGAAGGTAAACAAACCACGATGAACGACGAAAGTAAATTACCGCATTTAGTAGAAAGCTGGTTATCGAATATAAACTGTACTAACGATTGGAGTCATATTTGCGAGTTAAATTCGTCAAAAATTACTAGCAAATGGCGACACAATGGAGAAATACGGCTATTACAGCTATGGAAAAACATACGACGTGATCTAGATGGTGAAAATTTCACGCTTATCAATACTTCCATGCACGTTTACGATTTATATGCATCTAATTCTAGTGATCTCACTGATTCCAACCAGCAAGAACCGAAAATGAAAGAAGTACTTGTTAGAGATGAACGATATACTACATTTATGGAAAAATGGATTACGAATCGTCACGGTCGAAATGTCGCCATAAATAGTACCACTAGGGCGAAAAATAATAAATCAGATGTGATGAACTCGACGATATTACGAGACGCGTGTGCATCGTATTTCAACGAAAGTAATAATTTCCACGACCTTACGAACTCTTCGCTAGAAATATTATGTTCTTGTTTGAATGATAATTACACGTTCAATAATGCTTCGAAGTTTGCGATACATTGTGGCACGAATGCAAAAAATACTTCTCAGGGTGTCCAGTCGAAAGAAAACGAAGATCTCCAAGCCAAAGTATACGATCCGCTTATGCCATACCCCGAAGAATACCCTGAGGAATACCAAACCATACAAAACGGTCCAGCATTGATTATCAGTCGAACGACATATACGAGGATTCCGAATGTCACATATACCACAATCACCATTGTAACGCTGCCAACGTATAGGCTGGTGCAAAAAGCCGAAGATGGTTTCGCAGCTACGCTTTTCGACGAAAGATCATCGGCTAAAAGTTATTCTTCAAATGGATATAAAGAATTTTCTTAATTCTTCGACGTTAAAACAAAGTACCTATTAAAATGACAATTTATGAGACAAGTCGAACATCATTAACCTATAAAAACACAGTTCATAATTTCTTCACAAGGTTACACTCGCCAATTACGTTGGATGATGAAGCGAAAAAAAAATTCGTAGACGGTACGACGACTTATTTATACGTGTAGTCAGAGTATACGTAATGGTAACGATTCGTGCTGTTTTATTTCCGTATTTTCTTCTTTAGAGTAGTAATATAGCTGGTTCGGAATTTGATAAGTTGAAGTGCGTGGGCTACCTGAACTGCAGAGAAAGTGCAAATCTTCGAATAGGTGGGTTTAAAGCGATTAATGGTTTTAGAGGGAACCTGTATCTCTCGAGGAAGGAGAAATATAAAACTGGCGATGGATGGAGTAAATTTTGTTTTACCATAATTCTTTCACGTGTCAAGTGCTTATTGTATATTTGTGTTTATTTCGATCGTAAAAAATTTTCGGTTTCGCGACGTTGGCTGAAAGACGAAAAGGTAAATTAAATTGTATTTTATGGAATTCGGGTGTAGTGGTGATTATATGGTTTCATAGGTTCATAGAAATTAAAAAAATATATATATTTATAATTATTATTAATTATTTAAAAACAAGGAGTAAAAATTAAGGAATTATTTATTTTTGCGCTGAAAAAAATTCTAGGCTTGATGAGTTTTGTAAATGTGCTCAAGAAAATAATGTCGATTCACCTTCGAACTTGCTAGTTTTGAAGATATTTACTAGATATTTACATTTTCTAAAACATCATATCAATCGGCCTACTCTTCTTATTCACTCGCGTCGATTTTAAATCTAAACCACCTTACACCCTTCCCACACAAAAACTAACACGATTGTTTTCGTTCGCAGAATGAACTCCCTAATCATTCTAACCATCTTATCCGTAATCGTATTATCAAATGCAGCCCCTCAAAAAGAAGGCTCCTTTTTCACCAGCGAAGCCATTCGCCAAGCTCAAAATACTCAATTAATACCACCAGGCGCTCAAATACAAAAGGTACAAGAAGGAGTGGAAGTCGCCTCGTACGAATCGATTCCCGGCAACGAACGTATCAATTTATACCAAATCTTGAAAGATCACGTTCCCGAAGAAGTAGTTAGTAATTTACAATCGCAAGTCGATCAAGTTGGTAAATCATAAAGAAAATTTGTCGATATATACAATAATTCTTTCCATGTTTGTGATCCGACCTTTCGGCCGATGGATTTAGAAAGAGGTCGAGATATCTCATTAGCGTATAATTTATGTTTTAAAATTGTTTTTTGAGTGCATTTTTGTATACTTGTGGTGAGATGAAAGCGTGTTTTGACTTTTTATTATTTTGTATTAGTTAATAGTTAGCAGTGAGGTACGCACTTGTTTTTTTAATCATGCATTACGTAGGTAGAAATATGAAATATGTAAACAAAATTAATGTAGGTATCATTATCAATAATTATAATTCATAATTATCATTAACTATTATAATTACTGACCTACAGTTTGCATATCATGCATACATAATAATATTGTTTAGAATTAGATATAATATACATTTTTATATGACTTGAATAATTAAATCATGAGTGTAACTTCATCTGCATCATATCTACAGTAACAGTTAATATTATGTAAAACTTGAATACACGCATAAAATTTTGTTTACAAACATGGCGTTATTAATCTATATAATAGGTTCAATATTACCCTTTGGATATATTCCACCAAAAGATAGTTCCGGTTTTCCAGACTTCTAGTGTTTTCTCGCCAATAATTGTATGAAATTTATTTGTATTGAGTTTATTTGATTTGAAATAAAAGAGAAAGTATCAATACATCGATCTAGTTGAACGCGCTTTCTCTAATGTACTTTCGCCATTTTTCAAATCATCTATTTTTTGCAATAGGCAATTAAATAATTTATTAGGTAGCTGTAAACATTAACATAAACAACATAACACCGGAAGATCTTCTATGTGAGTTGTAACTCGTACGAAATGCTTCGAGCTATTAGTTTTACTTGTTCGAGATGTCTTTGGTGTTACTGATGGGATCATTTCGATGTACTTCGAAACGTATTATTTATCTGTTATGCCGAATAATTGACGATCATTATTTCAGGTATTAATTTCCTGTTCTTGATGAGTACTACGTTCGTATTACATTAAAGAACAATTTTTACGTATGATTTCGGATAATCACGTATATACGCTCATATGCGTGACGAATTTAATAAGCTCTGTCATAATCTGTATTGTTTACGCAGTGAAGCTAGTTAGGTCGCCTATTCAAAGTTCATTAGGAGTTACCGGAATGAAGATGTTCACTAGTAAGAATATTGTCCTTGGTCGATATTCCAGAATGTGAGTAGCAACACTGATGAGATTGAACGTTTTCAATGTCTCAGCACATACACTTTACTATACGTATGTCTACATCTTCACGGTTTATCAAGGCACATTAATTTTATTTGCCATGAGTGAGCTTTGTTATCAGTTTCATTTTTGGTGAACGGTATTATAAGATATTACTTACCTGCTTGGAACTATTTTGCACCTTTTCTTTAATTCATGAGATTGATTCTTCGACTATACTATAAGTATACATGAGTTGCTAATAAGCGAAATTATATAATAATTATATTTGGTACTATTTTGCATTTTTCTCAGTTCATAAATTGATTTTTCAACTATAACGTGCCTCCGATTGAATTCCATATAGCCCAAATACCAAATTCTCTGTTATGGTAGTTCAAAATGCTTTCATGTTACATCACCAGAGTTGGGCAGAGTGGCTCAAGAGCGAAAGAACGAGATGTTCCGCTCACTTTTCGCTCGGAGTGGAGAAGAGTTCATTCTTCAGCATTCTGAGTGAAATTCTGAGCGAATTCTTTATGTTTTTTTTGCTTATCACTTCAACCAATCATGAGCGAGTACATATTACCTATTTAGATCCCTATTTATCATTTTACGTCATTTTTCTCATTACTGGAGAAAGAGAACGAAGAATCTGAAGAATGAGGGACTCATTCGTTTGTTCGCGAGCGATTTGTTATTCCGCTCTTTTTCGCTCTTCAAAGAGCGCATTCCGAGCGCGCTCAGAGTGATGCCCAACTCTGTACATCACTGGCTATAAATGCGCTGTGATTGGCTGAGAAAATAGGAATCATTGCAACCAACATGTTATACCATGTGCGCAATTGATTTATTACACACAAGAACCAATTTATTTAATTCTGAAATCAAGTTATAACTTGAAAATGTGGGTTTATTTACACTTGTAATTAATTTTATCATATAATTTGATAAGAAACTGGAATAGAAAACAATTCTATATAATTTTAATATTGATTTTAAAACCATGTAAAACGAATTTTAGCAAATTTTTGCGTTGATGTGTAAATGATCAATTGCTTGCATGGAATTAAATCGGACGCACTGTAGGTATACAAGAGACGTGAATTACTGCTGTATACCTAAATGAATAAAAATGTGGAAAACATTTTCATATGTAATTTTATGGCTAAAGGAATGTTTCATGCTCAGCAGTTGATTTTTGAGCCGTTAAATCACTACGCTAAAATCGCATTGCTTGATGCCCTCCTAATACCTCTTGTTATCAAAATTGGGCGTTAATTTTTGTACAGAGACTAACAGTCTACCTACGATGGTCGAAGGATTCATAATCGATTCGATTAAAAATGAATACACAAAGACAATACAAAGAAGGCTTACTTGGTATATAACACAATGTATGCGCAAAATAAAAAACGCTGATATGTTCAATTAACCTACTTACTTGATTTTGTTGAGAAAAAAAATGACTTTGAAAGAACACTTACGAATTATCTGTTGAAAGACAATCATCTCATACGTATCTCCATTGAAATGGCAATCTAGCTGAACAACAAAACTGCTATAAAAGACGCTCGTATTCACCAGAAGCGGCGTGATTTTTCACCGCATCACGGTTATAATTAAAGTTGGCGATTTTTAATAGGACGAGCACGGCGGAACGCTTTGTTGGTACGAGTTACCGTTATTATTATCTATTTTAAACATGTACAAGTTCACGAATATTGTTTGCGTGAGAAGGTATGGCGGTAAGTGACATATGCAGGTATTAAAGAGGAAGCCGACACTATAAACCGGATTTGAAGCGCAAGCGCAAGTTCACGATTTTAATCGGGAAAACTGTGCGTTTATAAACAGTTATATTAGTAGAGCGCATTTAATGGTCATTCAGCTGATAAATCGAACGTGCATATCAATGACCGAATGCGCGTCTTCATCTTTGTATACAGCCGCACTTTTTTATAATGGTACACCAAAGAGGCGCTGCGGGCAGACTAGCTCGAGCACAGTCGAGTTAACATTATAACGGAAAATGGTCGAATGGCGTTTGTTAGGTAGGTACATTCCGTTTGCTTAAATGGTCGATTTTTATATCTCACGATGGTCTAACGATGAGAGTATTACCTAGGCTATGTCTACATCTTTGCTCGGAATCGCGTTTTTTTTTTCGTCGTCTTTTCTATAATTCGTCACAATGATTTGTTCGTTGGAAGAACGTGTCTGTAATCTTGTTCTGCTGTGGTGCATTACGGTGATTGCCCATCATTGCAAACTAGTTAAACTTCAAAGCGCAATTTCAGGTATGATAATATAGCGTTTTATTTTAACTGTTAACCGCGCCGCTAATTACGAATGTGTCGTATGGACGCACGCGATTGCTTTATGTGATTTGTTTTCATTATTATGTATACTTATTTTTTTCTTTTTTTTTTTATTCGATTTGAATAGTTACTAACATTCATATTTTTGTGATTCTAATTTTTTAAATTTGTAAACATATACCTGTTCTACCTCATTTTATTTTTTTCTTTTCTTTTTTTTTCCCCATAAAATTACTTGACATACATTATTTTAAAGTGTATGCCTATTATCCATTGTTCATTTTAATAGAATGTTTAAATATAATTATTAAATTATATATATATATATTTTTTAATATCAAAATTTTGAAGCCTGCGTAGGGAACTAATATTGAAGAGTATTCCAGAAAATATATAAAAGCCTGAATAAAAAATTTTAATGTTTTAAAATTTTGATGTAAAGGAATTAATTGAGCATCAAACTTTTTTCCATATCCAGAGATTATAATATGTTGTGGGTAAGGGACCAAAATTCTGAGGATTTCAAAATTTTTGAATCTATTCGAAACCATTATGCTTTTTATTTCAACATTTAAAAAAAATTATTGATGATTCGAGAATTAAATATGCTTAGTCTGAGTTTCATTTAACGTAAGACCAAAAAAAAGTAGGTAAGTAGAAATGCTGTGTCACTGTAGCTATATTTTAAGCTCTTTTCAGAAGAACTCGTATATCCAAATTTTAGATTTAAAAATTTCCACAACTCTAATGGAATTTTTTTTGTTGAATTGCTCCAAAATTTTCTTTGTATTGAAAAAAAAATGAAAGTGTCAGCTCAATATTTTTTTTGCCCTGAACCTAATTATGGCTTATGCCGACTCTGTAGGCCATTGCTCACGAAAATTCAAATGAGTTTTTTGATCAATTTTGAAAACATGAAGCCTCGGTATTTCGGTTTCGTAAATTTTCATACTGAGTAAAAATGTTTGAAATATCTCTGGATATTATTTAAATGAAAAAAAAAAAAAAAAAATACAGAATAAATTATAATAGTTAAGGAAAGAAAGATGGATTGTGAGGAAGGAAGGGGTTTAAAAAAAATAGCACCTGAGCTAAATTCATTCCTCATAAACTCGTAGTCTTATGCTTTAACTATTTATAATATGGATAGAACTAGTTTAAATGTACCAGTATGGTAGTAATACGCATGCGTGAGCTCTACATGCGACTGCTCTCACTTTTCTGCTATGTATAACAGGGCAGAGCTGTTAATCCGTTAGCGCATGCGCACTAGTGCATCTATCTGTATTGATGTTAGAAGCTAGTACAGCGGTTTATGGGGATGGCTGGGTCCACATTGCATACAGGGCTGCTCAACTACTAATGGAACCAGTACCAAACCTTAAAAAACTTAATTTATAAACCGGAAACAGAACCAAAACAAAAATGAACCGGAACCGAAACCCAACCCGGTAAAACGGTACGGTTCTAGACTCTCAATACTTTTTTTTTCTTTCTACTTTTCACATTCTGCTACAAAACGAACATTTTAACTTATTCAAAACTTCAAAATTGAGTCTATAGTTGAAACCAGAACTCGGAAGACCCACAACTATTTGAAAACTGATACCAGAAACGGAACTGGAACCAAAACAAAAATAAACTCAGAACTAGAACCGAAATTGAAACCATAATTACAATTGAACCTAGAACTAGAAGTACAACCAAAATTAAAAGCTGTTCTGGTTTTGCAGCCTTGATTACATGAATAAAAGTCTCAAGTGCCATTTGAAGGTCATTTAAGATTAACAATTTTTATTCGACTTTCTATCTGTACATTCTTCATAAAAAAAGAATGCTTCACCATTTATATCAAATTCAGTTTGGAGAAAAGGTTTGAAAAGAAAATGTTTTTTTTTTTTACTAATCAAAAAAAAAAGAGATCGTTGTTATGGTACATGTATAATTTTTCACTGATTTCACTCAAATGAATTAACCTTTACAGATTACAGTAAACAAAGTGATTTTTGGAATTACGACGACATCGTATTTGTCCGAGTAAGTTGATAATTTCCTTATCAGAAAATGTTTAAAACTTCATCAGATCTATTTCTTCGATAATTCAAATTGCATAATTTCTTTAGCCTCAAAATGAAACAAATGTCAGACTAATGAAAATCCACAACAGCGAATCGTCCTACTACAAGCCAACCGAATCTCGTAGACCTATTCAGCAACGAGACACCGAAGATGATTCTTCTTTACGCGCTCGTACAAGTATCGACGTACCACTTAGCGTGAAACTAAACGATGGCGAAGTTTCGGTTTCAAAGAAAATAACATTCAACGGCAACAACTCCCGATCAAATAACCATCCGATGTGGTTCAACGCGTTGGAAAAAAGTGCCTTATCGTTGCCTTCATTTTCATTCAATAATTTCAAAAATTTATACGGCGAAAGGAAAGTCGAAAGCACTAAAAGACCGTATGAAGGACCCGGTTCGGTTTTCGCAGTTAAACCTCCGATTCCACTGATGAATTTGACTTCAAATCGCAACAAAATCAAGTATCAGCAGAATTATGAGCCGGAATACGACGAACAGTCGTTACCACCTTCGTTACCGAATTTAGAGTAAGATAATTTGAAATGCCAAGATACATTGTCTTTGAAAGAAAAACACTATGGGTGTAATTTGATTATTCACTATTTTAGAATTATACCATTCGTGGCTTCAGATGCGTTAGATAAACCGAAGGATACACCAGTCGATCGTAAAGAAACTATAGAATATGAGACCGAGGAAACTGCACTCTTCAATGACACTGAATCGCAAATTAAGAAGTTCTCTCCTCCTGTTCGAACAGAAGGTATGAATTACGATGAAGTTTGATAAATTATCGATATAAGAGATTTTATCTCAGTATGAGCCCCTTCGTATCATGTGTAGGTAAGGCTATACTCATGTAGATCAGCCACCATACATCAGCGTTACAAGAGTAGCTCTATATGTGATATTAAGGAGTTCGCGTTAAAATAACACACATATTCGTATATATTTTTAATTTTCTTCTTTTCTATTTTCATGTAGGAGGATTCGTACCGCGAGATCCATCACTTGATGAATTATACTTCAAACCAGAATATAATCGTACCTACTCTACTTCAACCGCGATACCAGAAATCACCTCGGAAATACGTTTAACCGAATCGAATTTACGTGATAAAATTGAAGAAATGATTTTAGAAAGTAATATCTTTTCTTTACCTATATTTTCTTGCGTAATAATCGGTTTATCTTCGTTATATTGTCTAAATCACTACACAATGAGCTTGCATAGTGCATACTAACCAGTGATGAGCGATGGTCGATAGTAGTAACGATAGTATCGATAGTTTTGTATTGATATATCGATAGTTTATTTATTTACTTATTTATTTATTTATTGTTATTCGTGAATTATTATTGACGCTTAATGTATTAGGCGTACGCTAGTGAAAAAAAAGGAAATCCCAATGTTGTACCGAAACTCTTCTCTCTATTTTAAAATCAAAATGAAATCGGTTTTGAGATGCGCGCGCATCCTTGTTTTGTATAGCAGATATAAAAAGTATATAAAGGACAGGTATACAAAAAGAAAAAAAAAAAGGTTGTAAATTTTAATAAAAGTCTTCCCCTCAAACCTTATATTACTCACATTTTTATTTATTCGAGGCTCCTCAAGCTTCACTCAAATTTTGATATTCCGTCATTTTGCATATATTTTGAACCAAATTCAATATGTCAAATTCTCATCCCAAAGTAACCCCACACACAAAGTTTGATCTTTCTAGGTTCATTTGGTGAGGAAATATAATAGAAGATTAAAGATATTTCATGACTCTAAACATTCTCAATTAGTCCTTTTTTTCCAACTCTCCTTAAATGCACTTGTGAAGTTTAAATTAGCAATGAGCATATTAGTATCCTTGACTTACTTTTTCATACGAGGTCCTCCCCACTCCTGCCTTTCTCAAAATTTGAGTGAGCCATTATTTTGAGATTGAACGATTTTCTCCCTTCTCTTCACCTCCTCAAAATTATATCGAAAAAACAAAAATTTACTTTATCACATGTTTAAGGAGCCTCTCATCAAATTTTCAGTAATTTTCACTCATTCTAACCCCATCACATTTTGAAGACAATACCCCCTCCCCCTCTACTCTTCAACGTGATTCGTAAAGTTAAACTTAGAATATAGTACATTTTTCGTCTCCAGTAATTATATATGTATAAGCTCATATTTATCAAATTTGAGTAATTTAAGGCTCCTCAAGCATTCCTCAAATTTTTACGATCAATTTTCACCAAAATTCAAGGAGTCATTTTCTAGTCACTAAGTGATCCTGCATACGAAGTTGAACTTTTCTAGGTTGATTTAGTGAGGAGATATGGACGACCTATGGAATTTACTTAGGATCATGATTTCACAACGAAAAGTTGTTTTTCACTCTCACTCCCCTCCTAATTCATTTGCAAAGCTGATATTTGGATATGTTAGTGTACTTGATGTATTTTCTTATATAATATCAAACACGAAAAGTTTAAGATATTTGGGCTCCCTCCCGCCTCCCTCGAATTTTGAGTGAGCTGCTATTTTGAATCAAATCGAAAATTTATAGGAATGTTAAAGTGGTCCACTCCACCTCCTGATCTATAAATCGTATCGCCTAAAAATATATTCACTGAAAATTTCATATTTTTGAAACAGGTTTGGAATATTCATCAACATCAACATCAACATCTACTCCAAAGCCAACACCACTAACAGGCTACTCACCCACTCCAGAACCAATGAATGAAACCTCAACAACAATTTCAACTCCATTAAACATACATTTCGTTGAAACAACCACCAAAATGGCGTCCACATTGTTAAAAATCAACTCCACCACCTCAAGTACCACAACAAAAAGGGAAGAACATACAACCGAAGAAATCGCGCCACAGTTAGAAGAAAAAGTGACGATCATCGAGGATACCACGGAACAGGAAATAGCTAATAAAATTCCTTCCACTAATAACACCAAAGATGAGAATGCAGAAGACGATAGTTATTTGCTGAGCAATTTATTAACGTATATATTCGACGATTACCCGAGCAACAAGGAAAAAACGACCACAACTAAAAAACCAACTCGTAAGCCCACCACTAAGCCGACTCCACCTTTGATTAAACCTACCACCACTATACCTCCGTTTAAGCACGTTTATATTCCAAGTACCACAACCACCAATATCCCCTTAGCCACAGTAAGTAGTAGTAAGAATATGGAATTTAATTCGACCAAACTCGTATATAACAACAATACGCTCATCAATGAAACTCAACAAAATCAAATCAAGTATGTTAGTTCGCAGCATTCAAATGAACCTATAACACAGCTTAGAACAACGCCGAAACCTTATGATAATGTATTCCAAAGCCATACCCAAATGCAATCGGGTTACGGTGTCAGTGAGATTTTCAATTCGATGAAAACGAATAACGTGATTTCTGGTCTATTAAAATTATCCGGTTGTAATATTTTCGGCAAAATGTATAAAACTGGCGAATTAATTCATGAACTATCGGATCCTTGTTCTCGATGCATTTGTTCGGAAGCTGGAGTTAATTGTGTGCCCGTTAAGTGCTAAATGACAGATTTATGAAGCTCTTAAATTATCGTATAAGTCGTATAGATTTTATGTATGTACTTTGTTATAGTAGTAATTACGCGAATATTTTCTTTTTTTTCGACTTCCCGTGCCTCATGAGTGTTTTTTCGCAATTTATTTACGTATGATTTTAACGAATAAAGAACTGCTGTATCGATGCAATAAATCGCAATAGAGTTGCATTTGTTCTTTCGTTTATTAAATTTTTATGAATAACATGAAACCTGTTTTAACTGGTTTTTGAAAGAGTTCATAAGCAGGCACGTGATGACTTTAAAAGAACAAGATACCGAAAATTATCCAAGAAGATAAGTAATGAACATTTCAAATCTTCACAAAAAATACATCCCTTTCACCCAACTTTTGCGATTTTAAAATCAAAATTGGTGTCATTTGTTTGCGCTTCGTTTGCCCACACAATCATTTGATTCATGCATATCGCCTTTATTATGATTTTGAAAATGGCCTAAAGGCGACGGGAGGTTGGAAAAATACGCCTCCCAGTTGTCATTTTCAAATAACGATGAACGATTATTAAACGATTAATCGACCCAAAAATTAATCGACTAACAATCATTTTCAAAACTGAAGATGAATCGATTAATTGTTATTCATTGTAGTGTCGCGACATCTTTCCTCTTTCATACTAATTACTTATTTTAAAACGTGAAGAACGCTTTTTTAGAAACAATGAGAAAATTCCAAATTTCAGGTGAGTATTGAAATTCTAGCATTATTCGTCAAATAAGTTTTTTATATTAAATATCAAAATTACTTCAATTTTTTCTTAATTTAAAAATTCCAAGTTTTTTGCATTATTTTTACTATCCTACCTAAAACCAGTAGCTTGAAAAAGGCAAAAGAAGCTAAGCCTTTTTCAGAAAACCTTGGTAAAATTTTACATTCAACAAACAAAAGCATCAACCCACAAAAAAAAGATCAAAACCCTTCTAGGATTTAATTCGCGCACCACACCCACTGAAATCACGTGTTGGTAATAGCTGGTCCAACGTTCTTCTCTAAAATTGATCAATTAAGGTATTATATTTTGTTAAACGTGTATTTTTACATTAAAATTACATTTTTCTCATGTAGGTATATCAGTTCTTTACTTCATTTTCACACATTCTAATTAAATAAAAAAATTAACAGTGGAAATTGTGAAAATGGAAAATACTGATTAATCGACAATAAGCAATCAATTATTTACAAATTCGATTAATCAAATAATCGATGATTTAAATTTCGATTGATCGATAATTATTTAAAATTTCGATTAATCGATAATTATTTAAAATTTCGATTAATCGATAATTATTTAAAATTTTGATTCATTGAATAATCAATTATTATTAATTTTCAATTGACCCAATAATCGATGATTTAAAATTTTGATTGATCGATAATTATTTAAAATTTCGATTAATCGATAATTATTTAAAATTTTGATTCATTGAATAATCAATTATTGTTAATTTTTGATTAATCCAATAATCGATGATTTAAAATTTTGATTGATCGATAATTATTTAAAATTTCGATTAATCGATAATTATTTAAAATTTCGATTAATCGATAATTATTTCAAATTTTGATTCATTGAATAATCAATTATTGTTAATTTTCGATTAATCCAATAATCGATGATTTAAAATTTTGATTGATCGATAATTATTTAAAATTTTGATTGATTGATGATTATTTAAAATTTCGATTAATCGATAATTATTTAAAATTTTGATTCATTGAATAATAAATTATTGTTAATTTTCGATTTATTGAATAATCAATCATTTAAAATTTTGATTAATCGAATAATCGATTATTTAAAATTTCCATTCATCGATTACACGATTAATAGAATCAATCGAAATCGCTCATCACTATTCTCAACCCAAAACCTGTGTCTATTATTTGTACTTCGTTTGCGCTCGTTTCTGCATCCACCAGCTATAGGGTGGGGAAGGGGGAGTATCCACGTTGAAAAAATGTTTTTCTATTTTTGAAGAATGGCAAGGAGTTTTTTAGAGGGGTGAAGGGTGAAAAATTTACTGAAGAGCACCGTATATGTGTACATAATCATGGTCTATTTCATTATCCTATTTACACTCCTGATTGGAGCTGTTTTGATGCATACCACTTTCTTGATATAAAGCGAAAATTATTTTTCACAATTTAGAAAAAATCAGTGATTTCTTACATACTTAACGGTTAGGAATTATGCCTAGAATCAATTTTTTTCGAAATTGGGAACGCTGATTCCGAATGTATATCATCAGATTTCACCATTTAGCCCTTCCAACTACTGAACATTGTACATTGAAAAAACAAAATTCTTGTATCTCTGAAAACGCATCCTTCGAAGAAACTAATTGCAGAAATGAATTCGTCGGGTTCGACCCTCAATTTAAGACACTCTGCAAGATGAAAATGAACACAACGTTTTTTTCCGTCAAAAACGAAAAAGCCTGTCATGGATTTTCTTATGTTTCAACAATTCCAAAAAATCGAGATTAGAGTAATTTTCGACTAATTTGAGATCGCTGATTCTGAATCTGATATTTTTTCGTACCTTTCGCCTCCTTCCTGCAAAAATCACAATTTTCCCAAGAAAATGAAGTTTTGGAGGGGAAGGAGGGGAGGAAGCCAAAAAATATAATATTCCGAATCAGCGACCTCGAATTAATCGAAAGCAATACTTATCTCGATTTTTTTAAAATTGTCGAAATTCCGAAAAATCCACGACAAAGCTTCTTCGATTTTCGACCAAAAAAAATTTTTGTCCGATTTTTTCGTGCAAAGCGTCTAAAATTGGGTTCTTGGAACCAAAAACTAAATTTCTAAAGTTATTTTTCCATAATACTGATTTCGACCAAGAGATGAGACCCTTATATAACGAAAAATTACTTGGGCATAATAAAAACTAACAAAATACTTTTGCCTGTACACGAGTGGTATGTAACTATATTAACGTATTTCTGAAATTCCAACGAACGTCTAAAATTACGTAAAACATCGAAAGAGAAGTTTTGGAGGGGAAGGAAGGGAGGAAGCCAAAAAATATAATATTCGGAATCAACGACCTTGAATTAGTCGAAAACGATACTTATCTCCATTTTTGTGGAATTGTCGAAATTTCGAAAAATCCGTTTTTGAGTCAGATTTCGTCGAAGTGCCCTGGATACAGGTTTTAATGATTCGAGAAAATCATTTCTATGGTCAGCTTCTCCCAAGAATACGTTTCCGCTGAGATAGATCTAAACTTCGCGCGAAATAGCAATTTGAGGAGTGGGGAAGAGGGAAGGTTGAAAAAAATTCGAAATTAGATTTAACTGTTAACACAATTTTCTAAAAATCTTCAGGGTTCGTTTTATTGAAAAATCGTTATCGCTATTTTTAAAGCGATATCGTGTTCTCCAAAATTTATGATTTGATTTCGTCAGTAAATTACAAAACAATAATCATCAATATTTGTGATTTCAAAATCATTCATTTATTAAATAAAACAAAACATAAACAATGATATCAAATTTATACAACATTTTCTTTTCAACTTTCTATCACAGAGATTACATAAAATAATTATATTCGACTAGGGTCGTATCCGAGGGAGAAGGGAGATAGGGGTGGGAAGCAGAACCCCATGAGCTCAGTTTCTTGAATATTTAAATAATGATAGGTAGTATAATTCTCTTACAGTAATACACGTCTTGTAAATATAATAATTATACTGAAATAGATTTTTTTAAGCCGTACTCTATCTCAGAAATTTGCGTTTTTGAGCAGATATTTCACTAAAATTATAGACTGAAATGAATTGAATTTTTTTAACCTTTTTCGAAGGCGCTGAGCTGCCAGATTTTTGTAATGTTTAATTATACATTTTGAGTAGCATTGCAAAGTTGGTAACATTATATAAATTTTCAACCTAACCATAAAAAGAAGCGCAAAATCGGAAAAAGACACCTATATCACCATCATTAAAAATTTCCGCAAATTTCATCATCAACATTTAGAATACTCAGATCGTTTTCAGCAATTTAATCAATAAAATAATACAGTTTTTTCAGAATATCTGGAATTTATGATTAATAATTGTACTTTTTGAACACAATATTATACGATTATAAATTCATTAAATTTCATTATTCGCCTAAAAAATAAGATTTCAAAACTGTAGCCTTCAAAATTTGGGTTATACTATCCATGTCGATAAAAGGCAATGAGTAGAGCACCTCCTCAAGATAAAAAATTTAATTTCTCATAATTAATTTATCATGACTAGTTTAATTGCTAAGAATTATTGATCACGCTGTAAAATATATTCATTATGGTGTAATCTATAAATTGATACATTCAGAAATCCCCCCTCACTTCCCTGACAGTGAACTTGTAAAACGTATGTTCCCTCTTCCTTCTCTCATTGATACGAATATTCTGGTTACGTCCTTCCTTTCGACACACTTAGTCATTTTTGTGGTAAAAATGCAGTCACCACACTTATCGAAAATGTTGCCTTGATATCTTTACCCTGGAGATTTATTTCTTTTCACAGAAAAATTTTTATGCAATAAATCATTTTCATCATCATCGATTAATTTCGGTAGTTTTATGAATCAAATTATCAAATATATCACACAAGTAAATCATGATTTTCCTTAATATAATACATAAGTCTTAAAATACACGCTGGTGTTATACCTGGAATTCGACTAGCAGCAGCGATCTGAAAACATAAAACATAAATTTACATTCTACGTTGCTCTAAATTCTAAAATAAACTAAAAAAAGAAAAAAACCTAACCGTTGGTGGTTTCGCCAAACTCAACTTTTCGACTTCTTCAAATCTCAACGAGAGTTGTTTACTGCAACACATCCAAATCGTGAATGCATATTTAATATTTTCAAACCTTACACGGAATCCAGTAAATAAATGGTTCATCGAATGCTGAAACACTTACGCGTTATAATCGAGTTTAGGAGGAATTTTCATCGATTCTTCTTTTCTAATTTGATTAAATTGTTCGATTTCTTTTTGCATAGAAACGAAATACATACATTCGATAGTGAGCCTCTCTCGAATATATTCTCGGGGTGAAATACCATCAAATACATCCGGAAAAGCGTTAATTAATTTAGATACAGTTATGCCATCGGATAGTGAAATCATTCCGAGCGCGCTGCGAAATAATTCGAATAAATTTACACATCAAGTGGCGCATGAAAATCGAAAACGAAGTTGCGCATACGAAGTAAATACCTCGAATTGCCTGAGCTGTTGGCGTAACCATCGATACCTAAAGCTTTCCTCCATTTATATTTAGACATAGTGAATAATTTTAGAATTTCTAAACCATGATTTATTTCTTTTTCTGTGCGTAAAAATTCGCTGTATCTGTTTTCCGATACACATCCCATTTGGTAACCTGGAAAAAATTCGCAACTCGAGTTGAATTTTTTATTATAAAAATTAAAACTAAATCTTACTGGCAAACGTTACCTTTTCTAGTAAGCCTTAGGTCGGCATTATCAGGCCTTAAATATAATCTAAATTCTGAACGCGCGGTAAACATGCGATATGGTTCATCAGTACCTAATGTGGTAAGATCGTCAACTAACACCCCAATATAACCTTCTGTTCTGCTAATGATCATTTCGGGTTTTTCCAGCGCCTAAAATTATTCAACGTGAGCTTTCATTCGTGTATCTGTCCTTACCAAAGTAAGAATAATATTAACCTTAGCTCCGGCGTTAATGCCAGCCAGAATGCCTTGAGCTGCTGCTTCTTCGTATCCTGTGGTGCCGTTTATTTGTCCGGCGAAAAACAGACGAGAAATTTTTTTCGTTTCTAGAGTAGGTAGTAATTCCCTCGGATCGATGAATTCGTATTCGACTCCATAAGCTAGAATTCGTGTTGATTAAATCGATGCTAAATTTTCTGGCTGATTTTTTAATTAAAATTATTGACATTTTATCGTTCGTGGGTTCGCAAAAAATCAAAGTACACAGCTTTTATATTAACTCGTTATTCACAAACAAAACGATTTTTTTAAATACATCTCAATATCTCACAAAACATTTATTTAGTTATCTATATGTGACCATAGATGGAAATAGTTATCAATTTGTCAAAAAATATATGTATATTATTTTGAAAAATTTTTAAGCCAAGTATTAATCGTATTATGGGAGATGTCAACAATGACTAAGGAGCTGAACTTTTTTAGCTGAGATTTAAATGAAAAACTAAGCTATTACCAGTGGCTTAGCCAGGAGTTTTTCATTGGAGGGGTCTCAACTTTCGTTTCTAACTAATTTCATTTTTTTTCAAGTGGGGTGGTTGATATTTTTCAACAATTTTTTAAGAGGGGGGGGGGGGGGGTGGAGAGGAAAGTTGTGATTGCGAAAGAGAAAATAACAAACCTAAAAATATATTTGTAATAGGGTTCAACTTAACCAGCATATAGAAGATCAAAAATTTTAAAAATGTAAGCAGTCATACTGCATTACTGGAGTTGAGTTTTTAATTAAAGCTTGTTCGGGTTCACGAATAACATTACTAAGCCCTTTTACACACAATATCAAGTCTAAAAAATCCTGAATTATACTATCTAGGCTGATGATAGGGAATACGTAGAGCACCACCTTAACTTCAGATAAAAAATAAATAGTGGATCGTAAAAATTTGGGTATGATTTGAGGACTCTCAAATAGCTGTACTTTGAAAAATACGTGTTCACATACTTATTGTATGGCAAAAAACAGTACATTTTTTGTTCTAATTTAACATCTTAAGGGGTCTTGGAAGAGGTAAGGTAGGGATTTTCTGACTCGGTACTGGATGTGATTTGTAGACATGAAGGAGCTGGAAAAGCAATTTTCAAATCTGAACACGCCCCAGTTAAAAATTCAGCTCTAGTAATGCGGCATGGCTGCTTACATTTTTTTTTTCAATTCAGAAACACTCACCTGGACGTAACATAATCACGTTTTCTAATCCTTTAATAGAATGTATCATTTGCTCTTGCATCTCAACTGGCATCGTACAAGATAAGCCACCAGGATAAATAACATTCGTGTTTAACCCCTCCGGTTCCAACCAAACTTGATGTACCCTACCACCGAATCTGTAATCAAATGAATCGATGAACAAAACGTATTTAATTCAGATGAGAAATTCATAGAGTGATCATCGGACTATAAGCTGGAATGCGACGAATGACTTTTTTGTTTTTGTTTCTTTTTTTTCTCAGAAATTTTTTTCATTTTTTATTATTTCCTAAAAATTACGAACTCGTTTATACTTTTGTCATGAGCCCGATTTTTAATATATTTTTGAAAATTTTCTATGATATTTTGTATTTAAAAAAAAAAATTGTCAGTTTTATTATGCCTATTTCAGTCTTTAAAATGTTCAGTCGTTCAAGTTAGTTGGATAAGTATTTTTGAAAAATTTGTTGGGTAACCCTAAGAATTCAAAAAAAAAAAATTATCGATTACTCACTTGATCGATTTAGCTTCGATAGATGGACAATATCTAGGACCTCGTACTTCTTCGCGAATGTGTTTGTTTAATTTCAAACTATCGAGGCATATTTTTTCAACTTTTTCATTTGTATGAGTTAAATAGCACTTTAATTGATCTTCAGGCTGCAAAACGATACTTTAAAAATTTTCAATCTCATGAAAAAATTTCATCACTTAAAAGTGAGAATTACTTTAATCCAAACTTCTTCAGTTAGAAATGAAAATGGAACTGGCGGATTATCTCCGACAATATAAGTTAAACCTTCGTAATTTATCGTAGTTCCATCTAATCTCGGCGGAGTGCCTAATAATAAAATTTTATTTGAATTCAATTGTAGGGTAATTAGGAAGCAAATTACGCCAACTCTTACCAGTTCGTAGCCTTCCAATTTTAAATTTTAAATCCCTCAACGTATCTGCCAATCCTATGCTAGGCTCATCGCCCATTCTACCGGCGGGCCTGGATTCCAATCCCATATTAATGGTAGCTCTTAAAAACGTACCGGTAGTCAGTACAACACTATCAGCGTAATACTTTTCTCCACTAGCTGAAATTTTTTCCTCAAATTATTGAAAATAATTTACAACTGAAAGTATTATCAAGGTTTCAGAAATGCGTACCGAGAATAACACCGATACATTTTTTAGTATCGCTATCGTGGGTGTTTTCTTCTAAAATTAAATCTTCTACTGCACCTAGAGCGATTTCTAAATTCTTCACTTTGAAGAGTTCATTTTGAAGATTTTTTTTATAAAGTTGACGATCTATTTGAGCACGAAGACCCCAAACAGCTGGACCTTTTCTTCGATTCAAAACCTACAGAAAATCAAAATAAGTTTTTTATGAACTTTTTTTCAAACAGCAAAAATAATTGGCTGATGGTGTCTTCCAATAATCTTTCTAACAATGTTATTTCTACGTATTTATGGTAAATGAAAATGTAATATAAATATTAATCGCAATAAAATGATAATAATTTCATGGTTATTTTGCTTCAACATTTACACGTTCTTTTTGAAAATAATCATGCGGAGGAAAAAACGCAAAGGTATTTAAAAATAAATTTTTCTATTTTTCAGCATTTTTTTAAGAATGTTAAAAATGACTATACATTTTAAAAATTTCAAATATACGTAAAACGAGATTAATTTTGCAAAAAATATGCCTTTTTCAAGCATAAGTTTTTGTAGATAAGTAAATTTATTCCATACAAACCTTATATTGTACACCAGAAATATCACAGATTCTTCCACAAAGTCCATCCAATGCATCTACTTCTCGCATCAAATGTCCTTTACCAATACCGCCAAAGGATGGATTACACGACATTTCACCTGAGAAAGAAATGTGCGAAATGAATTATTTTTAGGTGATTAGAGTCGAACATACATGAATAACTTTATTACCAATTGTTTCTTTTTTATGAGTGATTAATAAGGTCGATACACCCATTCGAGCTGAAGCGGCACAGGCTTCGGTGCCTGCGTGCCCTCCACCAACCACAATAACACCGTATTTACGGTTTGTGGTACCATCGTGAAGCAGAGATGTTGGTACTTTGAAGATATTGACCTTATGAAGTATCCTGCACCTGTAAATTGTGATATAAGTGGTTAACGAAATCTATGGTGATTCTATAAATTCCCTGGTGTTTTTCTCCACTGAAATGAGCTTCATTTCGTTTCAACGTATGTTATATTAGTTCGATCATTATGAGGGAAATAATAACATTAACAGAAATAATACAACAACGATATCTCACCTCAGTAATTTTCCAAAATGTGACATTGCTGCTGCTTCGTTATATTGTGAAAGATTAATCTTTCGAAATTTTAATCATTTTTGAAGTTATTATTCGTTTTCGATGTTTTCTTTTTACAATTAGAAAAAAAAAAAGTTGAAAAAAATTTACCGAAAAAAATAATGTTGAAAAATTATTAATTAATCAAAATTACGAAAGAATAAAAAGCATGAGATTTTTGCAGCAAACATTTAAAATGGCGGCAAAAATTTGCTACAACATGAATCACTTGTTTGCTAATTTTGACTACGCTGAGAGCGCTAATTCTTTTTCAATGATTGAGAAAAATGGAAATAATGTTCGAGTAAAGCATTCTCAAATTAAAGAGAAATCTCAATTTCAATTGTCCCAAAATGGGTTGGTTTCACTTTCAAACTTCAAAGACCCTTTTCTTCTTAGAAAGAAAACAATAAAAACATCGAAAGTTGATGGATGGATCAAAAATGGCGTATTACCATATCTCATTTATAGAGTCTGACATAGAATAAAGAAAATACTCTAGACGCCTCCATTTTAATTCAATTACTGCGAAAAGGAGATGCTTGTGACATGTTTCATGAAATGATAATTTGCGTTCATGGTGGTACGCTAATTTTGTAATTAGTACATGATTACATTTTTGTAATTGTACGCTTTGTGTTTGAATTTTGGTGGAATTGTTTGATTAATTTAACATCTCGAGTCGAGTCATTAAATTATTATACATTGGTACAAATCAAATGTATAAGAAAAAAACAGAAAAGAAACGGTTAAGCCGGGCATAAATTTGAATTTAGTAAGTTCGACATTTTAATTAATCGTCTAATTTTGTGGGAATACGACTTTCGAACGTAAAAGGTCTCTTTTACGTTATGACTTGTACAAGGAAACTATTATCGATTTTTCGGCCTCGATTATTACTCCTATTCACGTCAACATATCATTGACGAGAATAACTGAATAAATCGAAATTATCCGTTGCACGTTTTTATACTGACTCGATGTTTTATTTTTGCTAGCTGTGTTGATTATGGCTTCATTTCAATCTGGTGACAAAGTATTTGCCAAAGTACGTGGTTACCCGCCGTGGCCAGCCAAGGTGTTGAATTATATCGACGAGGGCCCTAATAGACAGAAGATTCAAGTGTACTTTTACGGTACGCGGGAAACAGCCACTTGTAAACCGGAAGAAGTGTACGATTATTTATCATATCGCGAAAAATACGGAAAACCGCTGAAGCGAAAATTTTTCGCCGAAGCCATACAAGAAATCGAATCTGAACTCGATCCGCCACTACGTAAAGGAGGGGTACCAACGGTAGCTGTCGCCCCTCTTCCTACGCCACCAGTTTCTGTCGCCGGCGATAAAGATAGCGACGACGAGGGTAATCTAGTAATTGATGAATCTCCGTCGCAAAAATCCAAACCTAAGCCAGACGCAAATAAACCATTGAAAAGAAAATTAAGCGTCGGTAGCATCGAAATGACCGATTCGCCAGTTGAACTGACCTCTCGTTCGGGCCGTAAAATTAAACCGAAAAAATTCCTAGATGAACCCGCCGAAACTTATAATACCCCTGTTTCAAGCAAAGCGAACAGAACGAAACCACCACGTGATAACGCGACCGCCGATGAAAATGGTAAAACAAAAAAACCCGCAGATCAACCCGAAACGCCCAATAATACATCGTGTAAAGTCGAACTACGTTGGGATGGCACGCAGAACGTGAAGAATTTGTTGAATAAGTCGGAGAATAGTGATCTGCCCAAAGGCATTAAAAAAGATTTCAGAAAATCTTTGAAAAAAAGAGTCGAAGAAAATAAACCAAAGGAGTTGTACGCTGATAACGAAAACCTGGAGTTAATTAAAATCGAAGTACAGTTGTTGGATGCTGATTATCGCATCAAGTCGAGCTTAAATTTGTTGAGTGCTGATTGCGACGAATGTTTGCACGCAATGGATGAGATTTTAGAATTGAAAGTGAACGCGTTGATGTTGAAAAAACATCCGGAAGTTGTTGATACCGTTAAAAAATTAAGAAAATATGTTGGAAACGTATCTGAATGGAAGCTAACTGCGGAACAGGAGGCCGCTTTCAACGAAGGTGCCGCTAAAATTCGCTCCAAAGCGGAATATATTTACAATAAGTTCAGAAGTCTGTTTACCATACCAAATGGAAAAACCTTTTTCGAATTCTATTCCGACGAAGTTTCCAAGTTTCAACAGAAAAATAGTAACTTACCCCTCAACCAAGTATATCAAATGACTGAGGAACCGAGCGAGTAATTCATTTTCATTATTCCATATTTTATTTGCAAAACTATATTTTTATTTTTAATTTTATCGACTGTTTCATTAATCTTAATGATTATTTTTTAATTAAAATCGTTATGTTCAAATTTATTCTTTATTTCTTCATTCTAATGTGTTTCTCTCTTATGCATATCATTCATAATCTAGCGATCACTATTCCAAATAGGTAAGTCGCATGATCCAACTGTGGTGTTATCAAAAATCGAATTTGATGAATCTCACAATTTTTGAAATACAGATCGGCAATAATAATTATGGAGTTTATTACATTTTATCTTGAAATTATTGGAATGATTTACAACAGAGTGAATTATATAAATCGAGCTTTTACATGACTTGAGTAGAAAATTTTTTCGAAGAGTAATTTGGTGAAACTTGATAATCTAGTATATTTGTTTCGCGCAATCAAAAGTGTTATTAATTATTTTTATTGAAAGAAAATCAATTCTATCGAAAAAAGTGGATCTTGAAACAATTATTACGCCAAAAATAATGATATTCATTACGATAAAATGATTCAAATGTATGGAAAGTTACCCTTCAAAAGGTATGTTGTGAAGTGAACTTTCGATTTCTCCCACATTGCAAACTCGAATGAATACGGAGATTCGTTATCTAAAATGTTCGGATTATTTTAGCCTCAAGTCACGTATTACATTTCTGTAATCGCTGCCACATGACAGAACAAAAGATTTCATATCGTTATCACAAATTTGTGTTTCAGAAACGATGTACATACTTGGTTAACGAAAAAAATCATCTTTAAAAACCCCCTCCTCGATTCGTAAAATACAATCGTAATACTACCGAAAAATACATGAATCGAAGGAACTACGCATATCCAGCGTGTGTTAAATTACATCACTGTTGCGGAAGAAAACATTAGTGTAATAAACCTTAAACTGGTCTTCCGTCTTCATGCGAATCTTCTTACGTATTTACCCACCAGTTGTTAGTTGGTTATTAGTTCATGTTTGAGATGATCTTCCAAGTTCAAGGCCGCGCCGCTGGCCAAATTATCTGTATTGTTAAATGTTATAATTGGGTGTTTCAGTGTAGTTGCATTTTACCTCACATATGTAATGTGTTTCTACAGGTTACTATCTTAACCTAGGATTGGCAGTTTAATGCGAAAAACTGGTAGAATAGAAAAGGCTTACTTATTTCTTAATTGATATTTATGTTGAATGACCCGAAGAAAATAACAATATGGAATAATTTTGGTTTCAGAGAAGGCGTATGTTCCGAGGTTTTCTAAAAGGCTGCGATATCCATAATTTCTTAGGTGTTGAACAGTTGAGGAATCAACTTTATTTCGAGAAGTTACACTCATTATTTGACGCCGATTGAGATATGCAAGATTGGGAGTGGGAGTTGACTCCTTTTTTTGATAAAAACTTATTATTTGCTGAAAAAAGTGAAATTTCAAAACTACCTATAGTGGTTATATACTATGACCGAAAAAATGAATACCAAAAGCACCATCTTAACTAAAGATCGTGCTTTTCCTATTACGGTTTTTGTTATAGTATAACAAAAAATTTGAAGGCAAAAATTTTCTAATTTAATTTTTTGGGGGAATAATGAAATTTTATGAATTTTTTATTACAGAATTAAAGGTTCAAAAGAGCTAATTCTTGATGATCATAAATATAGAATATTCTGAAGTTGTTTTTAGACAAATATCAATAATCTTTTGGATCTTACAAAAAATATCCGTGATCTCAAATTGATCAAAAGCAACGTTTAAATTTCTTCCTTTTTACCTGGTAAAAAAAAACAAACTTTTCTTAACTCTGGGCGCAATGAACATTTTTACTAGGTACGAGCTACCTTTTAAGCAAGAGGTAAAATTGTTTATTTATTTCCCAATATTGATGTAAGCGTACGTGATCTGTATTTTGTTCAAGTTGGCATACGAGGTGTCTAGGATGCGGTTTATGGACCTGAGAAATTCATTTCTGTAGTTGGTTTTTGACAAACATGTGTTTTTATCGGTACTCATATAGTTCTCAATTTGTTATAAAACTCTACGTTAGGTAGGGGGTAAAAGAGAGAGAGAGAGAGAACAAGAAATAGAACAAGATTTGAAGTTAGCGACCTCAAGTCAGTCGAAAATGATATCTTGTTCATGGCTCCATTATACCCACGTATTTGAGAGATATTATTTTATTATTGCAACATGAATACATAAAATTAGATGCATTCACCCTTTAGGTTAAAGGCAAGTAATTTCTTTGGTGATACAATCATCTCAAACTTTGTGCCTTCAATTTCAAAGTATTTAACTTAATCAATGCCCAAATCATTTTTCTAAACAAGTAAACATAATTCTTTTGGTATACGTAAGATGCCTATGTTTAAATTGTAGGTATGAATTTTAGTATTGTTAAACAATTTGCCTACCTTTAACTGGAAGGCATCTTTTATGTAATAATACCTCTAAAATTGGTTAGGTAGGTGAACAAAGCTTTCTTTTCCACTAATTCATGGTCGCTGATTCCGAATCTGATATTTTCTCGATTATCTTTTCCTCCCACCCAAAATGGCATTAGTTTGTTGAAAACTCTAATTAATTACCTATACTCAGCAAAAAAATCGAAGAGCAACAAATTATCAATACATATCATACTAAGGAATCATGATGTTTCCCATACTAAATGATAATGAGAACATTTTCGACTCGTCAAGAGGGTGGCGATTCAAAAGAAAAAATTACATTTTTCTCACGCGAATAAGTTTCATCATGACAGATATTCTTCAAATATGATCTTAAGCAAATCTGAATTCAAGCATTTTTCCTGATTCTGTAAGTAAATCGCCAGCGGAAAGAGATAAATATTGTCAGGAGGGTATTGGAATGGTTTAAAATGAGAACTTCCGAGTTTAATAAAATATATTAGCACACATACGACATCAGGAGAGCAGTATTAATTATTAATAATTTACTTTAGAAACAAACGAATGAAAGGCGGCTCAACAACTTCGAGCTCATTTCAATTTAAATTTCATATCAAGCAGAGAAAAATACTCGTATTACGTGCAACGATAACATTGATAGGATAAGTGATTAAAAGCATTAAAGGTTGATGTAGCTTTTTTTTGTACAATTTTTAATCTTTGAAATGGATTGATAGAGATATACTATATCTATTAGATATTAGTGAAAGAAATACGGATTGCACGGACATTTTAAACTAATGATTATTAAATATTTCTGCGTTTAGTTTCCGCAAAGATGTGTTTCCGGTGAGCTACAGACTTAAGCGTCGGTTATAATGGCACTGACTGTGTCAATGAAATTTTCACGGAATGGCTAGAACTATCCAAAAAATCCCCATTACTTTGAAGTGATAACAGAGTAACATGAACAAACAAATGTTTGACACCGTAGAAATTCACTGAAAAGTTAAAATATTTCAACTTTTCACTGAAACCCAGAGAATCTTTCATTGCCTGATTCACTGACTATTATAAACGGTTCCATAAAAAAACACAGGTTCAACTTTTTCTGTGAAAAATTCAGTGCCATTATAACCGACGCTTTACCTAATTTTGGAGAAAACTTCATTTTTAAAAGTAAGGGAAAAAGTAAAAGTAAAAATTAGTGCCAGATTTGACATCTATGGATGGAGAAAGTTCCTCTAGAATAGGTTAAAACAATATAGGAAGTGTCGTTTTCTATTAAATTCGAAGTCGTTGATTTCAATTGACAATTGATTTTTTTCACTCACCTCTTTTCAGCCCTCAAACTGACAGTTTTGAAGCAAAAATATATTTACTTAAGCTCTCCGTTAAATTCTAAAGATATCCAATGACATAATCGAAATTTTTTTAAATACACGTTAGTAAAGTTGTGTATCCTCCGATACATAAGACAAAAGTGATTTTTAATGATTATTTTTGTAAACGAATTATGCTTATTTCGGAAGGTACGCATTTCAGGAGTAATTAAGTATCTAATTTTAAAAACGATTTTCTTACTTCAAAAACTCATATTTAAACAGTTTGCAAATCAAAATATGACAAATAGTTTTTTTGTCAAAAAATGAAGAAGCTTGTAGATCATCGATTTTTCTGAATTTCCATGATTAAAAAACAAACAAACAAAATTCATTGATTTAAATTCAATGTAATTATGAATATATTTTGTGTCGATAAAATATTTACAATCCATTTTGCAACATAATACATAACGATATTTTAATACCTACTACAAAATTAGAATATACCATTTTAAATGTATGTTTTGTGTTAAAAAAAATTATTTTTCATCTAAACATAAAATATGAAAAGTTGAACTTCACTATTCGATCGGTCATAACGGATTTTTCACTTCTTGCAAAATGATATATTTTAACAATATTATGTAGGTACTCACAGATGTTAGACAATAACTACATATAATGTAGGTATAAATCATTCATATTTTCAGTTGTATTTCAGAATAAACACTTTTTTGCATTCTTCAGAATTCACTGAAAATTATGTAATTAGATATTATGCACCACAATGGAAAGTTTATATCTGTGCGTATCATTTACTTTCAACTACATGAAAAAAGGTAACTTGATCATAACTTACTTAGTTCAATTTATTGTATAACGGAAGAACAATAACATATGGTATCATGTTTACAGAAATCTACTTATTAAGTACTCCACGTAAACAAAATCTGTACTTCGTTTTGATATACATCTCTTTCTACATTTTATTACTTTAAAAGAGATAAAATCGTTTTAAAATAAATAATTGAGTATTGATTCAAGTCTAATGTTCCTATTACTTACTCACCCCCTCACATGTCTATTCAAATATTATTAGGCATGAGCTCAAAATTCATGAAACTACTGTTAACTGATAACCGTTTGATCGGTAAAAACAACAAAAATATTACAAACAACGACGAATTAATAAATAAACAAATAGTTTTAAAAGAATTTTTATAACATACATATAATCTTGTTATATTTATCATTCATTCTGACATTGAAACAAATATATAAGAGCTATTTATTATTTATACTTTATGAAGTGATGTCATCGTCATATTCATTATAACATCTTTCAATCTCCAAGTTTTAATTTATATTTACAATTGCGATAGGACTTCAGTACTCATCATTCTTAGCTCTAATTTTCAATATCATACTCCAGTTCATTGTAAATAATTCATTCTATTCGAGTACTTTTAATACCTACCACCTACCGAATATAACTCGAATATAGCTTAGCCATTTTTCTTTCTTTAAACGTAAGCTCGATCTACTTCTTTAATCTTAGCTCATTTTAAGCAAAAATTCATCTAAATACATGAACAACAAACTGTTCAATGATATACCTAATATAAATAACCAACAGCATCGACAATGCATATTCGTTACCTATAATAAGTTTCAAAATAAATTTTCAACTCGTGTTTCGTACTTGTAAGAATTAGAAAGCAAAAGATTCGAAATTTTATAACAGAGAAGAAAACTTACCGAAGTTAAGGAAACCTTTCATTTCAATGGTTTCTAAAATTATACGCAGTATGGAGCATTTATTGAATAATAGTGAAATATAATTTGGCAATTTATTTTGTAAATATAACTTGCTTGCTGATCCAAGAGAAAACAAATTCATTGAAAAGTATGTCGAAAGAAACTGATGATGAAAACCTACTAGGTATATATAGCATTTTTTGATATTAAGTAATGATGAAATCTGAATACTAATATTGAAATTTTATAATCGAAGAGAAACAGAAATATAGAAAAGAAACAGATTTAGAGAAAGAAGAATCTAAGCTTTTTTTTAACAGTCAAAGTATTTATGATCCATTTGAACATCGCAGTTAATAATCTTGAAATGAATATCTTCAACTTCCATCAGCTGAAAAAAAAATCTAAAAGAAATGTTGACAAAGCGAACAGCTGTAAGTATAATATAATAGCGCGTTTGTGCATGCAATAATTTTTTCAATTTAGAAGTGAAACTATCTATATAAAGCGTTTTAATAAATTACGTTAATTCCTCCAAATAGGTGTGTTAGAACAAGTGGAAAATAAAAACAAAGAAAACAATAAAAGTAAATTAGTAAAATACAAATGAAAAAAAAATCTTATAGTTAGAAATGTTAATAGTTGAAATGCAAGCTTTGATTTTCATTATATGGCACTTCTAAAGCTGATACCGGTTAGTAAGAATTGAAAAATATTCAAACTGAAACAAAAATTCATGAATTAGTATGCATAAATGTAATTTACCTTCAGTTAGATAAATACTATATAATGTTATCAAAAAAAAAAAAAAAAAAAAAAAAATGGAACTGATCGAATTTGATCATAAAAAAAAGGTGACCAGATATAATTTGATCAAATTTTATGAAATTTCATTTAATTTTAGCATGCGACGATAAAATTTGATCAAATGAAATCCATACTTTTTGAATCAAATTTGATCACATTATATCCTATTTATCAATTTGGATAATTTTTATATCAAATTTTTGTCGAGATATATCAAATTTTTCAACTTTAATTAGATTATTATCGATATCGAATTATACGTGGTAAATTAGTTTCATAATTTCATCAAATTCTTTCATACCAAGAAAAAAAGAATCGATCAAATTTAACTGAAATTCATCAAATATCACATAATTTGATGAAAAATTTTAGTAAGAAATCAACCAGATATAACTTGATCAAAGTTGTTCAAATTTGATGAAATTTGATATATTTCGACAAAAATTAGATAAAAAGGTATCAAATTTGATCTAAGAGGTATTAGATTTTATCATCAAATTTGATCAGTTTGTATTTTCCTTGGGTAGTTATTCATAGATGGTAGCAGTTCATGTCTATACCTAGCAATCACTTCAAATAAAAATTATAATGAAAGTAAAACAATAAGCAGCCAAATAATGACGATTTTATTTGATTAAATATGATATAAAAAAAATAATAGTATAAAACAGATACAGCCTAATGATATGTTTTTATTTTAATTTTGCCATTTTAAACATTTTATATAGGTAATAAAAAATATATTATTGTGTTTCCAAATATTATTGTGATTTTTTGTGCAATTATTGCTTAAAGAAATCAGTGATTAGATGATTAACTAATTATTACAATTTTCCTTTTTGAAACTTGAATCAAAATCTGAACAAATGAAATTATAAATTCATTGCATCACGAACGAATTCGAACATTTTAGTACCGATTTCAAAGTAATTCTGAAAAAACTGTAGATATTCGCGTGAATAATAAATAAATAAATCATCAACAGGTACAAATATCGATTGAAAAGTGCTGAATAATTGAGTATTAACGAGTTGGTCTCATAATAGTATTTTCAAGAATTCATCAACTATCCAGGCTTGCGTTATAAATACGTATAGATAGTTTTATAAAATATTATATTGATACAATAGTAGGATAGGATTTGCGATGGCTTTCAATAAATATGGAAACTCTGGAATTAACACAAATAAAAATAAATACATAATAAAGCACGTTAAGCTTAACATGACGGTACGTAGCTGATAATGCGTAATTACTGCTACCGCTATCTAAAATAACGCAGAAAAATAACCTTTCATACTCACAATTCAAAAATCCTTTCGCTTTTCCAAGAACACTTGACGGGTTTAAAACAGACTCGGCCGTAGAGCTAGCCTGTTTAATTGCTTCTTCTCGCTTTTCATCTAAAAATTCTTCGGTATTTTTCAATTTCTCATCGACAGTACTACTGACCTGGAAAAATTTAATTTGTCGTGGTGATGGATGATTTCAAATTTAATATTTAGATTTAATCCACATACCTGTTGAGTAACATCATCGACGACTTTATTCGTTTCTTTGGCAACTTCATCCTCGAAACCATCGACCGCTTGTTTTGCTTCGGTGCTTAAAGAGTCCACTTCACTTTTCGACTGCCATAGCAAATCGCCTATTTTTTCTTTCTGTAAAATACAAGTATATTATTAGTTCGGGTGATCTGCGAGTAAAGTTTATTTGTAAGGCTCTAGCATCAAGATACTTCAATAATAAATCTTAGATAGGTACACAAGGTGTTTCACATCAATATGAGCTCCCTCATAACACATATAGGGCTACTCATACGACACTCATGTATGATGGTTTGCCTACCCCAATTGCTGAAAGGGATGAGATAGCAAACACTTGTAAAATGTTTTTATGACAAGATAATAACCAATTTCAGAAATGTTTATGCTATCATCCAAGTTAGGAGAAAATATGCTTTTTGAGTCAAAATGCAGAGTATGCAATCATCAACAATCAATTACTAAGCGTATATGCGTAAATTTTGTGGAAAAAATTTAGTCGTTCTTTGGTTTTCCCCCTCCTCCCAAAAAAAGTTCTGGTTGCGTTAATGTAGACAGGAGAATGTGATAAGCAGAAAAATAGTGGAACAAATTATTCCCTTTTATACAGCCCAGCAAAAAAGGTATCGATTAAATTTTATCAAAAAAATTACTAATCAATTAATTACATAATGTGATAAAATTGTATCAAATATGAAATTCGATTCTATTTGAACAAATTATATTAATATCCTAGAAATAAAGGAATAGATCAAATTCATCAAATATGATAAAATATGATAACAATTTTATCAACAAATTGACCAGACAATAATTTGATATAATCTGATCAAAGTTGATAAAATTTGATGAAATTTTATATGTTGCGACAAAAATTATATTTAAAGTTATTAAATTTGATTGAATAAAATGTAATCTGATCACACTTGATTCACAAGATCACAAGATACGCAATTGATTTCATTTGATCTAACCTTATCTTTCATCAAATTTGATTACATTATGTTGACATGATTTGACAAATTTGATGAAATTCGGTCAAATTGTATCGCGTGATCAATTTCTTTTTTCTTAAAATGTGAAGAACAAATTTGATTGAATTCGATAAAATTGTATCAAGTGAATTCTTTGCGAAAAATATAGAACAAATTATCGAAGAAAAAAGGAATTGAAAAAATTTAATTTTAAAAAATTGGCTAATTATGTATTTGGATAAAAGTTTATCTAATTTGATGAAATTCGATCTAATTTGATCCAATCAAATTAGCATGCAAAGATCAAATTTGATGGAATTTCATCAAATGAAATTCATTACTTTTTGGGTTAAATTTGTCAGATAAGATCTTAGTCTATCAAATTTGATACTAGTATGTACTTAATTTTCACTGAGACATATAAAATTTCATCAAATTTGATCATTTTGATCAATTTTGATCAACCTGGTGTGAGCAACAGAAGAAGAAACAAATCTACATAATACGATAATGTTATCATTGTGGATGGTTATTGTGCTTATTATCTACAACTACAAAACAAACTGTATGTATAACATGTTTGTCTATCTGCGATATCGAAAAAGTTGTAAAAAATTCCAATTTTTCAATCTTTATATCGCCTTCCATTTTACAGGTAGGAAAAATTTTGATATTGTTTATTTTTATGCCAACAAATATGAAGCTAAATTTTAGCTAAATATGGCAAAATGCCCTAGACTTGGTTCTGAGAGTATTTGAAAATGAGAAAATGTTAATTTTACTCCGGAAAAAAGGAAATTATAAACAAAAATGACCAGACTTCATAATTTGATAACATTTTATCAAATTTGATGAAATTCGATGTAATTTGATCGAATCAAATTATCAGCATGTGAAGATCAAATTTGATTAAATTTGATCAAATAGAATCAAATACCTTTTGCATCAATAATTTGATCACACAAAATCCTATTTCATCAAATTTGATTACTTTATATCCAATTTTTGCAACAATACATAAAATACATCTGATCAATTCTTGATAAAATTTCATTGAATTTTATCATATTTGATTAATTTTTATCGGATCTATTCTCTTTTCCGGGATTGGATAAATTTTTAAGATTTTCACAATAATTTGTTGAAAACAATTGTTATGTGATGTAGAATTTTTTTTTTTTTATAAAATTTGCAAAGATTAGAACTTTGGTATTGTAAATCCTTTTCCTCGGATTTTGCGAAATAAGTAACATATTCGATCGTTTCTTAATACTTGATAATTTTTTTTTAATAATTTACTTGTTGTTCTAAAATAGCGGCAGCCGCATTTTTCTTTTCGATAGCTAATTCTTCTACTTTTTTCTTTTGTTCTTCTAATATTCCTTCGGCTTTTTCTCCTAGATTTTTGATAGCTGAAATACAAAAATGGATAAATCAGATTTTTCAAACTAGATTTTCGATAGGTACTGCAGTAAACAGCATAAACATGAAGAAAATAGGTGATATGTACAGGGCTGAAGATTTAAAGCAACTGTCACGAGAGAAACGATTGTCAATTTCATTTTATCATTTTCGCTTTACTACCCTAATACATTTCAATAGCTTCGTGTATAGCGAAGATAGACGAACTGTTTGAATTCTAAATGACCCGAATAAAATAGATTACATTTTAAAATCGAATTTCTGTCCCAGAATTGAAGAAATTTCAGTAACCTACAACACTGATAAATACGAAATCAATATGAAAGAAATTCAAAACTGTAAACAAACCTTCGGTATTTACTGGTGGCACCGGTACACTCGGTTTGATCGGACTTTTTGAAAATAAAGACTTCACACCGCTTATCGGATTAAGTGGGCTTAATGAAGGCAACTTAAATTTAGCACACGGAAAACAAAACATATTACTATAATTACTAATTATACGAGCACAGATTTTTAATTCGAGCACACAGATCAAAATCCTCGAATAAATGTATTATTCCTATATAACTCTTCGTACACTCTCGCATTCGGATTAAGTTGCACAAGTATGTGTACATATGTTGCAGCGTTAAATTAACTTGAAATATTTATTAGGCTATAAGTAAATACAGGAAATTGGCTTGAAGCGCCCAGCGTTTTTTTATTTCAAGATGTTATTTAACCGGATAGCCTTGAAATACGAGATTCCGCCGAGTCTTGTATTTCTGTATCATCTCAACGGTTATCTCGAATCCAGAATCCAGCCTGTTTTAGTATGCAAATAGCAACGAATTGTCACCGATTTCAATTATCATTAGGGAATACATTTGGTTCGATGTGGAAGATGCGTAGGTACGCAAAAGAGTTGTTATACTGATGGCATTCGTTCGTTCATTCGCATAAGTGCCTATGGCTCCCAGCGGAATCGAAATTGCGTTTGATTTATCGCAGGTGATTTATCATTTCTTCTTTCTACTTCGTTTATGCGAGTGAAGCGAAATGTGGTTTATAGATGCTAGCGAAAAGCTTGCTTTATTTTCTGTTTTGTTATTTTCCAAAAGAAAAAATTACGTTAAAAGTACAAATGAGTTGTAATCGAAGGATAATACCTATCTAGTACCCATGAGTAGATTATTATTGTTGTTGTTGATTATTTTTATTTTTTAAATAAAAAATTATAGGTAGTTATATTATTAAAACAATTTATCAACTTCAGTAACCTGAAAGAACTACATTTAATTATTTTTAAATTAAATTAATATAAAATATAAATGGTCACACAGGCCCAGATCGAGCAGGCGAGTCTCTGAGAAAATTTCGGTGGGCCGTGAAGTATTTGAGCCGATTGAGGTAAAAATTGGGCCACTTTAATTTCCAAACTTTGATTAAAAAAAAAAAAAGAAGAGAAAGAATTGGTGTGATTAATACTAAATGGGCCATTAAAAATGGGATTTCTCGGTAAGCTGCTAAATTTTCTCATTTCTGGATACAGCTCTGTGGTCACAGAGTGTTTCACAATACGTCTTGTCTCATTTATGTGGTAAATAGTCAACTATCATAGAGTAAAAATGATACCATTTGCCAACTCAAAATATTAAGGGGCTAAAATATTGACGATAGGCATGTGGAGATGACGTCAACATAGAGAACGTATGATGTAATATTATTGGTTAAAAAACAATCAGGTAACAAATGCATATTGAAGGTGGTGCGCCTTAATTTATTGAACAATTTTAAAAGGGATACTCGATAAGACATTTTCGAAAGTTATTAATAAAAATTTAAAATCAAATAATTTCCGCGATTTTTTGTACTTATTTCACAATATTTCCCCTCTCTCCCCTCTACATTTTTTAAAAACCAATAACACTACATCATACATTCCACGCGTTGCCAAAAATTGCACACGCATAGGCGTGTCGCAAGATATTAATTTGCCAAGGTCATCTTATGAATTTTTAATTTTTTTTTCGAATTCTATATCTCAACCCCTTCACTATTTCAAGTAGGCATATATCACTTTTACACTACGATCGTTGACTATTTAATACACAAAGCGAACAAGACGTTCTAGGAAGCATATATTTTTCAATAAATCCAGCAATTTGAAGTTAGCAGAAAAATTGTTTTTCAAAGATTGAAATTAATGAAAAACTACGTGATGAGATATTTTAACGACCAGTTCAAAGGAAACATCCAACGAGAAATGATGCAAAAAAGAGATTTTATTTACAACTTTTTCGCTTCTATTTTACACAAAATTACAATATTAATTTTCTATCAAAAAATGTTATAAATGTAGGTAAGGGTGAGGGAAGATGAACAAGAGAAACAGAATTAGTCTCAAAAGACATATATGCCTTCAGATTATAGTTAGACTACTTGTTATGCAATCAATCTTAATCCCATGCCGTCAATTGAAAAATAGGCAATTTCTTCAACACCCAACGACAATAATTTGCATAAAATAATTTAGAAGCAGATTAAATTGCCTATTCTCATATTGATGGCATAGTGTTGAAATCAATTCAAAAAAGTTGCCCAACTTCAACCTGAAGGCATCTTCATGCTTTTACATCTTATGCTTTTAGAATGAGATACTACCTCTAAAAATCTAAAGTAGGTAAAAACAGTAAAAGATTGGTTATTTGCGACTTATTAGAAAAAACTGACTTGAATCAGATACCACCTCTTTACTTTCCTCTATCTCTTGCCACTCAAAGCGGAGTTTTATTCAAAAATTCCGTTAACCCTTTCGGATAAGCATATTTGCTGAAAACTAACTGGGTTGATCTGATGGTGAAGAGATATTAGTATTTTCTTCTTTTCAAAAAAAAAAAAAAAAAAAAAAAAAAATAGTAATTTTAGAACAAAGTAAAAAGTGATGATAAGAAATGTCATTGGATTCCTAATCAGAGACATCGAAAAGTCTGAAATCTATATGAACTTCTGTGTCTCGGTTTCTGGGCTAAAAACAATTTTAGTCAGATTTCGTGGTGCAAAATGCATTGAAGATCGATTGGAGATTTCGGACCCCAGAAATTTATTTCTGCCAGTACTATCGAGCGAATATGCTTTGCGGAGATATGCGTAATTTTGAGATAAAAATTCACTCACTCAAGACAAATTCGAAACCAGTGTTTTTCAACCAGTCCAAATCCAAAATGACACCTTGATATCGTTTTACTTAATCTTGAGCACTATTACATTGATGTAAACTCTAAAAGCATATGGATGCCTTCAGGTTAAACATAGGCAACTTATTTGACAATAAATCCCAATTGAACGCCTTCAATTTAGATGCAGACAATTTATTCCACACACAAGAAAATAAGTTCCAAGTCAATTAAATTGCATACTTCTGAATTTAAGGCAGAAAGTCGACATTCAACGCTGAATAATTAATATACTTTCTATCAAAAGGTCAAGTTTCCTTTTGTAGAATACGTGGAATATATACTGAAAAACATCTTTTGAAGGCCAGTAGAGGTTATGGACAAAAAATATCATCGCATTCGAAATCAAAGACTTCGAGTTGATCGAAAACAACCCCTACTTCGAGGTATTATTACAAACTAAACGCATAAAAATGCCTTGAAGTTAAACATAGGCCACTTGTTTAGCAAAAAGTATGCAACTTAAACGACACTCAAATAATTTCCCACAAAATATCTTCTTAGGTGTTGAATTAGTTGCCTAATTTCAATTCAAGGTACAAAGTAGAGATATATTGCCAAATAATTTGCCTATCTTCAACCTGAAGGCACTTTTACGCATTTGTATTATAATAATACCTCTAAAATAAGTTAGATAGACAAATAAAGAATCGTCTGATTTTAGATCTGTAACCAGTTTTTGTTTAACCTCTTTTGCTCTTCACTTAATGAGCAGTTTTATCCCAAAATTACCTCAATTTCAACACTCATCTTCGCTAAACCGTATATTGAAAATTTAAGTATTGTACGAACATGGTTTCTGCTCATTGCCCCTCATTACAGAGAGGAAGGGGATATAGATAAAATTAACTACCCTTCTAAATGTAAATTATGATATGTATCACTACATTAATGCATAGTTTTACGTCATTTTTGGACTAAAATGAAAAAGTGGTTTCCAAATATGTTCTCATTTATGAACAGATAAGGGGCGAATTTGAAGTTGATTTTTTGAACTTTCTATCATGTTTCGAAGAAAAAGTATAATAACCTAACTTGTGAGAAATTTGTAGTAGAATGTTTTTGTACTGAACTATTTTTCCTCTAGAGACATTTTTTAGTGAGATATTAGCCAAACTTCATTTTTAAGGGGTTCAATTCTTTCCCTCGACGGCTACCTTTTAGTATGTTATTTGAATAACCATTCGAGATATTCGTGAAAAAAATCGCTACTAGGATATTTACCAATAAAATGTCTAAATAGCTTTGCAGAAAAATAAAAGTAAAAAATCTCCGCTCGTCTCAAATTTTTAATTTTTTCTCCCCACTTGTATGCAATAAACAAGTATTCATCTTCAACTAATGCCTAAAAATGCTGACTTCTCATTTCATTTATTCTACCCTAAAATCCACACCGAGTTCTTACACAAAGAACAACGCTCTTCAACCTCATTAAGAATTTCGTAACTTTAAATAACATCGATATTCCACTCATGCAACGTCCTTCAAACCACAACTTTTCGAGTACCGAAGTAATCTAACCAACGAAGAAAATCTAAAAATGAAAAAGCCTTAAAAGGAAAACCGATACTCTGTAAAATTAAAAAAAAAGTTACCAAAACCACTATAGTCGTCGAAAACGTTAACCATAATTACCGTCATTTTACCGACGGATGTTTACGACATTAGAAAATCTCTTTGCATGGACTACTTGAAAAAAAATTAATTTTTCTTTCGTTTTAAATAAGCGAAGAAAAAAAATACTCCACTGGTGTAAAAACAAGAGGGTAACAAATTATCACAATTCACCCTCAGTAAATTCACCTTCCGCAAGGTTACAAATGTGGGATCAATAAAGCAAAAAAAAAAAAAAAACAATCTAATTATAAAATCAACTATAAAATTATTATTATCTCAGCGGTCATTACGCCAAATAATTTCGTATAATAATTAAACCCATACATGACACACAGTTAATTATAGGGTTAAAAGGAATTCCGATATAATAAATTCACGAATCGATATTTCGTAAATATCTTATACCGGGTCAAATAAATGAATAAACAAAAAAATAAAAATAAAATTGTATAAAAATAATCCTATCATTGGACTTTCTCACGAGATAAAATGAAAAAGACATTCGAAAAAAATCGTACGCTCGTACAATCACCTACAAGTTTGTCCTTGGATCAAAAGTTCATTAAAGGTCAACTTCCAAGGTATTTGTAAATGATATTTCGAAAACATCAGATTTAAAAAAATTACCCAAAAACGAAACCCAGCCGCCCTTGGAGACCACAAGATGCAAAGCTTCGCAACGTGCTCGTCTCACTGAAACGAGATGAAATGCTAAAAAATTCACTTACCTCCTCCAATTCCTCCGAACATGATTTTATAATATTGAAAATGCAAAAAAAATTCAAAAATATATAAAAACAATAAAGAAGAATTTTACGATAGCAAAAATTAAAATAAAGACGATCCGATATTAAACTTTACAGAAAGGAAGTAAATAAAAGATAAACACAACTGGCCAGCGAAATCCTTGGTAAAGTAATACGTTTTAAACTGAAAACCTTGAAAATTTAACGCAGGCGCTTCTGTTATCGATTTAATCGAGTCTACGTTACGTCTCACAATGTTCTTAAAATTTCAACTCAGATATATCCCGGGACGTGATAAGGGATAAAACAAAGTGGGGGATGGAATTTTCTCAAATACTCGCAATAACAACGACACGATTATTTCGGTTGTAGTACAAAAGTGCAACGTGATTTCGATAAACAATAACAAGCCACAAAAATATTCCAAATATTCCGATCCGTATCCAAGGGCGAAAGATGGACGAGGTTATAAAATATGTATTTTCGACGTTCATAAATAACCGACTCCCATAAGTGACATTTGACGTAACGATTTTCTTCGACAAGCCGACGGGTGGAGAATGGCGGGTGTCTGAAAGGCAGATTATCCTTATTACGAGCGATCTGCAACACCCCTGACACTCGCCGATAATGGCACCGTTCGCGTATTCTAACTACCAAATCGCGTGATTCGAGCGCGAATTTTCATTTTAATCTTCTCCACATTTTCATCGATCATACTTTCTGTAGGGAGTTTCCAACGAACTCGCCAACACCGTTAACTCGGTAGAATATCGAACATAAACGCCGCCTGTATGGGAACACGGAGGAATAAAAAATTAACAAACTGACATCTCTACGAACGTGTATCGCTTTAGCCTTTTCGCGTATTCCGAGAATGACATTTTATTTCGAATAAATTGTCTGAAAAAGCTCCCGCTTCGCTAATAAGTACACTTTACGAATACGAAATGTGGAATTTTCGCCGCCACCAACCTTCAGGGATTCTAAATATATGGCCAAAAAATACCAACGTGGTAGAGCTGAGTTTGTTACTTCTGGGGCATTGTTTTCAGCTCGTATGTTTGGCTTGTACTCAATTTTCAGCTGAGTTTTTAGTGAAAAACTATGCGACGACAGCCTATTTAATTTGTCAAGGGAAGACCGGGGGGGGGGGGTCTACAGTGTTCATCTTTCAGACCATTTGCAATTGATCTATAACACTTTACATTACGATATACCGTGCAATACATTTAAATCCAGACAGGCAAGCATTAAATTACCTTTAGAAATTTGAAATTTATTGTGAACTATAGCAATGAGAAAAAATGCATTTTTAGCTGAATTTTTAACAAAACGATAGCTATTACAGCCTACCTGATTTGGGAAGGGAAGGTCGGGGGAGGGTGGGGTCTTCAAATCTTTGCGTTTCAGACCATTTGTAATCATCTGGCAAATGTCCAACTTTTTGGTATATATATATATTTATAGGAATACGGTGCTGAACGATTACAAATGTATTAAGTATGTGTTGAAATCGCACCTGCTTAGTAACCAATTTTTCTAATGTATCGATTATAAAAATCTTACGTTCGCATTGAACTTCATAAATCAACTTCGTTTATTTATTAGCTGAGTTTTTAACTAAAAAACGACATCATTTGGGTGGGGAAGAGCAGGGGAGGGCGCGGTCTTCAAATATTTGCGTTTCAGACCATAAGTAATCATCTGGCAAATTCCAACTTTTTGGTATATATATTTTTTTCCCCACGCGTAGCGCAGGCTAGTATTCATAAAATCCCCTCAAAATTCGGTGAGAAACTCTTCTTGAAAATACGCAAAAATAGTTTTTTTGATTTTTCGATAAATTTCAAAATGGCGAATCACTCAAATTTTGAGGTGGGCTGGAGAAGAGGCAAATAGCTCAAATTTTTTGTTTTTCATCTCATATGAAAGAATGAGTTACGGACACTAACATACCCAAATTTCAGCTTCTTAAGTGCATATTGAGAGGAGTTAGATCAAAAATCGGCTTTTTGAGGAAGTTTTGAGTCATGAAATTTCTTGAATCTTCCTTATCTCCCCAACAAATCAAGTTAAAGAGGTCAAATTTTGTTGGTGAGGTTAGTTGGTGACCACAATATGACCTCTTGAATTTGGATCAAAATTGATTCAAGATGGCGGATTATCAAGATTTGAAGATAATTTGAGGACCCTCAAATAGTTATAATTTGAGAAATATGTGTTCACATGATTATTTCATGGCAAGAAATACTACATTTGTGCCAAATTCAACTTCTCAGTTGTTTTTGGGAAGGATAGGTAGGGGTTTTTAGACTTGGTATTGTGTGTGGCCTGTAGTCATGAACGGTTAAGCAAGGTTATTACTAAATCAAAACAAGCTCCAGTTAAAAACTCAGCTCCAGTAATACAGCATGGCTGCTTACGTTTTTTTTTCTTATCTATTAATTTTTTTTATTCCTTTCTTTTTTTTTTAAATAAAAAATTCTCTGTTACAATGTATTCATCGCGATGAAAAGAGGAAAAATGCCATCATTATGTGATAATTTTTTCGTACTAATAGGTACGAAGACGTGGTGTCGATTCAAGTTACAGTATTGACGTTGTGTGGAACTTGCACTTTTGAGATATTATTTATAATTTGATCTTTTTTTCTATGGTCAAGTATAAAGTATTTAAGACTATATTATTTCTTATTGTAAAAAATTTTTACCTATGGAAGGATTTTTTTCTATTGCAAAAATATAAGATGTTGAGATGTGTATCAGTTGTGAAAAATATATTTTCATTAATTCATTGCAAAGTAGCTAATTAATTTTGAGTTAATAATTAAAATTAATATGATAGTCCGTAAGTACTACCTTTATCAGACAGATGTTATCATGGAGATCACCAAGGCTCATTTGTTAGGTATCTATTTTCAAAATAAAAAATTTCTTCAACGCTGCCTTCGCCTAAACTATAATTCCTTCGAACATTTAAATTTACTTCTGTGCAAAGCAAACGTGCATGATGATGTTCGTAAAATCGGTGTTTGTGATAATTACAGTGATTTTCTTCAATGTAAATAACGCTGAAGAGCTAAAAACTGATGAGAAGTACACTACTGAAATTTACTGGCAATTGTTGAAGAAGTATCACACCGCATCCTCTAAACTCTATGCAGTGTCAGCTCAACATCGTGTTATGTCCTCTCAACACTATGCCATATCCTCCAAATTCCATGAACACGAAAAGTTATTCTCTAAATGCCGTGACCAAGTTATACAATACCACTGCATGTTAACATATAGGGGCTTGAAAGATTTTGTAAAGGAAGTTCTTATTGAGCAAGTTAAATATGAGTGGCACTCTTATGAGCAGAAGATGGAAATTTTCGGATCACATTACATGGAAGCATTAAGGTCATATCTTGAAGATCCCGCACAATATATAAATCGAGCTTTAAGAAAATACAACGTTGAATTCGATACAAAACTAAAGATGTTAATCACGCTACCCCCATCGACTACCACGACTACCACAAATCAACCAAAAACAATAGTTAAAAGGAAAAGGACTCCTTCGGACTTTGAACACTTGATTTTTGTCACGCATTTCATACAATGCACTCCTATAGAAATGCTACCACTAAAAGAGATGAAAAAATTGAGACTTCTTTTCGAAGAAATATATTTCAAAAAAGGAAAAAATTTCATTCATATAAGCCAGGATATCATTGCAGGCGTAGTAGCTTCTAACGCCCACTTCTATAACGTTGCATCAACAACAACAAAGACATCAACAGATTATCGTCATAATTTTCCTCACCTTACAGATTTAGCAAGTTGTTTACAACGAACTGAGGTGTTGAAACACTTCACACCCAAGGCGAATTCCATTAATCCACGAAACATATTTTCCATAGTTTTCCCTACCCAGCAAACTACTAAAAAAAAAAAAATATTCACGTTACCTTCAGATTTTCCGACATGGATATGGTGGTGAGGATGGTTATTGATCACGATTATATAAATTCTTGTAAAACTCATTAAACAAATAATCGGCATTAAACTTCGTACATTTATTATCATACTTGAACAAGATTCCCTTTTCAGGTTGAAGAAGTTGAAGTGAGTTAGCAGTATTAGCTTTGACTTAGTAAGTACTCTTGCTGAACTCTAGGAATGGCGTTGATATGTTCAAAAATCTTCATAACATTTTTTAGCGCAATTATTAGACTCTTGAAGCTAGTTTTACATTCACTTGTCAATAATAGAATTTTGCCTTCCTTATCAAATGAGAGTCCTTCAATGTATTTAGTAAACAGTTGAACACACTCTAGAAGCAGTTTCTTCTCATTATTACACATTACTTTTTAATGGGTTTTTTTGGAGAATTTACTTCGAACGTTTAGTATGTCACAGACGTTGTTAAAAGTTCTACAAAATTTTGCGGTAGCTTGACATTCTTTGAAATTCGGGTGTAGTATGCCATCCTTCAGCCACATCAGCGCATCGCCAATAGAATGACTGAGTACCTGCATTGCGACATGGTGAGGATGGTTATTGATCACGAATGGATACAAAATGGTTGATTATCAAAATTTGAGTGAAGCTTGGGGAGCCTCAAATTGATAAAAAAGCGCTTTATATGAACTTATATTATTATTGGACATAAGAAGCATAGTATATCCTAAATTCATTTCCACATATTACATTGGAGGGGAGGAGGAGGGGTCACCGACCTTGAAAAGTGGGGGGAGGGTACATGAAAAGTCTAAAAATTTTTATTGTGGTGTCACATGATAGAATAAGCCCAAGGGACTAACCTATTTTGATTTTTGCTTCCCAAGTGAATTTAGAGGAAAGTTAGAGTGAATACCAAATGTAAAAAATTCTTCGAATTTTCCAAATCTCTTCGCTAAATCGACATAGAAAGGTCAAACTTGACATGGCGTTTCAGATCATTTGCATCATCTAGCAAACGTCTAAATTTTTTCTTCCTTTGATACGCCTCAAAATGGCGGGTATTCATTGAATTCGCTCAAAATATGGAAATAGACTACACTTGAATACGCGAAAAAGGTACTTTTATTTTTTTTCGATACACCTCAAAATGGGGAATGACTCAAATTTTGAGGGAGGCTTGAAAAGGGACAAATGACTGAAAAAATTTTCGTTTGAAATTTCATATGACAGAGTGAGTCATCGACACCAATATATCCAAATTTTAGCCTTTTAAGTCCATTTGGAAAAGAGTTAGAGCAAAAAACGATTGTTTGAGGGCATTTTGAGATGTAAAATTCCTTGACTCTCTCACATCTATTCATCTAATCTATCTGGAAAGACCAAACTTTGTATGCGTAGTTAGTTGGAAACCTTAATATGACACTTCTAACTTGGGTTAGAATGGATCCAAAATGGCGGATGAACGAAACTTGAGGAAGCTCAAATGTTTCAGATTTGATAAATTTGGATCGATACGATTGCTAGTAATGAGAAGTATGCTGTATGCTAGTTTAACTTCACACGTGATTTTGGAGAGGAAGATAACGAGTCATTGTCCTCAAAATATGGTGGGGTAAACGAAATGAAGAAAATTTTTGATTATGGTGTCAGATTAATTATAATTTAAAACAATATTTTTAATATTTTGAATAAAAATTAATTTTTATAAATAAATATGAATTATTAAAGTTTTTATTTTACTTTTTTTTTTTTTATAAATTGACGCCCACGCACCGCATTGAACTAGAAGCGTGTTTAAGTAGGGTTATAGGAGTGGGTATAAGGCGGTTGAGTGGAGGAAATTTAAAACTATAAAAATATACTTTTATTTATTTTTTTAGAAGAAAAAATTAATTTTACTATAAATTTTTAATTAAATGAAATGAAATTAAATACATTATATGTATTTAATAAAATATAATCGCATAAAATATTTCAGTTTTATCACTTCAAGTTAATATTGAGGGGAGTTAGAGCAGAAAATACCTTTTAGAAAGGAAATTATTGCATGAAATATCGTAAATCTCGCATATCTCCTCACCCAGTTCACCCAAAAAGGTCAAAATTTGTACGTGGAGTTAGCTGGGGAGTGGGGACTAGAATATGACATTTTAAATTTGCGTCAAAATGAAACAAAAATGGCCGATGACAAAAACCGAAGGAAGGCTATCATCTAAGAAAGATGTGAACTTAAAATCATGAAACCTTTCATCCTTCTCAAATTAAGTAAAATGTAATAGCTTGATTTTCCATTAAAAAAAACTCACGTAATAAAATTATTTCCGGAATATAAAATTTCCTTCTCCAAAATTTCATTCAGTTGGGTAAACAAGCATTCTCAAAATATGAGCGAGATAAATAATCCGTCGCGGAAAATGCTCCCAATTAGACCTTGAAACTGAGCCAAAATTATTCGCGATTAAAGCTGAAAATTCTTATTAATTGAAGCTCGTTGAACTTCGATCCTTGAAAGTTTTTCACCATCTTTATCAACACCGATGTGTTGTAACGAGAGTACCTACAGGAAAAAGCTACCTATACCGATTTTATTACAAATTATAAATCAACGACCTGTAAATTTTGTAATCATTTCAATACATAATTTATCGTTTATATTAAAATTATAATTAACCAATTTCTATGCAAATACCTTATCTGCTTTTCAAAAGCAATATTTCTTCAGAATCCTTCTCCATCCCTTCCTATTGACGAATGCAACGCTTTCTATTACCATAAAAGAGCATCTGATCCAATATAAAAATACTATCCGCTTTGACAACTTTTAACCTTAAAACAAACAATCGATAGCAATTGTGACACGAAAATTCCGATAAAAAATCAGTGTTTCCTAAACTCCAGCAATGTAGAATAAATTCGAAATTTACACTAGCTTGTTTCAATATTATCGTTCAACTCCCCATCTTACGATCTCTCGTCGAAATGCCTAAACAGATTCCAAAATTATCTATTCCACTCGTCTATCGGAAGAAAAAAAATTTGTAACGCAAATTTAGTTTTTCGATTACCCTCGCATCAACCAGAAACGTAATAAATGAACTCTACGGTACGCAAATACCTAATGAAAACGTTTTAAGTAAATCTAATTTTTATAATAGGCTTAGAAGGATTTTTCGCCCTCTACTTCGTCCACCGTAAGTTCTTTTCGTTCGCCCAACACTGAAGAAATATTATTACCGTACGAACGAACGAGCAATACCGAACCGAGGTTCCCAAAATTTCTCCAATCGAAATTATGAAAAGCACGAATAGCGTATATTTTACCAGGCTAAATTTACATAACCATATTTTTCACCGCTTTATAACCAATTAATAGGAAATTCGGAGAAACCCCTTCAAATGGTTCATCGTAAAAAATAAATATATTTTTTAAAACACTTTCAAAACGAGCAAACAGATTTATCGTCAAATGGTCTTACTCGCACTGAAATTCGTAATATTTTTGTGGCGGGAGGGGGAGGGGCCTGTACTCGAAAAAAGTAATCAGGGGTTTCCAAAATAACACAAAATTAATACGCAAAAACTTACACATTTTAAAGGAAAATTTCATTTAAAGTGAAAAAAAAAAAACGTAAACAGCCATGTTGCATCACAAGAGCTGGAGTGTTATAAAAAAAAAATCATCAAAAATTGTAAATACGCGTGCTGAACGTTGCCACAATTCCTTCAGTTTGGGCATCTGTGTTGGTTGTATATATACATTTTTGAAGGGGCAGATTTACTTCTGAATTTTTATGTAAATTATTTATTGGATTTTTCAGGTCACAAAAATTGAAAATAAAACCATGCTATATTGTACTTCGAACAATTTGCAAGAAAAAAACATAAAATGACAAATTGTCTATCTTCAATATTGAAGGAGCTATACATTTTCAAAAATTGTTCTATTTTATCCTATGTATACTACCCCTTCAATTTTAATATTATGCAATTTTTTTGTAATGAAATTCTGCATTTCTGGGAACACGATAACATATTACATTTCAATTTCTTGAGTCATTCGGCACAATTTTTATTTTCCAATTTAAATTACTTTTTTGTGCGCCATCAGAGGGTCAACATTTTTATATTTTTATAATTGTAGTTATTTTCAATTAATAGTAAGTTTAGAAGTTTTTATATGATTATTTATTAGATTAGTTTGATTATTAAATAGAATTTTTATTTATAGAATTTAATTTTATTACTTGATTTTAATTCAGTATTTTATTTTATTTTATTATTTTTTAAATTTAAATTTTGTTAAAATTAATTTTATTAATTTAATTTTACTTGTATAACTTGGATGCATGGAATCGAAAAAAGTTGTATTTGAAATGAAAATAGTGCATCTTTTTATGACCTTTTTAATGGCACAAATCCCAAGTTTCTACAGTCAGATAGTTCGGAGTTATAGCGGAAAATCCGGTATTTCGAGAATTTTTCACCTTCAAATGAAATTTCTGAGAAAACCACGACTTCTATGGAAAAAATGAAGTGAACATTATTCGCTGGAAATTTCATGTAGAATAATTTATCATAGAACGACTTTCTACGTACAAGCCCTAGTTACAGAGATAAAAGCGAAAAACTGTCGAGCTAGATGTCACATCTGGGCTGAGGAGCTTCGCGCCACTCTAATTTCACGGGACTTTCAATATTTAAGTTAGGGAGGTCTAAAGAGCAACTATTTTTGTTTTTTGTTGGTCTAGCGTTGCTTGTCGAGGGAGGTTCATCTTCCAGCCTATCGAATCTGCTCTTTAGGTCTAGGCGAACCTTTTTTTTTTAGGTTTTTGGGATGCATGTTCGATGGTGTTCTGCTCAGTCGTTGCAACTATTTTATTTGTTGGTGTCTTTCTCTTCAATTGGAAGCCTTCGCTCTTCAGCTTGTCGAAGACTGCATTTTTCTTTTTCGACATATCTTTTATGAGAGGGATAGCATCTACAGTGTTATTACTAAGCATTTGAGTTTAAGTATGTGTTGACAATTCGACGTTCAAGGAGCCGATACTGAAAATAAATTTTATAAAAATTAATCCTGTACTTCTGCACCGAATGACTGACATAATATTTTGAGTTGAATCAAAAACAATATATTATCATGTTGTACCTTAGAGTACGAGCTAATTATGGAAAAAAATTCAGCCATGCAGCCCCCTCAAAAAAAAATTTTTACAATTTTTTGAAAATTTCAAAGCCTAAAAAATTCGAGAAAATATGAATCGAAAAATTTGAAAAAATTTCCACAAATGTACTTCTATAATGCCTATCAATGATGAAATTTTCAAAATTTTTCATCCAGAGTGAAAAAATATTGAATTTTCGACATATGGGAGTCGATTTCTCAGGAAGGGGTGAGGGTGGGGCGTCAAAAATTTTTTTGGGGAGTTTTTTCATCGAGAGCAACATTTAGGACCACTTGTGACCGAATTTGGGTCAAGGACCGTTTTCACTATCTTATCAGGAGAGACCTTTTTGAGTGACATTTATAGACACTCTTGGTACTACTAATGGGGGGGGGGGGAGAGGTAGGGCAGATGTACATATATTGTACATATGAAAATCTAAGACATTATCTATCCACAAATAATTTAAAATAAATAAATAAAAAAAAATAAAAAACAAAAACACACCTGTAATAGCTACCTTTTTCATAAAAAAATTCGACCAACATTAAATCAACGACTCAATGGTTCCCAACCTGCCAATTTAAATTGAATCGTTTCGACGAAAAATTTAAATCCCTCTCCATTAATTTTTTTGAAATATGTAAACATTCGCGTACCCTTTAGAAATCATTTTTATTCATAAACCATAAATCCTTAAGACTGAACCCCTTTCCATAATTTCCCTCTAAGGTCGAGTTAAAAAGCATCCTATGCCTTCGAGATGAATAAATTTTCGTTAAATCTAAACTTCATTTATAATTCACGTAAACTCGAAGCAGCTTACTTTCCGCCAACGAAAATTAATTTTTCATCCAACGAATTTTAATTACGTTTAAAATTTCGCAACGAAAATCAACTGCAGATGTTTTAAAAATACCGAAATCTCGTTCACATCATCGAACCTTAATCAGCGATTTTATCGGTATAACCTTAGTCAATACAAGTCTCGTTGACATGCCACCGTATTAAGTTCAAACTTCAACAGTTCAACGGAAATACCGATACAATGTTTACCTAAACTAACACAACAATCGGATTGTTTCAATAGGTTTCCGAATAAGTAATACAAATCTTAACGGAAAACTTTCTCAAAACATCACTTAAGTCGTCCAAGCCACAGCAGCCTATTATCGACGAATACTCTATTCGAGTCAGCATTACAAGGCTGCGTCGACGACAGCCAATATTACGCATACATCATAACGCTGTAATAATGTAATCATGGTTAATCTCGTTCGCGAACAAGTGCATAATTTTCTACGCATAAATTTCATCCAATCACGTCTACCTGAAAAACCTGAACCTGGTAAAAAAAATCTTTGTACTTATTTGTAACGAAATAATAGTCATTTAATAATTAATTATTTTTCCATAATTTATGATAAAGTAATCGATGCACAATTGCACATAATACATATACTGATAATAATTACGTATATATGTAATCAAAATTGCGTATAATGCAGAAGATAAGCGACTAATACACAAAAAAAAAAAAAACAAAAAAAAACTGAATAAGTATAATTTGTTCGTTATCTCCTCTTTTTTTCGCATTTCACTCGGGTATTTACACTTATACATGACGGTTACGAATCACGTACCGATTTGAGCCGATAAAATGAAATAACTTTATTGATACAGCTATACGAAGCATTATGGTTGTCCATTCGACAGATAATACGTCTAAATTGGCCGCTTCAATTGTACGCCTAGATGGGTGTAGTTAAATACCGTGAAATGCTACGACGACGTAAAATTAAGCCAACAAAGATTTCTCACAGCCTTCTGTCTTTCTGGTTAAACGTATTCGCTAAAATAAAAAATACTCGATTCGCCGCCGAATTCCGCCACAGCTATCACATATAAAAAACCACCGAAACCCTCTTCGTATACCATCAGCAGCGGCGGCCTCAACGTCGTAATTACAAAACGAGTCTGCAAAAAGCGAACAATGTAACCGCATTAATATACCAGAATCAACGTCCTATACCTCCCACAACTGCGACTGGAAACCCATTCAGGCCTATTATAACGCGACCTCCATAAATTACCTAATTCCACGCGCTCAAGGTCGAACCAAATATACGACGAAATACCTCGGTAACGAATGTCAATTAAAGGTCAAATTACGCGTTCAAATTATTACCTTTCGTTTGCCGTATTCTTATATTCTATTTTCTAACGAAATGCACTTTGTTGACTAGCATCGTTTTCGAATTCGCTCCAAGCGGTGTTCAATTCGGTGAATATCAATTTCGCCAGCGTCTCATTCGACGTTCCGATTTGCTAGAGGGGAAAATCGTCGCGTAATTTACCCGCCATATTATCGACGCAGTTGTAGTTACGTAGTGATTTTGTGTTACCTTATCCGGGTGCACGGTTAGACACGCTTTTCTATATGCTTTTTTCACGTCCGCCGGCGAAATGAGCTGATGCATTTCGCAATGCCAGTTCGCTCCTTCCCACAGGATCGTATGCAACGAGCACAGCAACGCTCGGATGTTGTTCTTCTTGCCTTCTTTCCATTCGTGCACCTGCGTAATTACGTAAACGTGAGTATACCGGTATGAGGCGACGGGCGTTGAATTTTAAATCAGCGAAGTTGCAGGGTTGCATATCGCGTTGTTAGTGGGCGCGAATGCGTGGACGCCGAAAACCACCATTGCGTATAGCACAGGTAAGATCTTTTGGGCTTTCTGAGTGTAAAATGTATTCGTTCGTTTCGCCAATTAATTTTTTTCAATAAAAACAAAATTCAGATTGAGTCATTCTCTGAAGTGAATAGATACAGGGTACTTCACCTCAATTCGAGTTCCTTCGTGTCACAAGTACGGCTATTCATATGACATACGTGTATGATAGTTTGCCCACCCTACTTGCTGAAGGGGCTGACAAAGGATTGGTCAGATATGTAAGTTGCCGATCTGCTTGAATGGTTGCCTATAATAAAGTACCTTAGGCGTATACCCCCACGCCGTATAAATTTCATCTGATACAGGCCTAGTTTTATCGTAGCAGTGTTGCCAATACGAAAAATTAGTAGTTATGAAAAAACAAAAATTTTACAATTTTGAAAAAATAAGGTGAACACTGGATAGAAGTTGATTAAATAAGTGAAAACTGTTATATGCACAAATTGCCTAACTTGAGATTTGAAGGGGCATTTATCAAAAAAATCATTTAAAAAAATTTATTCAAGAAATCTTATTCTACTCTTCGTAACGAACGAAAATGGTGCTTTGCAAAAATCATGTATCTTAAGAAATGAAGGCGCTGTGTAGATTACTACTTTCTCTGGGTATTACAGAGCAACATACAAAAAAAAATTGATGAAGTAAATACTCACAACATATTCATTCAAAAAGTTCCTTCTCACATGTCATCATAAATTGATCGAAATTTGCAAAACATATTTTGTGATTTTTCTATGTCGATCGGCTAGCACTCATATCATCATCTATCGCTAAACTTGGAGGAATGTTGAAAAAATTCATCCCTAGTCCTTATCTATTTTCACGTTTTAAAAGAATGTAAAAGTGTGGAGGTGAATAATTTTGATGGTTAGGTACCCTGAAGCAGGTATTACCGATTAAAAATGCTAGAAAATTGATAAAAAATTCAAAAAAATAAAAATAATGAAATAAGAATCCATTTCTTTTCAAAAATTTTTAATATACAGTATACACTTATTCACCCAATGATATATACACACTGCACCTTCAATTCTCAAGGTATGCGATTTTTGCAGAGCACCATTTTTGTTCATCTCAAAGAGTTGAATAAGATGCCTTGAACAATTTTTTTTTGATGATTTTTTGGATAACTGCTTCTTCAAATCTCAAGTCGGGCAATTTGTGCACATAAAAGTTTTTACTTATTTCATCAACCTCTATCCAGGCAACACTGCTACAAGAAACCTAGGCCCGTATCAGATGAAATTTATAGAGTTGTTATAGTAACTGGTCTGGGTTCTGATTGGTCATAATATGCGCGTAATGATCAATCATAAGGCTAGAAAGTGATAAAATGTAGGTAGTTTCATTTCTACCTTCCTAAATAATATCGTTCAGTGTTCATTGAACGACTGAAATTCGTTTGTGATTTGAATCATCAGCTGATTAGTGTTTTTATTTTACGAGTTAGTCGAGGTAATTTACCACATTCCAACTTGCTGATTGGTTGTTACACGCGTGACGTATGACGAATTAGAACATGGACCAGTCAATAAATACTCTACATGGCGTGTAGGTAAGTGCCTGAGGTACTTCCACATAGGCAACCATTCAAGCAGATCGGCGGCTTACATATCTGACTGGTCCCTTGTGAGATACAAGAGTTGATTTTTTAGCTGAGTTTTCAACTTAACGATAGCTATTACAGCCTTTTTTTTTTAGCGGGAATTTCTTCTACCGCACACGACACTACTTAACTGGAAACCGCTTGTGGTATTACTTCTAACCAAGTAAGGGCACCTTGGCGGCCAACCTACATTTCCCCGGGTTATCCTTAGGTTCATTTGCCGCTCCATCCTTCCTCATGATTTGTGAATGAGGGGTCGGGGGAGGGTGAGGTCTTCAAATCTTTGCTTTCAGACCAACTGTAATTATCTGGCAAATGTCAAACTTCTCAGTATATGTACAGATTTTTCCCCCCTCTAAGCGTAGTGCTGACGGGTATTCATGAAATTTGCTCAAAATTTGGAGATAGACTTTACTTGAATATGCGAAAAGGGTACTTTTGTCTTCTTTCGATATACTTCAAAATGGTGGATGACTCAAATTTTCAAAGGGACCGGAGGAAGGGAAAATTACTCAAAATTTTCGTTTTCGGTTTCATATAAATGAGTGAGTCACGGACATCAACATATCCGAATTTCACCTTCTCAAGTGCATTTGGAATGTAGTTAGAGCGAAAAACAACTTTTTGAGGAAGTTTTCAGTCACGAGATTTCTTGAATCTTACTTATCTCCTCACCAAATCAACCTACAGAAGTCAAACTTCGTATGTAAGATTAGTTGGTGACCAAAATATGATATCTCGAATATAGATCAAAATGGATACAAAATGGCGGATTATCAAAATTTGAGTGAAGCTTGAAGAGCCTCAAATTGATGAAAAAGCGCTTTACATGCACTCATATGATTATTGGCGATAAGAAGCATAGTATACTTCAAATTCATTTCCACACACAATATTGGGGAGGAGGAGGAGGGGTTATAGATCTTGAATTGTGGTGGGGGTACATGAAAGATTGAAAAATTTTTATTTAGGCGTCATACGATAAAATGAGCCTAAGTGACTAACCTACTCTGATTTTAGCTTCCCAAATGAGTTTAGAGCAGAGTTGAAGCCAAAAATGGCTTTTGGAGGAAAAATTATTATAGTAAATTTCATGAATCTTCCATATCTCTTCTCCAAATCTAGTCAGAAAGGTCAAACTTTATATGTAGGGTCAGTCGATGACCAGAATATGATCTCTTAAATGTAGGTAAAAATGAATCGAAAATGGCGAATTATAAAAATTTCAGGCGCCTTAAGTAGCTATAATTTTAAAATTATGTTTTCATATGATTATTATATGACAAGAAATATAAAATTATTTATTCTAAATGTAACTTCTTAAGTGTTTTTGGAAGGGATAGGGTACGGTAGTGGTTTTCAGACTTAGTATTAAGAGTGGCCTATGTACATGAAGGGGTTAACAACCTTATTTACAAACCTGAACACCTACCAATTAAAAACTCAGCTCCAGTAATGCGGCGTGGCTGCTTATGTTTTTGTTTTAAACTTAAAAAATTGTCATTTCGCAATTCATCGTAAATACAGATATCACGTTTAAAACGTAATGTCTACAATGTAGTATTACTAAAAATCAGCCATTTTCATTCGTTGTAAAAATGGAGACGCCCAGAGGTGGTTTGCTTTGCTCCCTTTAAAAAAAAGGTCAAAAAATGTTCAATTGTCTATTTATTATTCACGATGGAAGTAAAATCTTTCATAAATTTCTCCAACTTCTAAACTTCATATACAGACAATTTTTTCAGTGGGTTGGGGTGGAGGTAATGGTGGGGAAGGGGATTTCGTCAGGAATTCCTTTGTCTTAGATGAATCAAAATCATATTTCCTATTTTTTCAATCGCTGGAAACCACCTTTGTTTGCTCAGAAGCCCCCTCCTCCCCCTTGTTTACCGTTTAATTCACTGTATTTATTCCCTCACGATATAATGAAAACATGTTCGTTAAATTTATATAATAAAAAAAGTAAGCAGTCACGCTGCATTGCTGTAGCTGATTTTTTAATTGGAGCTTGTGATTTTATGAATATTTTCCATGTTTCTATTCACCTTCAATTTATCGGGATCCATTTCTTTAGCCATCTCTACCTTGCGTAATTCATTTATAGTTCTCGTACCGCTAGCAGTTTTCGAACTACTAAAAGAGTATCCCTGACTTCCTAATAAATCGCCGAAGATATCCTCTCCGCTTTTACTTTTTTCGCTTGTTTTTGAAGCTGAAAAAATTGAAAAACCAATTAATCACTAAAACTTGGACGTTTATTACTTCGCATCAAGTATCATCGTCACTTACCGTTATCGTTTTTCATAATATTATCGAAATGAGACCTGCTGTAACTCGGTTCGTTTGGAGATTTCATCGTTTTTATTGGACTACCTATAGATGGAAAACGAAATGTATTACTCCATTATTTTATGATTCATTTTACTTTATCGAACAGCTGTTCGCTAATCATAATCGAAGGACATCCGAGTGAAAAAAAAAGTAAATGTTGTAATTTTAAACTGAAACGAAGTCATAGAATTTTCGCCATTAAAGCAAATTCAACTCACCGACTGGAGACATAGGTGTGCTGGAGAAATGCGGAGCTCCGTACCCCGTAGCTGGACGATGCTGCGGTGATAACGTCGGTCCAATACCGGTAGAGCTCCCCATTATATTCTTATCTACAAAATACATTCACCATTTATATTCGTCACAAAATTTCTCGTCAACACGTAAACCCTATTCTAAACTCACCAAAATTACTATACACATCAGAAGTCAAATTAGGTGTACTAACATTCCTCTGCATATTAGCCGCGTTTCCCAGAAAATTACCCGTATTACCGGTAAAATTACTCGATCCGATGGTCGAGCTAAATAACGTATCCTGCGAAGTGTTCGTACCGAAATCGAACGGATCGAAAATTACATTCGATTTAACATTCTTCTTCGTATCAACACTGGGCGCAGAAAACGAGTTCAAATCGCCGAGTAAATCAAGCACATCGGGTTGCTTAGCCGGTATCGGTTGCGGTTTCGCACCACCGAATACGTCGTTTAAGGTATTCTCCGTCGTATTAATATCCAACAGATTAACTGGATCCGGTACTCGTTGTTCAAACGGGCTGTTCCCGACGTTGAGCAGATCAACGCCGATATCTTTTTTGGGAACCGAAGCTGGTCCCGGGGATAAAGATAAATTAAGCAGATCTGCTTGGCTTTCTTCCACGAGATTTGTGCGAATAGGTTCCTGAAATAAAATTCATTCGTAATTTCTAGCCATTGCGATAAGTTCAACATATCGTATGAATACTGCAAACACATACAGGTCGGGCAGGCACCTCACACGCCGGCGGTGGAGGTCTAGGAGGTGCGGGTCGAGCGGGTGATATATTCTTCTCCAAGGGTTGAGGTTTACTTCCTGCGAACAAACGTTTAGAAAATTATATTTCGCCGATATTTCTTAACACATCACTCATTGACTATTTGCTGTTAATAGCATTTTGGCACTTTTAATCATTCAGTCGCTACGCTAACTGTGTACTAGGATGAGACCGATTTCAGTTTTTTTCAATTATATGATTAATTATATTTAATTTTATGATTTTTATTTGATTTTTTTATTAATGATTTTTTTAATGATTGAATTAATTTTTTTTTAAATTTTATTAATAAATTTTTTTTAGATTTTTATTATTCATAATTTTATTTAGTTTAATTTTCAAGGTTTTTTTGTCTTTTATATTGGTTAATCTTTTTAAATTAAAAATTATATTTTAAATATAAATTAAATATAGAATATTTTTTATTTATTCATATACACCTTGTAATTGCAACAGTTTAATTAATCATCAGTATAAAAACGGGAACATGATCACAGTATCGCTAAATGACCTTGAAAAGAAATCATAAAAATTTCAGTCTTCAACACAATTTTTAGACTTTTCAAAATTTGCAAATTTCAAAAATGGAGTTCAGACGATTAATTTTTTTTTACCTTTTGAACTGATATTATATCGTCCAAAGACTGTAAACAATTTTGACAGTTACTTTTTTTTTAACAATTTTCAATTTTTTTTTCAAAAACCAGCTATTTTAGTTATTTGAAAAAATTAATGACGAAGGTAATTTATTAGTCATGTGCATAGTATGGGCTTAATTTAAGCTATTTTGGATTCGAAGAGGAAAAATATGCTCGATTTTCACTTCACAAAGCCTGGACTATTAGGTACCCCTATAGTACAGAAATTGAGCATATTATGACTCTTGAAACCGAAAAAGCTTTCATTGAGCTCATACTGTGTACACGAAGAATAAATTTAATTTGTTGTTAATTCTTAAGAATAAACGAAATTAGTGCTTTTTTAAAAAAAAAAACTAATTAGGTATATAGCATACCTCTTATCCCCAATAATCATATGAGTTCATATTAATTACATTTTCACTAATTTGAGGCTCCTCAAGCTCTACTCAAATTTTGATAAACCGCCATTTTGGATCCTTTTGATCCAAATTCAAGAGATCATATTCTGGTCACCAACTAACCTCACCCTCAAAATTTGACCTTTCTAGGTTTATTTGGTGAAGAGATGGGGAAGATTTGAGAATTTTCATGACTCAAACCTTTCCCAAAAATCCGTTTCTTGCTTTAACTCCCCTCTAAATGCACTTCGAAAGCTGAAATTTGGATATATTGGTGTCTATGATTCACTCTTTCAAATGAGATCAAAAACAAAAAATTTGAGCTATTTGCCCCTTCTCCAGCACCCCTCAAAATTTGAGAGATCCGCCATATTGAATTTTTTCAAAAAAAGAAAAAAGTACTTTTGTCGTGTTTGTAAGAAGAGTCTCTCGCCAAAATTTGAGCGAATTTCATCAATACCCCTCGGCGGTACGCGAGGGCCACAAAAAACAAAATTTCCTTATAAAACTCTAAGTTCTCTCAAAATTTACTCGGAAAGCTGAGATTTAGATATGTTGGCGTCCGTAACTCACTCTTTCATATGAGATCAAAAACAAAAAAGTTGAGGTATTTACCCCAACTCCAGTTCTCTTAAACTTGAGTGATCTGCCATTTTGAATTTTTTCGAAAAAAAACAAAAAAAAACTCGTTTTCTTAGATTTTTAAGTAGAGTCTCTCACCAAGTTTTGAGCAAATTTCATGAATTCTCGCCCGCGCTACGCATGGGGGAAAAATATATATATATAGTGAACTAGTGATCTATGGTCAAAGTGGTATCAGTTTCCACATTCCATAGAAGTGCATCTAATGTCACATATTATTTTTGGAATGTGAAAAATTTTCAATTCCAATTTTTTTGGACTTTGAATTTTTTTTTTGGGGGGGGGGTGGGGAGGGGAAGTGGCAGATCTAAAAATTATGTTAGGTAACTGAAATGTTTATAAAGTCGTTTTGAAGTAATTTCGCAACTAGTATGACTAGTGCCCTATTACCTGCTAATGTTTAGCCGGGCCCCAGAGGCACAGGTCTTTGTAATAAATAGTTAGATTTGGGAGAGAAGATTGGAGTGTTGTAAGAAGGAGATTAGTACAGGGGCATTTTTCACCTTTTGAAAACTGCTCACTGCTATTGGGTACAAAGTTTTCATAATAAAAATATTCATTCTCTGTAAATTTCGCGAAGGCCAACAAGACTATTTGAAATTGAGGTAATTTTTGTTTTCATTTTGTGGTTTCGAGTCATAAAATATCTTGAAATTTTCGTACCTCTCCATCAAACCGATCTAGAAAATTCAATAGTTGCATATAAGAGTAGTTGTGGACCAGGATACGACCTCTCGAATATACGTTAAAATGGATTCAAAATGGCGGATGGTTAAAATAAGTAGAAGGCTTGAGGAGTCTCGAAGAGCTCCAATTTGATAAATATGGGTTCACATGATTACTGGAGACAAGCAGCATAATACTCGTATATCCGTTATTCATTTTCACCGGTGCTGGAGGAGAAGAGAAGGAGGTGTTATTGTCCTCAAAATTACATGGGTGCAAATAAAAAGTAGAAAATTTTAAATTACAATTTCATACAACAAAATAAGCTTAAATCAGCGATACATTTAAATTTCAGTTTCCTAAATGGATCGGGGAAGTCAAGAGAAGAGTAATTTTTAGAGGGTAAATTACATAATAAAATTTATCTCCTCATCAAATGTAATTAGAACGCTGGACGTTTGTACACCGAGTTGGAATACGAACCCTTGAATTTGCATCAAAATAGATACAAAATAACGAAGAATCGAAAATTGAAGACAATTTTTTTCACACGTGCCGTGTGTACCGCCACTTGGGCCAGAGAGAAATATCAAATAGCTGAAATACTATATTCTTCTGAGAAAGATGCAGTACATATCCTAAATTAAACTTTTTTAGTACTCTTGGAGGGTATAGGTAGGGTTAGGCAAAAAGAGATTAACATCATCTTCAAATTCAAACAAACCCATATTTAGTTTGAGTAATGTGGCTGTTTTCGTTTTTTTTTTTTTTTTTTTTTTTTTTTTTTTAACGTGAGCAAATTTTTTCTATTTTTAAAAAGTGTTATTTTAAAATAAAAATTTGATAATTTTTTTTACAGATTATATAAATGAAAAAATAAAATCGTTAATAAAATATGACCAAGGTGGAGATAATTTTTTTCATTTATGTGTTTACAATTTCTCTGAACACTTTTCTAGTATGAATTATTTCAAAGTCACTTCCTGCCCATTTTCCGATACCTACCGAAGGAATCTGTTAATTCATCCGCTTCCAATTTCGAACCGAAAAGTATATCCGGCGAGTATTTCCTCTTATGATGATTTTCCCAAGGTAAATCACGCGTTTGAGCAGACTGCAAGGTTTCAAATGTTACCACAAGATTGAAATTATCCGTCTGATAATATTCTCCTTCGGAAAGATCGTCCAAATCTTTCCTATAGGGACAAACGGGCATTAAAATTCGATCTAAAAACATCATAATTATTTTTTTATTGATGTGTACCTACTTGTTACACTGTATGGAGAGTTTATCAGTAGATAGGAAAGTGGTATGGAACTGATACTGAAGTATCTTAATGCCAGTTGGTCGACCAAGAACGTATCTTGCATGATAAACGCAAATTGTGACATCATCCATTACCTTTGTGCTCAACGGTAATGCTACCTTAAAATAAAATAATTTAATATTAAAAAAAAAAAAAAAAAAAAAACAGTAATTGTATAATACACATCAGACATTAGTTTCTTATAAATTTCCTATTCTAATCCTTACTTTGCCATGGGACACATTAAACAAAACCATTTTTTCATATTCTTGTTGAGTAGTTAAAATTCTATCTTCGCCTTGATAAATCTCCACGAACGGTCTACATCCATCCCTGAATGCAGAATAAAAATAAATTCAAGAAAATCCTTCAAACAAAAATCCAATTCACGTGATCGCTTACGTACTTGGATTTATTAAACAAAGGAACTGGTTGTAAAGTGATCGAGGTCAGTTTAATAGGACAGCAACGATAAGTGAAAGATTTTTTCACTATTTCGCTAAAATATTGCAAATATCTGCAAATAATATTCACCATTAGTAGGAAATGCGTCGTATTAATTTCGGCATAAATTGGTAAATAATAAACCTCATTTCAGATGGTTGTAAAATGGGCGGTGTCCTTTTGACAGCAAACATTTGTAAGGCGAGTTCGGGTTTTGATACGAATCCTACGAACATTAGGAATGCGGATACTAAAACAGCGGAGCCTGATTTACCGTCCTGTAAATTATCGTATTTGTGTTGTCAGTTCGTTTTTACATTAGAGTTATGCTTCGGAAAATAAGTAGGCAAATGTGGTAAAGTTCGACAATAAGATAAAAAAACGAAACAATAGAAACAATAAATGCTAAATGACCTAAAATCATTTCGGTGCGTCGTTTTAAAATTTTAATAAGTTGTTCTGAAAACTTTATTTAAGGTACTTCGGTATTTTTTTTTTCAACGTTTTCATTTTATGATCAACTTTATCATATTTATCTATTGTTTTCTAAGGCATTATTTTTGTAATTATTTATTTTAAAATAACTTCTTTCACTCAAGTGCAATCGGTACATAAAAATAAAATAATAAAAAATTGAAAAAGGCATTTTTTATAAAAATCATTTTTTTAGATAAAAAAAAAGAAAAACTTTAAATATATTTTAATTTAATGAAAATGTTTTTATCGCTGAATGAAATTTGTGTTTCAATTTCATAATTTAGTGGCAAAATAATAAATTAATAGATCAATAAATACATTATAGGTGTTTTTTTTTTTTTTTTTTTTTTTATTGAACAAACATTTTCAAAATATAATCTCTCATATCCAAAATAAAATCCTCGACAGTGAGTGAAAAAATCCTGGCAATTATAGGCACCCAGAATAAAAAAATGGAAGAGGAAGAAAGAAACAAAAAAAAAATAAAAAATTTCAATTCAACATTTTTTCATTTTTTTTTTTACTAGAGGCCTCTTGAATATATATTTCATTGATTCCCCCCCCCTTTTTTTTGGCATTTTAGAAATTAGATTGAATTTTTGAGAAAAAAATTAACTCTACAAAAAAAAAAAATTAAAATGATTTCTCGTGTAGAGAATTTTATTCAGAGTATTCATAATAGAACTATTTTTTGATCAGTAAGCCCCAGTTATGAAGATTAAATTGAAAAACAATTCTGATAGAAGATTCCATCTTCCCTTCTACCTGGAGGTTTCTACCCTCATACAATTCAAGAGATTTCTAGTAATCAATAATATTGAATACAAATAGGTATTCGGTTCAAAACATTCATTGTGATTTTCATTTTTATGCAAAAAGGTCAACTTTGAAGTGTTATAATTTTGAGGAAAATTTGTTCAAACGAGTTGCTTGCAATACTCAAAAGGTAAATTCTAAGAGCTGTCCGATGGTTCTAAAAGAAAAAAGATCAGGACATACAGGCCGGAATTACATGATGGAGTACATGAAAAATCACGGAATTCTTGATTACTTTTGTATCTTCAATTTGATTAAAACTTGGACGCATCAAATGTAAAAAGTGTCATTCGTAATGAAAAAAAAAATCTGTCTTTTTTTAACCCTATTACAGTGCAAACCCAAATTTTTACAATGAGTTGGTCAGGAGTTATGAAAAAAAAAACATATTTAGAATATTTCTCATTTTGAGGAAGCAATGGTGTCTGCAAAGAAAATGAAATGAACCTTATTTATAAGAAATTTTAAGTAAATTAATTTATCATAAGATTATTTTTCGTGTATAAGTCCTAGTTACGAAAATAAATACGAAGAACTGTCGATGTGGGCGTTCCACTCCCCCCTCCGCCCCTCTAACTATGTTTCACTTCAACTTCAGTTTTTTTTTATTTTATTGATTGGGAAGATTTAAGGAGCAACTATACTAGAGCCCTATAATAAGACAAGTGGTGACATACGCCATTTTCTATCCTCTCCAAAAATGTAAACATTGGAGTAGATGGAGTTGTATGCAACTTTATAACTCGATTAACTTGATAAATTTCAATTTTTTAAATTTTTTTAAATTGTTCTTATGTTATTTTCCTCTGAAAAATTCAAAAATTATCATATAGTTTGTGCAACTCTTGGATTCTAAATCTTTAACTATTTTGCATGAGGTTTGCATTGGTTTGCATACAAAATAGACTGGATAGAAAATGACGTATGTCACCACTCGTACTGGTTATAAGGCTTTAACTATACTAAAGAAAAAATGTATAACAATTATCCCTACACTTGTGCATCTATAGCACCGAATGACTGGATCTACAGTGTAAACATGGAAAAAAGTTCATGACGTCATTATCAGAAAAAAAATTGGAAATAAGCTCAAAAAAAATTACAAAATTGCAGTTTGCATAACAACTCGTGTTTTACCAATATACCCTAGAATAATTTTCATGTGTTTATTAAACAGAATCAACGACCGCCTAAATACTTTCAAAACATAATTAAACATTACGCAACTCCATCGTATAACCTACCATACAATGAACAACGCAAACATTGCGTTGATCTTTCTCCAAAAATGCATACATATCTTGACATATACAATACAACGAATGTAACGTAGGCATTCTACGAGAGCAACTCCAATTACAATCAACCAGCTAAAAAAAATATCTTATTACAATCACTCCGAATAAGAAAATAAAACAAAAGCTCTCTTCGCACATACTCTTCCTCTCCCTATTCTAGAATTCGGATACGATCTTCTAGAAACATTATACACCGAATAATGATTGGAATGTTTCGACTCCAATAAAATGCGAACGTCTTCGGCGCAATTGCTGTTTGTAGTTAATTCTAAACCTTCGCCCGGATACGACATTACGGCCAAGCGTGATGTTAAATAACAAATATCTACACCAGATCTCGTCATGCTTCTGAAAAATTTAAAACAAAACTATCGGCAACTAATGAGAGGAAAATCGTGAGCTGCAAACATTCCACTTACGATTGCACAGATTGGACAACTTTACTAGAAGTATCTTTTATATTTTTAAATAACGATCCGGCGCCTCCTTTCAACGATGAAAATAACCCTCCGCTGTTGAAGGCGCTGCTGGCCGCAGATAAAGATGATTTTCTAGGATTCGCTTCTTCCCTACGAATTTTCGTGTACACAATTAATATAATTTTATTTAATTTTAAAATATCTCGGAACAGTAATTATTTATTATACCTAGGAGCAAGAGCTGGAATATTATTCGCCGGCGAATTATACTTATTACGTGAAGCAGATTGACTAGATGACCCATTAACATCCATTGTATCAGTAGTGTTTGAATTTACTTCTTCGTCTAGCATCGGAGAAAATATTTAGTCTCATGGAGTCTGACAATAGAAAAATTACCACCAAGTAATACGCACCGAATCCAATAATATCTCGCCACTTTTTCACAGGCTCGTTCAATCTGAACCCATTTGTTTCAGCGATTACCGCTACTCGTTCTAATAAATCGTGTACGGTGTATCTCTCTCGTGGATTATCTTTCAAACAGCCTTCTATAAAGATAAATGAAAAATGTCCTTTTTAATATTTGCTTTGCTTAAACAAAAAAATTGAGTTCAAAAATCAACACAATAACGTAAATTATATCATCAACAATTAAATCGTTAACCTTCTGAACTGCGCAACAATTCTCTATAGAGCAAAATGATACACTGATAACAGCTCCCTAAGGTAAAATACGTTGTATTCCGATTCCCGAAATTAACGCAGATAACTACGTCAACAGAAAAGACCTATAAATATCACAATTTTTTGTTATCTGTTTCAAGCTTAAAGGTCTCCAGCATCTTTTGTTGTTTAGTATTTTTTTATTCTGCCCAGAAATTTTAGAGGGGTAGGATTAAATGAACTGAATTTCAAGGTTTTCAAAAAATGAAGAATGTTTGTAAAATTATCTTTAGAAAATCATAAAAAAATCAGTCACCAAAGTTGATGAAAAAACTGGCTAAGGTTATGTTATTACAAATTATATAATTTTTTTGTTCAAACTTTTTCAGGTCAAATTTTGACAATAAGTAAATATTTTATTTTATCAATTGAAATTTATATTTTAGAATCTTCAAGTGTTGAATATTTTTATAAAAATGTAAATTTTAATTAATATCAATTTTTATTTTTATTTTTTCATTTTTATTTTTTAATCTGGAAATACTTATTTTAAAAAAAAAATTATTAAAAATAAATTTTCTTTTATTATTGACAACAATACAGAAAAATAGAGTTCTTCAAACATATTATATTGTTTAGCCTTGAAGAAGAAGAAATTGTTAATGGTGGCGAAGTTTCAATGATATCGATACTTACTTATAATAGAATGAAAAACTTTATACTTGAAGTCATTCGAAGGAATGTTGTAGTTGGCATTTAAAATAGCTAATTTAGCCGAATCTTCGAACGGATGCTTTCTAAAACAAAGCATATACAAAATACATCCTAACGCCCATATATCCGAAGGTACACCAATTTCGTGATTACTCCATGTATCCACTTGTTCGGGAGCTCGGTACATTGGCGTGGTACAATGAGCTATCTGTAAAATTGATCAAACTTCATTACAGTTCTCTTCTTAGAAACTATCAGTTGATATGCGTCACACTTACATCATCTTCTAATAACGCTCTTTTCTGAGCGGACCATGATTCATCCGGCACAATTATATCACTGGTTGCGCTACCGAAATCGCATAATTTCAATTTACCATCTTCCCCGAGTAAAAAATTCTCCAACTGCAAGATACGAAAAGATGTCGAATTTAATTTTACATTTTTACAATATAAACCACACGAAAAATATTAATTAAAAATTACTTTCAGATCTCGATGAATAATGGGCGGATTTTGCTGATGTAAATGCTGCACCGCCAGACAAACTTGATAAAACAGAGTGCTGATAAGGTCGACAGTAAGATTAGCAGATTTGGAGGCTACAATGTCTACCAATGTGCCTTCTGCGAAGATAAAACGATCGTAAAAATAGCAACAGAAAATGAACAACATATTTGTAAATTTTTCTCACCCGGGCAAATTTCCATCAAAACCATATACTCATATTGACCATGACTGGACTGCGTTTTATCGATAACCGAAGATGCTAGAAATTCTGCGATATTCGGATGACCGGAGACTTTTTTCTATTGTAAAGCATAAGAAAATACATCTCTACGAAACTACCAGATCGTAACTGTTATCGTGAATTTTAGGTAATACGGTTTCGCGTGACTGATGAAATTCGTCACGCTACGACTGCCATTTGGAGATGTTTTAAAATGTACAATTCATTCGCTCTACATTTCGACTTACTAAAATTACAGTTATTAAGTTACGCAAAAGGATACGAATATTTGAATCTCTTTTAACACATTTCTATTAGCTTCTTCGTCTCCAGCTAAAATTCTCTACAAAATAATACATTTATTTAGAGTATAAAGCATCTGAAAAATACATTTCGATAGTTGAATGTTGAACACTTACTTTTAAAGCGTAAGTTTTACCATTATCCAAAGCCTGAGCTGCGTAAATAGTCGAGAATCCACCTGCAAAGAATCACAAAATTCGAATCAATGGTTCAATAGTTCAGTGTGACGACAAAAATTATATGCGAAATGCTGTATCATTTATGATGTGAAATTCATCACTTCAAACAATAAAAACGATCATAAAGATACCCTTTTCTTCATTCATACAACTCACCTTCAGCTATGACTTTTTTGATTCTCAACTTGTAGCTGCCAATTTCGGTCACTCCGTTCAAACATACTCCACCAGTTTGATCTGAGAAATTACTTAAGTACCCAAAAGCGGATGAAAAGAAATCAGTCATGATGTCTTACTTGAGAGTAATGACTAGTCATGCGAACATTTTAAGCTGAAAAGGCGAGTTAATTTACATTATAATCGCGTTAATAAGCCTGAAACACTTTATTGGTGCATCTTTGAATGAGTATGCACCGAAAAAGAGATAAATCGAACACTATGCTTCGAGTATGTGATTTTCAAAATTTATTCATCGACGAAAAGTTTTGTTTGAAATGATAAATGAATATTTATCATTATTTTTTTTTATCTGTTTCAGTTTGAACTACAAAGTTTAATGTCTACCATTTACCTAGTTCACTAGATACAGTTAGTTAGTTTATTTATTGATATTTTTTAGAAGGTAGTTTCAATTTTAGAATAAAAATCTAAATTCATAACATTAAACAAAGTAAATGATACTCAAAATTGGACTAGAATTTCCACTAATTTGTTTTCATAATTAATATTTCTTGCATTTTTCTTTTTCGCTCCATTTCGGTGTACCGTAGACCGAGATCAGGTAAGTATATAGAAGTAGTCACGTCGAGTATATCACACGCACACACCTGCACAAGTGCACACATAGGTATGGTAATATTGTACATACATGCAATGCAATCCACATCATCTCGCAGGTGTAATTTGTTTTTATTGTTGTCGTTGATCGTTCTCGATTTTGGATTTTCCAGAATTGAAGGAATGATGAAAAATTTCAAATTCAATTAATTTTATCGATAAATTGGGTAACTTTTCTTTTACTAAGTAAATCCAATATTATGCAGCGTCGTTGATGATTCAGAATTGTCAGTGGTATCCAAACTTTTTCAATGCCACACACAGATACAGATAAACATCCTACCCCTGTCCCCTGTTGGAAATCAAGCATTTCCCTCAAACATGTTCCTTTCTGTAAATAATCTACTGTGGCGTTCACTATTCATCAACATTGATAATCAAGTAATACTGATAATGATGGATGAGATTCGTCTTTCAATTTCCAAGTTTTAATTACAAAGTTGAAACTCATAAGTTAAAATCATCATCGATTATTTCTTTTATTTAGCCTATAACTCCATGTTTGAATACACTCTTTGTTGATTCAGTTTGTGAAGTTTCAACGTAATTGAAGGAAATGTCAACATTTAAAAAAGCCACTCTTCGCATAGAAGAAGCAGATTTACAGTGTAACAAATCCGGTTGTAATTTTTATGGAACACCTCAATGCGAAGGGTTCTGTTCCAAATGCTACCGAGAGCATCTACAGAGAAAGCAGCTACATAGTAATGTCCCGTGAGTATAAACACCCTCGTATGCTCTCAACAAATAATTAAAGACACCGGAAACGAAATGATAATTAGCATAGTAGATAAAACTGAAACATATGTATATGTGTCACATTATAATGACTTGTCTTTTCATTCACAAGTGTTAGCCGTCCAACAACAGAACACGCGCAGTCATCACTTTTCACTCACTTTGATCCGAAAAAACACCAACAACCTGATAAAAGAAGCAAGCTACTGAAATTCGGCAGGTTCAAGAAAACATTCGATAAAACAGGTAAAAAGCTACATTCTCCATCATACGTGTATTCCACTTGCGATACTCACCTGTTTGGTTCCAGATGACTACCAGTCTGATTTAATAAATATGTTCTCTATTTCGGACACCCCGCATGAGCTCGAGATATTACGCGAAGCCGCGCAGTCCTTGTTCAAAGCGACAGGAGCTGATATCGAAGCTGATACTTATAAATGTATCCATTCTTTTCTTCATAAGATGTATAACGACGTAGGATTAGCGTGCAAATATAAGCTCACCATCGACGATTTATCGATGCGAACGCAGAATTTTTATCAAGCTTTTTCTAAACGTATGGATTCGCATAAATGTTACGCTGGTTAGTAAATCCATCTTTTCCATTCGAGTATTCTATCAAACGATTTGTAAGGAGAATTTTTCTTCCAGCTCTGAGCCTAGAACAGAAAGAAACACTGCTCGATTACGTTGAGAAATTTTCTATGACTTTATTACATCAAGTTTTATTCTGCCCTGGATTTTCAAACGACGAAGAAATGGATCTCACTATACAAAAACGGTGAGCGCTATTTCTGTGACACTATCGATCTGTGTGTCGCAAAATCTACAGTACATACGATTTCATTTGTTCATAGAATACGCCAATTGAATTGGGTGAACGCGACTCATCTTGATTGCCATATCGATGAAATGAATCCCAGCGTTCGCGATTTAGCTTTTACTTCTATGTTGGGTAATTTAGTTGATTCTGCCCTAATTACATTCTGATCTATCTAAGTATCACATGAATCTGAAATTAATCTTTGTTTTCAGAATTACTCAACATGGATTCCGTGAAAGCTCCTCAAGATAAACTCAGTTGCGTTGTCAAATGTTGCAAAAATATTTTCCAACTCCTTCAGCAAGCCGTCGGTGGACCAGCTTCAGCCGACGAATTTTTACCATCCCTAATCTTCGTTGTTTTAAAAACCAATCCCGCTCGTCTTAAAAGTAACATCAATTATATCACCAGATTTTGTAATGCCAATAGATTAATGACTGGTGAAGATGGATATTATTTTACCAATTTGGTTAGTTTCTCAAGATTTGTTTCAGTCTTCAAATCGGTCAGAATGAATAATTTTATATTTTTCCTAGTGTTGTGCTGTTTCCTTCATTGAAAATCTTAACGCGGAGTCGCTTAGTATGACTCCTGATGAATTTGATCAGTATATGAGCGGGGAGATTATATCCACTAGTACTTGGGAATGCGCTCTAGTCATTTGTGAGGTAATTTTTCCACCTATCGTTGAAATACTAGTAAAATAACTTTAATTCCATTTTTTTCATTTTTTTTTTTTTAGAATATGCAATTAATGTATGACCATTTGTCTACTTTAGCTGATTTGAATAAAAGGCAAGATAATTTTTTCATCGAAGCTGAAGAATTCAAAAATAGAATGATCAAGTTCAAAGTACTTTAATAAATATTTTTTTTTTATTAAATTAAAAAACTATAGACAGTCATTCCGCATTACTGGAGTTGAGTTTTGATTGAAGGCGTGATCAGACATACAGACGATGCTCTTGACCTCCTTGCACCTGCATCTAATACTCGGGCTACAAAGCTCTTTCTATCACCTCCAAAAAAGCTCAAGAAGTCGTTAAGCATCATTAAATTTAAGCTGTTTGACATACCCCTGATATTTCCAAATAATGGTTCGTTCACCATTTTGGACCCATTTCAACCAGAACTGTCCTTATATTCGTAATTTAAACTTAGTGCGTTCATTTGACGAAAAGATATGGATGATTCCAGAAATTTTCTTAGTCTATTTTCCCTTCAAAATCTGTTTATCTCCACGACTAACTTTCAATTTTACTTGAGGCGTTGAAAATCGAATATGTAGGTGATTTAAGCTTGCTCGGTAACGTGAAACTATTATTGAACATTTCGAAGTTTTACTCCAGTCACATTTGGATGAGCTCAACTGTGAAGGTTGATTTTGTAAATATATACCTTCATCGTCGATAATCATAATTTGATCTTTTTGAGGCTCCTCAAGCCTTCTTCGAACTTTGATTATCCGCTATTTTGGATGAATTTTAATCAAAATTCAAGAGGTCATATTTTAGTCCCAAATTCTACATACAAAGTTTAAACTTTCTTGGTCGATTTGGTTAGATGAAATAAAAGATTCGAGGAACAAGAGACCCAAATAACGCCTGTTTTTGGAATATCTTTCTTCCGGAATTTATATGATGCTATCGATAAGTTTTCAGTACGAATTTTTGATATTGACCTCAAAGAGTGGCGAGGGCGTGTCAAATTGAAAAGTTGAAAAAAATTCTAGAAACATTGTTGGAAATGGTTTTATTTTCAACAGCCTAAAATAATTAGTTATGATCAAAAGTATTACGTAAAAGAGATCATTTGGAAAACTGACACATTTCTTTTTTTTCGGGGAGGGGGGCATTTATTCTGTTTTAAAAAATTTAGAGCCTTATGCCATGGGGATCTTTTTCCTCGATTTCCACATTTTCACTTATTTACTTTCGGTATCATTACGAGAACTGAACCATTTTTTTTGGGGGGGGGGGGTGAGGTTAGACATTTTTTCTATTTTTCAAAATTTGGGTCCCCACTCCCTTGGTATCTTTTCCTCAATTTTCACTAATTTCCTTTTGGTATCATTACGAGAATTTAGCCATTTTTTGTGATGGAAGGTGGGAGCTTAGGCATATTTGGAACCCCTTGGTACCTTCCCTCGATTTTCACCTATTTGCTTTCGATTATTTGATGAACAGTCCAGTAAATATTTGCACTGGTATCGAAAAATTCGATAACTTTTTTTTCATACTTCATCGATGTTAGGACCACTACGAGAGGTAAGAGAGATGAAAATTAAGCAAAAAATATAATACCAGAGTGGATGACTAAATGCAAAAAATATTTCCAATACCTTTCAGAGCCATAGTGACCTCCCACCGCACAGATGTAATGCAACTTGAAATTTAATGAAAATGCACTTGATGTGTGGAGGGAATACTGTTGACGTAAAATAATACTAAAAGAATTTTATTATTTCGAGATTTCAATTTTTTTTTTTTTTTTTTACAAAAAGACACTCGACAAAAGGATATAATAATTGCAAAAGGCTGAAAATAAATAAAGATATGCATGAATATGGGAATCCATACAGCCTTCTTTAAAATATGAATGAACTTCCATTTTGTTGTGAATCAAAAACATGGAACAAGTGCCTTTAGATTTTCACAAGAACAACTTTAAACCGAATTTTGAGCAGTTTTCGTGCACCTATTTGTTCTAAAAAGTATGGAAAATATATACATACAGAGAGCGTTCCTTAAGTGGTGGTCAATATTTCAGCACGAAATAATGCTCGCTGAGTGTAGCAAAAAGTTCCCATAAGCACTCGTTAAAAATCTAAATGGAAAAGAACCAGAAACAAGTGAAGCTTGTCATAGTAAATTTGAATTAATCGATACAGGGTACTTGAGATTTTTTTGTGTAAAATAATTTCGAAAGTATCATCTTTTAGGGGATTCAACTTTCTTCTCGATGATGTATTCAATTTTTTCAATCACATAAAAAAAAACGATATAAATGTTTGTATCTAAAAATTTCATTCATAGGATTTTCTTCCTCTATGCATGAAATAGTACTCCACGAGTAAAAACAAAAAGATAAAATAAAATGTTTGCCTACATGCAAAATTGAAGGAAATATGGAGTATTAGAAATTTCAGTTTACTATATGCATGTGGACGAAAATTTTATCCAACTTTTTGTTTTATTCCTAGGGTACTATCCAATGAAAATTTTTTCACACGTGTAGAGAGCAAAATAATAATCCTTCACTTGCTCCTAATTTTCGATTTATGTGCTTAGGACATTATTTGATGTTCTCTCGGAGTACTATCTATTGGTAACATATTGCTCACTATATCTGCAATACCTTGTATTTAAAAAAGTTGAACATACGCTAAATAATTATGAATAATCTGAAACATTAAGGTATGAAGTAAGCTATAACAGTTACCGGTTCCATTATGAATCCAACAAAAAGAAATATTCAACATGTCCTTCAAAATTTATTCACCATGTTCTATTTATTGTTTAATTTTCGTTCATTTAATTTTCAGGAAGACATTAAAAGTAGCGTAGAAATAATCATCTCGCAATATCCTCTTACACTGAAATGCGAGACATCTGAAAATGACGACGATTCGCAAAATAGCACGTTCCAAATTCCTCAGAATTCCTCATTCATTATAGTCAGTACTTGAAACGTTGTCCATGTCCTTTGTATTCTTCTATTAAATATAAAAATAAATAAAAACGTGAAAAAATCAACTCGACCAATATTTCATTACAGAATAACGTGAAAAACACATCGAATAAAAAAATCGAAGACTGGATGAACTTCGGTAGCCCCAAAGTGCATCCTCCATCTTCTATTCCTCGTCATCTGCTGAACAGCAGCGCTTCTTCGAATTTAAGCTACGATTTCGATTTTTCCGATCACAGCACCGATACCAGTCAAGCCGATGATTTGATTTCCTTCACGTCGAACGACTTCAGTACCGAGCCTCTGATCGACGAATCCAGAATGGACGAATCTAGCGGCAAATCGGATCCATCGGAAAATACCGATGTGATTAATAACACCAATGATAATTCACTGATCTCTGCATCTCCGTCAAGTAAAAAACCAACTAATAGTGTTCCAGAGTATAAGGTATTGGTCTCGCCATGAAACCAGTTTACTCGAGGTTTAAATATCCTGTGATTGATATATTTATTTTTGTCTTTTAGGGATTTTCTTCTCAAGGCTGTAACATTCCTAGTATACCGTGTGAAACGGGTAGCACGCATATAACAGAGAGAAATTATTCTTTATTAAACGATTAAATTAATCGCAAATATTTCATTCCAAAGGTTCCAGTTATCCGGGAAAAAATCTTTTTGCGCAGTACGTGTATGAAATGACCTTCTCAGTCTGTCTACTTATTCGATTCGTTTGGAATTTTTTGCGATATTTTGAAGCTTTATTATATGTATGATGTGTCTGTATAGGTGTTTTATTAATGTTATTGTATTGTAAAAACCTACCAAGTTCCAAATATACCAAATATCTTTTTTTAATAATCAACATTTTTTTTATTTTTTAATCAGGAAATTGAGATGCGAGTTGTATTAATGTATTCTCTTTTTAGTATTTATATTTTACTATTCCTTTAGGTTCCAATTTGACGACGTGAAAAAACGAAAATTGTATAAATGAATTATAAATATTTAAAAAAATTTAAATAAAAAATTTTATATTGTTATACCTAAATGAAATGTGTTAAGTGGGTAATATTAAGACACCTGCCTGGCCTTGGTTTTGAATCCCTAGCCATCATCTGTCCTTTTTGAAGGGGTCACTTCGAGTGAAAAATGAATTAAAATTTTTCTTGCAGTTACCAGTTGGTGGATAATGGACTCCTCTTACCCTTTATTTAACATTCAAAATGACTCTTTTCAATCTTTTTATTTTTGTAATGAATCTGGACCGTAGCCAGAATAAAGGAATGGGGTGAGGGGGTTATTTTTTTTAAATATGGATTTTCAGTCCCAATCAACTTATATAAGAAGAGGGTGATTTTTTAATATTCAATTTTAACCAATAGCAAAAAAAAAATTCTTTACAATAATTGACGTTTTCATAAAATCTGATTTTTATTTAAAATTGTAATTTTCAATTAATTTCCTATTTATATTGCGTAAAATAATCGTTATGAATATCAATGTGAATTTGAATCGCATATTTCCTTCCATAAGTACTCTGCATAATATTATACCTACTATCGATATAGATGGAAAAAAAGTCATGGTAGGTTCTGACTTCTGAACTCTCCCCTACTTCAGACATAATAATGATGACGATAGTAGTGTGGTACAAAAATAAAACCGAATTTTTCAAATTTGAAAAGAGAGAGGGGAGGGGGAGATGAACGTAAGTGTTTTGAAAAAATGGCTTTTAAATTCGATTACCAGGTGTCTTATGCCATATAGGGCACTATTTATGTTTTTTTGTGGGAAATACCATTTTTAGATTCAAAAGCACATATACAGGGTGCAATTACAAATCGATGTCCTATTCATGTTTAATAAGAAGTTCTATTTATGCGAAAATACTAGCGAGTGTTATCGATCTACTTACACTAGAAATTTGGGGAAGAGTGCTACCCACAAAAATTTTGATCAAAAAATTGTTAATTAATAGATGAAAATAAATTTAAAAAATTAATTTTCAGTCATGATTTACCTCCCTCATCATCAAAATCTTGTATAGATTTTAGCGATTGCTCACCGTAGCTAAAATTCTGAAAAAGATCCAAACTGATTGTGAGGAAGGCACTCAAATATTTGTAAAATGAAATGAAATAAAACAATAGATCAGAAAACATGCCAGACAATATCATGAATAAAAAAACATTTTTAATGTTTGCAAAGGTCATTTTGGGGAGAAAATGAAGGCGAAGGGAGACGGATGTTTTGATTACGCATTTCATACGAAAAAATTGTTCCACCAGGCTGACTTGCGCGTACAAAAAAATTTAATTCATTTTTCACTCGAAGTCACCCTTTCTTAAGCTTTGCTGGGAGGCCAAACTGATTCTCTTTTTTGCAAATTGTTTTAGGTACCTATTTATTCACCTACTTATTTGAGTAGGACTGAAAAATTCAGTAATTATCTGTATGGATATGATAATTAAACGTTTGACTGGATTAAGCTACTATTAACTGTACACTTATTTTATTTTTAAAATATGTATGGTAGATTTTTAGTTTTTTTTTGTTTTTTTTTTTTTTTGTTTTTGTGGAGTTTTCTTTTGCTGAGGGAATATATTCTGTGGAATATGTATGTTTTTTGTATTATCTCATAAATTTGCATAATACCAAGTTACTCCCCTCCTATAATGGGCGAGCAATTGTTGAAGGAGTTTACAATAAGTAAATAAATTAACAATCCCAAATTAAATAAAGAATCATTTCAAAAAAATCTAGAGTTCCTTTAGCCACCCCCCCCTTCCACAACTAAATCACTAGATGTGATGTTGGCTAAACTTTGTCTATGTGGGGTGGGAAGTAAAGGTGACAGACATATTTAAATTTCAAGTTCAATCAATTATCGGAATAATTTAATGTAGAATATAAAATTGATAATTTAAATTAAAAAATGTTTTCTTCTTTTGAGAATTTTTATTTTTATATGATATATTTTTTCATCGTTTCCTTAAATCGAAATTATTGAATTGAATAATTGTGAACTTAATTTTTTCCAAGAATTTTCCTTCGTGATTATTTTTTAAAATTACTCTACATTTTAAATAAATAAATAAATTTAATAATATCAACTAAATGTAATTAATGTTTTAAATAACAATTTTTTTTTTGACTTTAATAATTTTGATTTTTCTGCAATTTTTCTATTGTTTTCCTCAGTTGAAATCTAGGAAATGATTTTTCTTGAAAACTCCCCCTCCAATAATTTATTTTCTATATTGTTATTTTACGTAGGTAATTAATTGGAGTTTTTTAAATTTTTCCTTGAAAATTAAAATAAACGTTATCACGAGCTAAATTGACATAAATAAGTATCTACTGAGGATACAATGTTGAAATTCCTTGCTATTGATGCCAATAATAAATTTACAACCTCCATTTTTTCTTAATGAGCCGATGGCTAATTAAAAAAGATATCCAATCAATCGAACATGAGTTTAGTACTCTGACTGATTAAAACAAAGGTATACTCGTATACCTTGGTATATTTCCTTTACGCACAAGCATACGGCAATCAGGGGGCAGACGCCTTTAATTCATAAGCGTCGAAAATCACGCCATCAATGAAACATAACAATAATCGGACCCATATTTACACGAAAATTCCTGCTTAATTGGTGAAAAGATCAAATTCAAAGGCCTATAGATACGCAATTGTCTTTCAAAATTATTTTTGTACGAGTGAACAATTAAAAATTTATATCGTTTTCTTTTCAAAACACAAGGAAGAAATTTAGCTATCTGTATACGATAAGTTCAATTATAAAATTCGTATTCGAAATAGCAGATTCTACGAGCTTATCAGCTAATTAAAAAATTCCTACTCCTGGCTCGGGCGAATTTTTATTAATTATCGAGGGAAGAAATGCCCTTTGGCGCGTACAACCGCGAATAATAATCTTGCATAGTGTTTATACGAAAGGATGTGGTCGATAATAGTCATAAATAACGGCGCGTTTTACGAATAAAATTAACAAAGGTATTGGAATGCTTACGCTCAAAATAAACGCTCGCATTAGTCCTTTTCGTAATTTGTAGTCAATTCGATAAAACGGATAAAATAGGCCAAATTAATTTCGCAATCCCATTTCGCTCGTACGAGTTCTGCTCGTACTAACGTGCGGGGATCTATACCTGGAATGGTGAACGCTAAACTGTTCTGTAGATTTTTCCCATTCGTGTACAATGTTGTATGTAATTTACCTTCAGATGGATTTGAATTTTCTTTGACAGTTCATCATTATAATTCAAATTTAAAATTGCTGCGCAATGCGCACCTACATTATATAATAGCTAATGTATACCTATTACCTATCATACCATACAACCAATTCGAGTATTTATTCGGAATCATTTGATCAAACAGATTGGCCAAATGTTTTATAATTAATCGACGTTTAGAACCGGTTTAATGGATCTTATTTGTAAAATTATTTTCACCGGCTAAATATACAAACTTGCGAACCAACTTGAGTGTAAAATATACACCTAATCCATCTAGCGGTCCTACAATACCTGTTCCTATAACATAGTACTCTCTGGTATGTATAATCAATAAGCCTTGAAACCATATACCTGCTCAGTTCGTCGTAGACTCGCAGTTTGCTAAAAGGTGATAAAAAATATATTATTATCATTTTATCGTCGCACCATCTTGTTTTTAGTGGAGCTATACATATGCAAAATTATAGGTGCCCGTTTTAGATACCATAAACATTTCACTTTCGCTTTCCCATACCATACTGGCTTCAGTGAAACTATAATTTTATAGCCTAATAAAAGCGCCGAGGTGTATGCAATTATACATACATGAATGGAACGACTAATACTTATTATTACAATTGTCTCTAGTCTCTAGACTGATATAATCATCGAATGTGTGAGTTACCACCTGTGTTCTGTGTGCGAATATTTTCCTAAAGGAAATAAAAAGTTTTAACTGTAAGATAAGCTCTCGTAAGTATACTCCAACGACCCACGTTAAAGTTACTCAAAATTCCATTAATCTACAATCTGTAGGCCAAAACTAGTCTAAAAATAGATTTTACTAAAACTTTTCGATTACCAAAAAAAAAAAAAAAAAAAATCAACTAGGAAAATGTAGAAACATTTGCTGGTATTTTACTTTACAAAGTGAATTGAAAGGTGTGGAAATGAAATGATTTATGCACATCTGACAAAGATAGTTATATTAATGTCATAAAACACAGAAATAGATAATTTTTCATTAATTTATAACATATGTATAATATGAACATTTTTCCTCTTCCCCCCCCCCCATCACGCGTTTTTAACATAGAGCAATTTTTTTTGATTCCACCAAAAAATTACTAAATTTAATTTTCGATGGGTATCTTTAATTTATTTAAAAAGAAGTTTTTCCATTAATTTGAAATTTTTGAACTTTATTTTCAATCCTTCATACAAGAGTGTCGGAGCGTTGTGCTTGTAGCCTCGTAGCTGTACACACCATAACAAGTAGAAAAAAGAATAGAAAATAGTCCCTAAATGAAAAAAAAATTTTTTTCAAAAATTAAACGAATTTTCAATCTGATTTCCAATTTTTTATTTTATTTTTTATTAAACATAAACTTGATAAATATTTTAAATTTTGTTTTCAGTTTTTAATATAATTTTTTCCTTAAACATTTTTTTTCTATTCATTTAAAACATTTTTGTTTTGTTTTCAATCAAAAACATGATTGATTTTTGAATTTTTCAAAAAAAAAAAAAATTTAACACGATGATTTTTAATTTGTATTATTATTTTTTTAATCAAAAATAAATTTCCTCATTTTTTTAAAATCACCATCACCTATCTAAAATACATTTTTTTATCAAAAATTGAAAGAAATTTCAATCTGATTTTCAATTTTCAATTTAATTTTTTGTTAAATAAAAATTCAATAATAATTTGAAATTTAAAAATTTTGTTTTCAATTTTTAATACCTATAATTTTTCATTTGATTTTTTTTTGTTTTCTTGAAAACATTTGTAACGCGTAAATTCGTGTTGTTGCCAGTCTATGTGGTATTTACTGGGCTAGAAGGGGTTTTTCCAATTTTCTAAGATGTCGCTTTGTTGTCCCCTTCTAACGTGGCCATTGAAACGATCGCGATAAGGCATAGTAGATAGCGAAATTAAATGTGGATCAGGTTTTAGGTTTTGGATAGTGAGTTCGTTCTCTACCTTTCTCGAAAGTACGCTTTTTCAACTTTAATTCCGTAATTTTTGTCTTATAACTTTTACTCATGTGTTCTCGCATAATATGTGCTTATTATTGAATTTATTTTACATTTTTTCTTTTAATTTTCAACTGTTGTTGTTTGTTATTACAATTCATATCTACGATAAAATCATGAATGTTTGATTTTTTTTTTTCTTTTAATTCGAATACTTATGCGAATTTATCCATAACGATGGTCGCGTTTTGATTGTATTTATTTTATTTATATTTTTTGCATTTATTATTCAATATTTGTTTCAATTTGGTTTAAAAATTTAAACATATGTGGTTGTGCGATGTTGTGTACGCGTGTAGATGAAACGAATGTTCATTTGTTTTTCACGTACTTTAATTTCGGAGATTTTAAAATTATTATTCGTAACAAATGTTATTGACATTTTTATAAGGCGATGCTAGATCGGTTTGATTGTGACAGTTACCTCAGAATTTAGTTTCGCATCGTTAGTATTCCTGTTTAGAAATTCAGGTTCACAGCAAACTTCGGATATGAGTTGGGAACAGAGCTTTGAGGAGCGTCTAACAATTACGCAGTATCGTATATTTATATATATAATTACTTTTTTTTTATTCATAAAAATTTCAATTAAAATTTCAATTTTATCCATTACATTTAAAAATTTTATTTGATTTTTTTCAATCAAAAACATGATAGATTTGGATTTTTCAAAAAAAAAAAAAAATTACCAAGATGATTTATGCCCTAACTCCTCTCTGTTAATCTCATTCCTCCAAGGATCCAGTTTTCTTTTAAGATTATAGATATTAGTCCATGCCTCTAGCCACCGCTGGGGGCAGGAATGCCTAGCTTACTCCACTGACCAATAAGTTAAATTCTCATACACTTGAATGAATTGGCTATACACAAATTAGATAGAAAGAACGAAATTAATTTTCATTTCTTTAAAATGAAAAATTTACAATATCAACCATATGGTAGGTTTTCTTATTCAATAAAAATGTGAGTAGGCATCGTAAAATTCAGATTAATCCATCGATAAGATCATTACAAAGTAAGTATGAGTGATACGCATTCATCAAAGAAACAACATTCTTCGTTTATTTACTCTTTCTTTATGCGTAAACACATCTACCGACACATATCAATGGTCAGCGTTGTTGAACTTCATTCAATCATTAACGTTGGCCTGACCCGTGCCATTAATCTCTTCGCAACAATTATAACAATTACAAAACGGCATATTTGACACAGCTCATTAAACCGCTATCAGTTCGTATTAAATTTATAATCTCGTTAATGATTGCCGCTCGCTTCGACGAAACAAACACGAAGACGGCAGCTCGTGATTAAGCGAAATATCATACGTGGTATGGTAATATACGAGTAATAGAATAATTCACGCCTCGCGAAAATACCGATTATTAATCGCGTGGTCATTACTTCTTGGATTTGAATTGATGATGAAGTTTATGTGGGCATTTATAGAGAATGCGGGGTAATTCGAACGAAGGTTCATACTCCCTTGTCTGAAATCTTATCATTATTTTGGCGGATATGGGTCTAATATTATAGGTACTACTTTAACTTCATCATCATTATGTCGAATTTTATTTATTCTCATCGTGAAATCCTCAATCAGAAGTTTGTCACAATAGTCGAAAAGTAACTCGCCTTCATTCCCAATGTTCATTTTCTATTTATTTTTTTTTTCTTGTTTAGTCCTTACTGATTTTGTGACAGTGTAATACATAATAATTATTAGTATTAGGAGTAACTTTGTAGTCCCCTATCTTCTCCTCTAATGGGTATATGAAAAAAATTACAAGAGCCTTTCTTATAGAGAATTTAATGAGAAATATTTTATTACTTTACTACTTTTTCTCTAAAATGCATTGTTCGCAAAAAAATGCAAAAAAGTGAATTTAGGAGGCGTTCTTGTTACACATTTCATTCTTTTTGACCAACTTCCACCTCTTCGGGTGGTTGAAAATATTATCATGTTGTACCTTAGAGTACGAGCTAATTATGGAAAAAAATTCAGCCATGTACCCCCGTCAAAAAAAATTTTTACAATTTTTTGAAAATTTCAAAGCCTAAAAAATTCAAGAAAATATGAATCGAAAAATTTGAAAAAATGTCCACAAATGTACTTATATAATGCCTATCAATAGTGAAATTTTCAAAATTTTTCATCCATCTCATTCAGAGTTAAAAAATATTGAATTTTCGACATATGGGAGTCGATTTCTCAGGAAGGGGTGGGGTGGGGGGTCAAAATTTTTTTTGAGAGTTTTTTCATCGAGGGCAACATTTAGGACTACTTGTGACCGAATTTGGGTCAAGGGCCGTTTTCACTATCTTATCAGGAGAGACCCTTTATAATAATGTGGCACGTAATGCTAAATTTGATACAATTAAGGCACGTATTGCTAGACTTGAAATAAATAATAAGGTACGTAATGCCAATTTTAAATTCTATGGCACTTAGTAATGTCAAACTTGAGCACATAATGCCAAACTTGAATAATGTGGCTCATAATACTGAACTTGATGCAATTGACGCATGTATTGCTAAACTTGAAATAGACATGGTACATAATGCCAATTTTAAATAGTAACTATGTAGCATCATAGATTAACCTATAGATAGCCCACCATACGTTAAATTTTTATCATCCCAAAGCTGGAGCTGGAATCATTTTTTGCTAATATCTTGGAGATATTGAAATGCAAAAGTATTTAATTATCTCAAAAAGTAAATCAACGATAATTATTTTTTAAAAGTGAAACACATTCAGAATTTTATGCTCTTTCGAATAAGCTACTTTTAAACTTTCCATCTATATTTTTTCTTGAGATATTTGCAAAAAACTAAACAAAAAGTTTAAATTATTTTTAATACTGGAGCTCATTCACAGACGGCACTCTAAAAATTGAATTAGTTTTATTAAAATAACTCGAGACTCACATCGATGGCAATAATGTTTTAAAATTGAATTATGCATAAAATGTTAAGCTTTTTCGAATGAACTCTTTTCGAATACTCCAACTCAATTTTTATCCTAGATATTAATAAAAAACTTTCTGTATCCTTTTTCAACATTATTTTATGAGTGATAAATTCATATATACCTATGGGCTATCTATGTATGTTTAATCTATGATTATACGTACTTAATAATATCAAACCTGAGATAATTTTAGCTTATAATGCCAGACTTAAAATAATGTGGCATGTAATACTTAACTTGATGCAACTGAGGCACTTATTGTTAGATTTGAAATGCCTATGTGACACAAAATGCCTATTTGAAATAACTTAGTACATAGTGCTCGACTAGAAATAATTTTAGCCACATCTGAAATATTGAGGCATGTAACGCCCAACTTGATGCGAAATTAAGGCACGTAATGCCAGACTGTTCTACATGCAATGTCCAACATGAAATGACGTTGGCACCTAATTCTTGACTTGACATCATTGTAAAACACTGATGGAATTCAGTAATTCCATACCTGAGCTTTAAGAACTTGTCGCTGTTGGTGGTTACGATTATATTATTTAGTGTCAGTTTAAGTCCCTAACTGCTGAGTCCAGCTATGGCCCGAGTCGGCAATGCTGATTCGTGCCCAAACTGGCAATGATGCTGATTCGAGTTCGTACCGGCGAGACTTTACTGAGTCGATATTATCGACCCAGTGGCTGATTCGATGTGATCGAACCGGCAATGACTCTTTCTCTCCTTTAACGAATATGATGAGAAATAAAATTAAATAAAATGAATTCAACTTTGTGTAATCTGGTTTATTTCTTGATGTACACAGTATACAGTAACAAGTGAACTACTCAACTGACTTATGAATACGAATACGCTTACATTTATATTAAAAAGTATAAATTCAAATAACCAATCGGCGTACTAGTGTAGCTTAACCAACCAGAGCGAGGCAGCTAACGTTGTTTTTAAAAATGCGCTAAATTCGAAATGAGAGAAATTTTCCCGCTGTTCCCACTACGGTATTACAGGCTGCACTAGTACGCCGACTTGGAAGCGTGTTTTCCATATGGTATTACGTTATTCGACTTATCGATTATCGAATTGATGTATTTTGATGTTGAAAATTAACTATAGGTGGCAGTGTTTGCCTATAAACTCTTCGGGTGTGATAGATAAGCTTTTCCATCGACTCCCAGAAATATACTGAACCGAACTGTTTACTTTTTCTTCTAACAACAACCAATGGATTTGTGGTTCATAATACTTATGCTTAATTCTTCAATACTGCTCATTTTATAGACGAATTTCTGTTGAAGCCTCATCTGTTAGAATTTAAACCTACATTCTACAGTATCAACTTGTAGTATGTATATTTGTGATGAATCGCTACAATGAAAACTTATGTAACTTGCTAGCTATTCAGGACAAAAGGAAGTTAGAACTTTGGCAATGAACGCAAGCTCACTTCTAGCAAAATGCCATTTGGTTCTTGTCACTTAAGGGCTAATAGTCGAGGCTCCTTCTGTTCTCATTCGTTCCTGGTTTGTCAGTTCCTTGTGCTGGATATTTTCATATCAAAACATGGATAGAAATAAAACAGGTCCTTTATAAGACATTCTTGAGTAAGTCGGAATACCATTGAGTAAACGAATAAATTAGCAATCAGTACTTCAAGCAATGTCAACACCTAAGGTCAAATTAATGATGAGATAATACGTACACTCAACCGCGCTTTATCTACATACTTCTAATACAAGAGGTGTGAACATTTCGTTTCAGAATATCGACTATAAAGGTTCCATATTTCCCATACGCACTTCATATTTGTAGTTAGAACCTTCAATACAATATTAACGATGACTAGCGTAATACACGCGTTCGTGTATTTATATTTCGTTCTACGAGCTGGCTGATTTAATCGTTGCGTAAATTAAATAACAGTTTGCAATTCGAATAAACGCTCGAAGAACTAAAATCTCGAATTTTTTCCCAATTACACGCGACAGTTGATCAACGCGCACAGATGTTCGGATTATGATAAAATTAAAAATTAAATATCGCAGATTCGCCAACCATTCGTGTCGCGAACTGGGGCCTGCATGATGCGAAATTCTTTCGTAAATTAAACAACAACGTCGTCAAACTTCCAACCTTTAATAATTTACTCTCAGTATCCCAGTGACGGTTTTTAAGCGGGCGTAATTTAGCGAAAGAACGAAAAAAAGCTCCGAGTATTTAAGTTTTTTGGCCGAAGCCTCGTTTACCCAACGACATCGCGTTTCGCGGTTCCTCCAATGAATCCTAAAATATTCGTCGCGTCAATTAACTAATTTACCGGTTCATCGAATACGTGATAACTTACCCCGAAAATGGTAAAACTATCGAGGGTAAATACATCGAACTCGAAGCATGTTATCGACAACCTATTTCGCAATTTTTTTTTCTCTCACGACCACACCAGGCGTGAACTGATAACTCTATGTGCGTGCGATTTTGGATGCGGGCCAGAAATTAAAAAAGCTCGCAGCCTTTTTCGTAGGTGTTTTCTTTGGCGTTGCTTTTGAAAAAGAAAAAAATTCATTCGATAGGTGAATGTGTCAACGCTTCGTCGTGATTCTCGTTTAATGGATGAGGGTTAAGAAACGCCGAGTTTCAACTTTTTTCCTCCCCTTTTGTATCGTCTGCGAAGAAACATCAGGTACTTTGGTACTCGCATCCACCATCACAATACTATGGCTGCGTTTCGTCTATAAATTTTCTCACCCATCCGTACAAATTACCTTCATCCGATCGCGTAATTATCCATAATGCAGCGTGTTCCGTGTAACGCCGCCCATCTTCGTTATGCAATACATTATACAGCGATGTGAGATAAGTTCGCTATAAACGTCGCTACCGACTCGGTAGCGCATATTAAAATGGCTTTTTCTTTTATTCCGAGCCAATATCGCGATATGTATTGTGTACAGGTAGGTAACCCGTCGCGATATTTGCGATAAATTTTAACGTTCGCGTTTTCCATATAGCCGGCGCCACCATCGCGATAAGCTTTATTTTTTCAAGTACGACGCCGAGCTTTTCTACATACGCCATGGTGTACCGGAAGCGGGCAAAAACCGAGAGTCGTGTTAAATATGTGAAATATGTCGTCGATAATTTTATAGAATTTTTCACCTCACGGTTTATTGGCACGCGGACTCGTTCCATCCGTAAGATAAAAATCTGACGATGAGATATTTTTTCGTTCCAGCTAATTATGCGAGGAGGTGCAAGCGGAGTGTACTTTCATCTATATATTTGCCTCTCCTATTGTCCTCGATAAATATTTTTCTTCGGTCAGAAGCTCACATTTTATTTAACTGATAATAACGCAGTTACGCATAAAACATGATCTCAGAAGCATTAAAGGTAGTAGTGACGAATTCAGACATAGACCGCACAAGCTGTGGCTTTGGAAGACAACTCGTATTTAATTTATTTTATCTTGTTTTTTTTTGAGTTTTTAAATTTTTTTTCACATGTTTTACATTTTTTTCCACGTTTAAAAAATTATATACATATAATATCTATGTTATTTTTATTTTCAATTTTTTTTTCATAATGTAATAATTATTGCGTATTTTGCTTTTTATATATGTCTATTAAAATTAATTTTTTTTTAACCGTCTGCAAAAAATTAGAGAAATTTATTTCAATTTATTGAAAAATACTGACACTATAATAATTAATTTTCTGTTTATCAAGTAATTTCAAGTTTATACTCATTATAAAAAATTATCAACTTCAAGTTTATATAATATGTATTTTCATGTGAAATATTTTCTGTATCTCAAATGGTCAGAGTACCAAAGCGAGAATAAATAAAGAGAATTAAAAAAAATAATAATAATAAAATGTTATGGATTACTTTTAAATTTTTAAATATTTTTCAAGGCATATGGTTCTTTCACTTTTCATCATGAAAAAAATCACAGAATTAGATACATTTTCAAATGATTTCTTTTGAGCTACAAAATTTTATCATGAAGGTGTCTCTGTTAGAAGAGGGGTACAAACGATTCATTTAATTACATCCTCTTACCCTAAAGAACATAAAAAAAAATTGTATGCCAATTTTTTTGCTATTCAAGGACCAAAAATACCTGTAATATATTTAAAAATCCGTTATTTTTGTAATCTATTTATTTTAGGAGCCAGTGTAAGCGATTATTCTCTGAGCGCAGTGAAAACTACGAGCAACCTTGATATTTTACATTTTATTTATTTATTTATTTATTTATTTATACATATTTGAGTGCCCCCTTCACAGTCTTTATAGGCCAATTACGAGGGGGCACTTTGCAGATACATGCAATAAAAAAAAAAAAAAAATTTAACCAAAATTACAATCTTAATTCTAAACTTAAATTAAGTCCCAATCCCTCCCTTCCAGTGCCTGCATCACCACCAACCCAAAGGCAGCCCTCCCCATCCCAAAAACATCAATATTTTTATTATCAATAATTTTATTGAGAAGAAGAATAATTCTCTTGAATGGAGAGGCCGAATTTTTTAGTTTTTTAAAATTTTTCACCCAAAAGGTTTTATGTTTTCGAGAAGTGAGTCTTGGAATAATAATTTTTATTTCATTGATTAAACCTGAGTCTGTGATTCTATTGTGAAGGATGTCATAAAGGAACATAGCCCCAATGTACCCCCTTCTGTTCTCTAAACTTTGAATCTCGTAGCCCTGAAGTAATTCTTTATATGATATATCGTGAGGGTAATATCGAAAGTCTCTATAATAAAGGTATTTTAAAAATTTTTTTTGAATTTTCTCTATTATTATAATATCTTTTTTGAAGTTGGGGAACCATATAAGAGCCGCAAATTCTAAATGAGATCGCACTAGAGAGGTGAAAAGGATCCTGATAATTTCTGTCCTTTTGATTTTCGCCGAATTTCTAATCACGAAATATACCATTCTTTTAGCTTTCGCAGTTACCGTATTTATGTGTTCCTTAAAAGTGATTTTTTTATCGAAAATAACCCCAAGATCCTGAATTTTATCAAGTTTGGAGAGAGTTTTATTCATTATGGAGTAAGCAGTGGGAAGCGGTATTGTTTTCCGTGAATACGTAACTTGATAGCATTTATCTATATTCAACAAGAGAATCAAGAATAAATTCACATAGCAGGCTCTAAGCTCTGCTTTCAAAAGTTATAGGGAACTAACATTCAAAATTTTTTTGAAAATTAGAAAAAAATTTATAACTTTGAAACCAGAACTTTCAGCCAGCCAGATTAATTTAATTTTTTCCCATCGTTAAAACGTAAAACATTAAGCTTGGTGCGCTTTTAATGCGCTCACGGAATAATCGCACTTACCCTGGCTCCCATGGGTGGCGGAGGTTAAAGAAGTTTTGGAGATGGAGGATGAAGGAGGGCGGTTTAAAAAGCATTGTAATACAAAAATGTAGCCTATCTGTGAAATTGAAGGCGGTATGAGAATTTAAACATTGAAATTTTTTACAACTCCTTCAATATCGCAGGTAGGCAAAAATGTTACTTGAATTTTTTCGTTGTAAATAGTGAATACAACTATCAGGACTAAAATTACCAAATTATGAAGATCTTTTCCTCCTCCATTGCTTACCTTGAATGAGCGAGCCAAAAAATTTGAAAAAGGAAAACAATTTCTTTTCATTGGCTTCGGTAATTTATTAATTACAACGCGGATTATTATTGTGCTGACCGCGGTTACAATAGAAATTTCTATACAGAGTATGAGAATTTTAACGATGAAATTTCATATTTCCTTCAATGTTGCGAATAGGCAACTTTTATACATTTATTTAGCTTTATATGAAAGCAAAATATCATTATTATGCTTGTTTCCGACATGAAAATAAGCAATGAAAAAGTTTTGCCCATCTGCGAAAATGAAGGCGATACATAGATTGACAAATTGAAAATTTTTTACAAGTCCTTCAATATCACATGAAGACAAAAATTTTAATTGAAATGATAATTATTAGTGCATTCACAAATTCACTATTTATAATAAAAAAGGTCAAATCAAAGTTTTTCATCTGTGTAACATCTAAAAACAATAGAACGGAACGAAACGAAATAAAAATCTGGAAACAAAACTGCAACGGCAACGAAACAAATCAAATTTTGAAAGAGTTTTGTTTTTTCATAGAGAATACAGCAGGTCTCAAACAACGAAAGGAAATGAAAACAAAATAACGGAACGAAATGGCGGCTTTTTCAAGTAGAAACGAAACGAAACGAAACAAAAATCTGGAAACGAAACCGTAACGGCAACAAAACGAATCAAATTTTGAGAGTGTTTGTTTGTTCACAGAGAATTCGGATATGTAAAAAATTACCATTATTTCATTTTTTTTTTTTGGTCCGGTATTTCACCATTACCGTTAAAGACTGATAGATAGAATGTACTTTTCTCGTTTTCTTTTTCTGTTGGTTGGTTATCCATATTTATAAATATTATAACTTTTGGAGAGCTCGAACAACGAAACAAAACGAAATCATGAAACAGAACGGCGGTTTTTTGCAAATGGAAACGAAAGGAAACGAAACGATTGAATTGACATATGAGAAACGAAACGAAACGAAAACGAAATAATGGAACAAAACGGCGGTTCTTTGCAAATGGAAACGAAAGGAAACGAAACGATTGAATTGACATACGAGAAATGAAACGAAACGAAAACGAAATAATGGAACAAAACGGCGGTTTTTTGCAAATGGAAACGAAAAAAAACGAAACAATTGAATTGGCATATGAGAAACGAAACGAAAACGAAATAATGGAACATAACGGCGGTTTTTTGCAAATGGAAACAAAACGAAACGAAATGAAAACGAAATGATGGAACAAAATGGCGGTTTTTTTGCAAATGGAAACAAAACAAAACGAAACGAAATGAAAGGAAACAAAACGAAACGAAACGTAATAAATATCGTTGAACAGGAAACGAGGAAAGAAACGGTAACGAAACGGAATGCATTCCGTTTCTAAGAGCCCTGTATTTTCGTGCCACTCAGAAAATGGCTGGTGGGCAATCTCTCTCCTTGCCCTCCCTCTCTCCGATCCTGTTCGCATGCTACTCGCTTTATTTTGCAGCAATCAAGCAACCTGTCCTATCAATTTGAAAAAAATTGAATAGAAATCGTCTCATCTTTGCTTATCTTGTTATTAAAACATTTTTTCCCCATTAACTTTCCTCATCGAAAAATAAAAATTTCTGGCTAGAGTACTGAATATAATGAAAGATAATTTAGAAAAAAACTCAATTGCGACACATTTTTCCAAACATCCACTTGCTGGCAAAAATTCAAAAATCAAAATTCATCTCACTCACTACTTCACCATTAGCACTCGCACACTAATCCACCATTAACGTCCGTTCACTAATCCACCATTTTAGCACTCGTAACTCAAACGCCAAAAAGCTAGGTAATCGAATACATTTAAATACATAATCAGCAATGTCGATCTGACAAATCTCATTCGAAATCCACTCCAACGAGCCTACAGGTGACTCGAGGTACACACTTCCGGGTGATTTTTCAAGGCTAATATGGAACGAAGTAGGACCTATACGATAAAACTGAATGAATACTCTCTCCACTTACACTATCAGAATCCTCACCTGTTTGCGTACTTCGCAAAAATACACATTAGATAAAACACACTCGACTAGTTGAATTCGCTCGACACATAAAACGATACACGACCCGGTAACCAGTTCTCCGTGTCGTCTCGCCTAGCGTCGTTGTTTACTGCTTGCTCATCGGTACATCATACGCGAAAAATCAATTATACGCCGATTTTTTTCATCTTTGAATCCACCAGTTCGACACGTTTAGGTTACGCAATCGTAGTACAAATTGAAAATTTAGTACGCACAAAATCACGTACTCGTAGGCGACATAAGTGCAACGTGGTATCTAAAATTAATAACAATTTAGTAAAACGCGACGTATCGTATATACCTGGCGTGAAAATCGCGCGCCGATAGTCATTAAGGCGGAGATTTGAACGAAAAATTTTTTTCCGCGTGTTAATTTATCGGTCGCGTTTTCGTTGTTAACACCTTTCATATGCCGCTCTCGTTCGAGTTTATCGTAAAATAAAATCCGATTAATATTTACATAAAATTAACGTTTTTGTAACATCTGTCGTAGAAGCGCTGATTCGTCGCTCCGCGTTATCAGTTGTTATTTTGGCGCGTGCCTTATCGAAACCGCGAAGCGGGGATTTCCTACATTTGAAAATGAAGAAGATTCAATCGGCGGCTCTGTTGAACGCATTCAGTTTTCAGTAGTGATATGGCGCTTACAACATCCGATTCTATATCAACATCGTCGTCGTCGTCTTCGTCGTCGTCGGCTACCCTCAACGGGCCGGTTAATAAAAAACTACCGATTCGGCTTAAAAATTATCAAAATCAAACAGAATCTTTTGATACGCTATACTTAAGCGCTCGACAGGTAATTTTTGGTATAATTATAATTTTAGAATTTTTTTTTTCAATTTACCATTTTTTTTTTTTCATTATCATCATTCATTTACGCACGTACTGATGTATTATTTTTTTAACAGTTTTTATGCGAATAATTTTCTACTCATTAATTCCATTTTAATCGTTCATCCTTTGCTCCTCTAATCGAGCTTTAGTGGGAAAAAATATTTCGTAATTTTCGTCCGACATTATCATTATTTTTACACAATCCATTCACCTCGAATTACACAGTTGGAAAGAAAGAAAAAATCTGATTACAATATAGATCTACCGAAGTCTATAATAACAGGTCGTCAATACCAATAATTTCTAAATTTCGTTTACATTACATTATTACGTATACCTTGATTCGTTCACTGTTCTAATTTTTTCAACATTCCGTTATTCAACACTCCACCAAATCGAAGCAAATAATCTCGTGGCACTGGCGAAATATCAACACTATTCAGTTAATACCGATCGAAAGACAAACAAGTCTATGACGATGAACGTCCCGGCGTATCGATAAATTAATTTATCTCTCGTTGATTTCACATTTTTACACCCTCGAGGTTCATTTCTTCGTCGTATTAATCGAGTTAAAAAGTATTTCCACCTTTGGGACGAATTGTCGTTCAGTGTGCGAAATTTTCGCCGTAATAAGTCACTACGTACGTAATGGCTTCGACTTTGCAGCACATATCTCAGAGTCCCAGGCGATTCATGGGTTTGATTTTTAAAACGAAATAATCGATTTTTCGCCTACCATTGTATATTCGAAATAGATATTACATTGGTTGGGTACGAGTTGGTGGATTTTATTGACGCATTGATCAGCTGATGCAGGTGGTCGGCGGTGTTTACGGTAGATATAATATCGAATAATGTGTATTCCCTGAATCGTTATTAATTCGCGGTAACGTACGTCCGAGCATTTTCACGTAGTGGGAATGAATTCGGAATAAGAGGAAAAGTAATACCGTTAAGCTCGTAATTAGGATTTTAAAATTTATTCCCATCGGAGTTACGAACCAGTGTGTTCGCAAGTTTGTTTATTAATTCGCGGCAATCCGGGTTCGAATACTTTTAACTATTAGGTGGTGAGAACGAGAGTAATATTGTTGTAATCGTAATTTGAAAATTTTTCGAGCTGTCGAACAAAACGAAAATTAAAAGTATCTAAAATCTATCAGAAAACCATATTAACTGGAAAAGTGGAAATAAAAAGGTCATAATATACATGCGGTCTACTCCCAGCATTAAAGGGGCAAGGACACTGAAGTAATAATTTTTGAATGTCTCCAATACCAAAGGTATAGGGTGGAGGATCAGCATACCCCTGTTTTTCAAATTCATACTGAGTATTCGTTAACACGTGAATCGCTAATGTTGAAAATTTCAGCGATATGTGATTTCTTGTCCCCTCCATTATCATTCACATGTGACACAACAATGTTGAATCATTAATAGGAATTTTAACTTCTGAAATTAAAAATACAGATAAGAGTGATAAAAATTGAAATAGCAGTCTCATGTATTAAATTACATAGCAAAATTTTAAAACAAGACTCAGAATTTCTTATTCAAACTTAATGCATTCGACTTATCTACATCCTTGTTTCAATTCTCAATGTAAAAAACGGCAGCACCGCGCCGCAGAGTGTTGCAATCTCAATAAAATATTATTTTTGAAATTTAGATCCTAAATACAACTTAACATCTGGGAAAAATTAAAAATTGGAGACTAACTATGCTCATCTTTTACCCCCCCCCCCGCCCCTCCCCTTAGTGAATTTATGACAAATTCGTAGGTATTTAGCTTACCTACTCGGATGTGCAAAAATTAGGTTTCTTTCAAGAAGTGAAGTAGGTAAAGTTACAATAGTTTTTGAATGGCCTCAAAAAGACGTCATAAAAATCACAGCCCTCTAACCAAATTTTTAAAATCTCTCCCACCCCAAACAAAATTAAGTAAAATTTGTAAAAATTTAATTTTGGAAAATAAAACATTTCTCTCATTCTAAAGTCATATTTTATCATTTAAAGTCAGCAAAAAATTTCAGCATCCATTTAAAAAAAAAAATTCGGATGAAAATTACGAGAATCTAGAAAATTTCTAAATTTTTTTCAAAAAGCAACAATTTTGGTTATTTTCAAAAATAAAGGATAAATGCATGATTTATTGAATATGTGCGCCTTAATACGTGGCTTAATTTAGGCTATTTCGGATTTTTGTTCCATGAGCTACCTAAAGTTTGAGCCTAAATTCAAGCGTACTTTCCCTCTTGAGTGTGAAATAACTTAAATTAAGCTCATACCATGCGTATGACCAATAAATTATCCATTAATCGTTGATTTTTGAAAATAATCAAAATTGTTGCTTTTTGAAAAAAAAAAAAAAATTTGATCCCTCTAAAACTAATTCTTTTATCAACTTCTGAAAACAAACTCAACTCTTCCTAAAAATTTGAAACCCCTTTTCCTTTCCGTGTCTTTGGCCTAGGTTGCAATACATGGCACGTTAAACTAAGAAGTAAGAAGTAAGTAAGAAAAAAAAAAATTTAAAAAACAATTTAGAGGTTATAAATTTCAAAAAAATTAACAGTTAAATTTTTTTCAGTCTATGGAGGATAAAATATAACTTTAAGATGTAAAATTCCTGTTTTTGAAAATTTGAAAGTTTTTAAGACTTTGACTTCATTTTAGGTGGTCTGGGGTGGGGTGTAGATCTAAAAAACTAAGTTGGAGTTTATCAATTAAATAATTTTAATATAAAATGTAATAAACCAAATATTATTTTTGGTCAATGTTCTTACTTTACTTTACTTTTGTTCTGAAATTAAATTTTTACGATGTTTTTTTTTTAGGTAAGTTAGCAAATCACTTTTTGTTTTATTGACTGTAAAAAGAAGTAACGGAGCAAGGAAATACATCATTACAGTTTGTCTTATTTTTTTGATACCTTCGAAATTTTATTCTCATACTATGTAATGATCTATTCAACACAAAAAGATCTACCTTCATATAATAAAGTGTTTACGTGATAATCTCACTATCTAGAAACCTACACACATCACTTTTTTCAACTTTAACGAGGTTTTTGCTTCACTACCCGGTTTTTAGGCATAGTATATATCTAAGGATACATTCTGAACCTCCCAACATAAACAGAGTGCCTAAGACCTCACTAATTAGGTATCTAATACATAAGGACGCGTTCATATGATCTAGTCTCAAAATTGAAGGGGCCATATTAATAATCAAATTTTTTTAAATGAAAGAAGATCAAGATTTTTTTGAATTTAATTTTTTGTTTTCTTCTATTATTCACTGCCTTAGTTAGGTTAGGTATTTTTTTTCTGTTGTTCTCTTTTTCACTGTTATTTTTCATGATGGAAATTCGTACCTCGCTCGCGCAACATTAATCATAGTGGTGGGTTTACCAAAAACATTTTTTTAGTTATATTTTATTTTATTTTTTACATAAGTTATTGCATGTTTTACTCGTATACTCTTATTTGTATCTCGATTCAAATTTTTATTTAATTTCATTTCAGTGCAGCTCTTTCAGATTTTAAATTAGATCATAGGAGCAAATAATCACTTATGTTTAGCTCTTCATATTTTAAAAATTAGTAAGTCTATTCATTTGAGATAATAAGAAGATTGAAAAAAAAATGAACGAAAAAATTATCATTTAAACTACATGAAGGAGCTATGGCTCCTTCAATTTCATGAGTAGGCTACTATCACAACACAAAAGTTATTCGGTGGAAATTTTGGTGTTATGGTGAAACGAATTTTTTATTTAATGAGAACTGATGATGCTGCTCTCTGAATAATGGCAAAATGATTTCTATATCATGTTCAAAAATTATCAAAGAAAAATTTTAGTTTTGAATTTCATTATAAATTCAGGATTCGTTTGAGTTTATACGATTTACTTGAAAAATAATCAGGTATTTTCATGAATTTCACGAAAATACTTCCAGTTCGATAATTTACTTTCGTAATGGACGAAATGAGATTAATTTCATCCGATTGAAAAATTAAATTAATTCACGTTTTCCACGGGTTCCTATGTGTGACATTTTTAAATGGAAAAATAAATGTTACAATTTTTATGGGGTGCTCCTTTTCCCTTTCCTTTCAAAAAAAAAACTTCAACTACTGTATACTAATTTACCGAATCTTTTTTATCAGTAATATTTTTAACGATTATCATACTTTTTTTCAAGGTGAAAAAATGTGTCTGCCTTGCTCAATCCCATTCATTACTTTCTGAGTATGTGGCTCGTTCAGTACCTATAATTTTAACTATAATAAACATCGTCGCAAAATTCTTTGTTTACCTTCAATCTCTACCTTCATTAGATATATAGATAGATAAACAGATATAATTTATTTGCACAGTACTCCATGGAGCCATTACAATGTCTTCACAATAAAGAATAATTTAATGAATGAAACAATTAAAATAAAAAATAATTTAAAGTTTACAAATAAAATAATAAATAACAAGCGTAATCACATCGTGAAACACTCTTGCATCGTGTAAAGCGCGCCTGCAATCAGCCAATCCTTGAGTTCCAAAATAATTTTTTTTAAAAAGGGCCCACACCAGACCCGGTTTTATGATTTCTGTTCGAGGGGAAGGAGTTGAGGTTTTAATAGAAAATTTTCAGAGCTGGTTTTAGAATTGCTGTATTGATGGGGGGGGGGAGGGGGAGGGGGCATTGACATTTTTGTAAGTAATTTACCGAAAGTTGCCAAATGTGAATCACTCAATTTTTAAAAAGTTTCGGGATAATTTCAACTTTATTAGTTTTTTTTTTTTTTTTTTTTTAATAATATAAAAAAAATTAATTCAAATTATATCGATAAAATGTCAATAAATATTGATTATTTTTAATTTAAAATTTAAATTGTTTAATAAATTTAATTTAATTTTTTTCATATTAATGTTAAAATTCAACCTATGAATACATGAAATATATTGAAAGATGTTAGTATAAAAAATTTGAAATAATGATTGAATAATTAACATTAAATAAAAATTTTTTTATTCGAATTTTAATGAAATAAAAAATTAAAAAAAGGAAATTTTATTTTAAAATTAATCTTCGCGGCTTCTCTATAAATTTATGCAATACTTCATCTATTGTCTACATTATTCATCGATCGTGTTAAGGAGCTTAAGCTTTTGGAAGGGAGGAGGGTTCGAAACTCAAACCCTTTCTCTCTGAAAACGCCCTTGGCCCACACGGCACTTACGTATTTTTGTCATCAACATTTCACCCGACCTACATCACCTTACTTTCTACTTTGCCTGTTTTTTCAAACACGTTAAAACTAATATTGTTTGGAATTTAAAACGAAGCTTTACACTTATCTAATAATGTATGTTTATCGATGAAAAAATTCAAGTCCTTTTCAATTACTACGCATCAAGTGCCTTAGTACACGTAGTTTCGATGTGCAGTAATTACATTATCATCAATTACAACGTCATAATCCGAATTATCATTCGCAACGATGACATCAACTTTAACTCTTCTTTTGTACTTACTCATCATATTAAGTTCCATATATCAATATTATAGATTACCTAGTAGGCAGTAGATTCTTCAAAATTACGTCATTAGCTTTTCTCACGTTGGTTACAAATTTTTGCGATAGAACTGAAGGTAATTTTGCTAACACGTGGAAAATCCGGCTCGTCGGTATAAAAGAGGGGTGAAGAGAAAACGCGTTATTCTTATCAAATCTTCGCATCTAAAAAAAGATCTATGTACATTCGGTGAATAATTATACGTTAGCCCATGGGCATTAATATTTAATAGTGACAAAATCTAGCGAGGAAAAACACAAGCTATTTAATAGCGACATAATGTAGTAATGGAAAAAAATACAGCTATTATCCGAAAGCTTCTCTCGACCACAAGTATTTAACATACGATCTCGAGGTGATTTTAAATAACGTTAAAATTTTTCTATCCACTCGAACCTAAGGTTTTGGCTTACACTGAATAAAATTCGAAGAAACAGCATCCTGATGGTTTAGGCTCTCAATACACTCATTAATTATCTATAAATCGTACAAGGTCAGCCATGACTTCGCAAAATGACCGTAAATTTCGACCGTCAGATGAAACCGCAACGCGTCGTGGATGAAAAAAATTATACGCCGAAGTGTCAACTCAAATAAACGCCAAGCACTGCGATGTTGATGGCGAATAAAAGGAAAATATTTTCTTTGTATTTTCGTAAAATGTAAATATTACGAGTAAGATAAACAGGCTAGACAAGTTAACCTCTCGGTTAGACGTGTCGATTTTTTGATTGCTTCGGATGTTTCGGACAGATCAGTCTGTCGGTTAATTTCTCCGCATCTTTGGCTGGTAACCGATTTCCACCATCCGTATACAAAACTAGGTAACTTTCGAGCCTCCAAAGTGCGCACGTACGTGAGTACGTACTCGTCGTACGATGCTATTAAAACCATAATCGCCGAGACCTATTGACCCATACGCCGACGCTCGCTATATACCTCTATGATGTAAAAATGCATTAAAATTTTTTTTTTATTCCTTCGCGCTCCAGAATTTAAGAACACTAGAGATGTTGGCTTTTCGCTATACCGAGAGAAGGTAATCCTCATGGGAAATGTAAAACACAATATAAAGAAAAATCGTGAGTACGACTCGTTATTGAGGCAAAAAGTTATCAAAGGTAAGCTATAAAAAGTCATACCTCGGTGCGATATATACGCGCAAATATTTCACTATACATAAAAATTGATAAAAAAAAAAGAACCCCTAAAGAAATGAATACTACGCATCCTGAAGCGCCTATGTCTCCAGCGTATAAACAATGTTCGCTATAACACCTACAACGTCACCCCTATCTATGTAAATTTAATTAATTCGTGCATTTTTCATGTTTCGAAAAAATAAAAATTTTTTAATTTATGACAACGATGCCATACGTTGAAAATAAAATTTTAAAACAACTTTCAATTTCATTCCTAACATACTCACGTTTTTTTTTCTTTATCGGTCAAAGACAATACGCGTCAGGGGATTATCGTAGTAAGCCTTATTAAAGTGGAACTCTACGATTCGATATGCCCACGTTTAATCTTTTACCGCACCACACGAAATTGAAAACGGTGTAATTTTTAATTAGCTAGGGTTTTATTAACCTATAGGATATACTAGAAATTTCAATTTCATTAACAACCGTAGTGATAAAGAACTATTTAGCCACAAGTTAAGTCCTTCTTTCCCCACTCATAGTGCTCCTTGGAAACCTTATCTTATTCTCAATGTTTACTCGTACACTTTGGACACACGTATCGTATTTCGTATACGCTATCGAAATAAATAACGTATTTTTAGCTGAGTTTTCAATTTAAAAACGATAGTTTTAGATGAATTTTCAATACAAAATGATTACTTTTACAACGCGAGAAATTTTAACATGAGGTAGGGGCCTCACATCTTTAACTAATTAATAATTTGTAGTCAGTGCCGGAGGGTGGTGACGGTTTTAGACCTTAATGATTTTTGTATTATAATCTCCCCATCTCAAGCTCAATATATATATATGCCACTATCTTTGTCAAGCCCTGAACAGTAGATACCAAACAAACGTTCTGAGACCAGGTCTTATTTATAGAGCTAGGTGAGCTTTTTGGAAACCACTTGAACACAGAATTTTAGGAACCTTTAAAAGAATAAGAAAAATTAAAAATGTACGGATGCGAGTGATATGCAACGGTTCTTATGATACACGCTTCTGATTTATTACTACCCTTATCAGGCCCAGGTGAATCTCCCTAAGATAGCACCGTATACAGGGCTTCCTAACGTCCGTATAAAACTGAAAGCTATATATGCTCAAATATACGTACAAAACGTTGCGAGACCCAAACGTAGAATCGGGTCTCGGAACGATACCTATGCACACATATATATATTATGTACACATTTTCATCCTAGCGTTGCGCCGACGGATATTTATGAAATTCGCTCAAAACTTGGTGAGAGACTCTTTTTAGAAATACGACAAAAGTACTTTTTTGTTTTTTCCACACACCTCAAAATAGCGCATCACTCAAATTTTGAGGGAAGGTGAAGAAAGTGCACATGGCTTAAATTTTTAGTTTTTGATCTCGCATGAAAAAATGAATCACGGACACCAACATACCTGAATTCTAGGTTTTTAAGTTTATTTGGAGACGAGTTGGAGCAAAAAATGACTATTTGAGGAAGTTTTGAGTCATGAAATTTCTTAAATCTTCCATATCTCCTCACCAAACCTATGTAGAAATATCAAGTTTTGTGTGTGACCCCTTAAATTTGGATTAAAATAAATGCAAAATGGCGGATTATCAAATTTTGAGTATAGCTTGAGGAGGCTCAAATGAGCAAAAATGTAATTAATATGAACTCATACGAATATTCGGAGTAAGAAGCATACTATATCCTAAATTTACCTCCATACACGATGTTTGAGGGGAAAAGGAGAGATTAATGACCTCAAAATGTGGTGGGGGCACACGACAGGTCAACAATTTTTCGTTGTGGTGTCATATGAAAAAATGAGTTCAAGTGACCAACTTATTCTGATTTTAACTTACCAAGTGAATCTGTAGGAGAGCTGGAGCAAAAAAAGGCTTTAGAAGGAGAAATCAATACAGGAAATATAATGATTCTTTTATACATCGTCACCAAATCACTTTGGAAAGGTCAAATTTCGTATGTAGCTTCAGTTGATGAACAGAATATGACCTCTTAAATATGGTCAAAATGGATGAAAAATGGCGGATTGCAAAAAATTGAGCATAATTTGAGAAGTCTCAAGTAGTTATAATTTGAAAGGTATGTATTCATATGATTATTGAATGGCAAGAAATACACATTCCTTTCAAATTCAACTTCTTGAGTGATTTTGGAAGGGATAGTGTAGGGGATTTCATATAGTGGGTGTGGCCTGTAAACATGAGGGGGTATCAATGTTATTTGCAAACCTGAACAAGCCCTAATTGAAAACTTAGCTCCAGTATTGCGACGTAGCTGCTTACTTTAAAAAAAAATAAATAAAAATTTACATCGTTATTTTTTAATTTAAAATTTTTAAATCTAAGGTTTAGATTTGTAGGGCCCCTCAGACGCTTGGATGGGGCCAATTATTTACCCCTTTCTCCTCCCTTCACCTCAGGTCTGTATTTAACTTCAACAAACGCAAAATATTAATGTACGTGCTGTGGGCATAAGAATAAGTAGTATGAATATGTTGCCTACCTGCGAAATTGAAGGCGGTATGAGGAATATCTCAAAACTCCTTCAATTTTGTGAATAACAAAAATGTTACGCAATCTTTTTTGTCGTATATAGCCAGGGACGTACCGAAAGGGGAGGGAGGGGGAAGCTCCCCCCTTGGCTTTTGGGGAGTTGGTAAATTTGGAGTTTTAGCGTAAAGTTGGTAAACTTGACCACTTGCGCAGTATTATTACAGCCATTTTTAAATTTTTTGAAGATTAACAAGAATGTGACATCGTATTTATTTAACATCTTATTTTCGTGGAGCAAAAAAAAAAAAAAGGTCTACAGTTGGGGTAAAATTTCATGGTATTAGTTTATTAGTTGGCAATTTTTGGTTTTCTCCCCCCTCCCCCCTGAAGAAGGTCCTCGGTACGCCCCTGTATATAGTGAGCTTAATACCAATTCGTAATAAAATCATTAAATTTGCGAAGATCTATTTCTTCCTCCACGGGTTGCTCTGAATCATTGAACCAAAAATATAGAAAAGGAAACGAATTTCACTCTTTGCCTTCGATAATTACTAATTATAATGCGGATTATCACTGTACCAACTATTTGCTAAAAAATATACGGTAGGTATGAAATTGTTTCTATTTGCGAAATCTAAAGAGCTGCAAGAGTTTTGATATTTTATAATTTTGCAAATACTAGGACAAAATTGTAGAATTTTATTCTCCCAGTGCGGGAGAAAGACACAATTGGCTCAAAGGTAAAAATAATTTCTAGTTACTTTTCAATTTTTTTTTTTTAACTGAATGAATAATTTCAAAAAAAATTTAATGAAAAAAAAAGTTTTAATTAGAATTGTGAAAATCTAAAGTTCAAGTTCATTTATGTTATGCGTTGCAAAATGCTATTCTATTTGCTGCTGGCATAAAAAAAATGATATTTCGTCAATCTGCGAATTTGAAGGGGCTAAGAGGATTGCGAAATTCAAGGTTTAGTTCAATATAGAGATCAAGTAGTCAATTTTTATTCTAGTACATCCTAACAGTTCATTTTCAAAATTATAAATTAAACAGAAAATAATGGTATATAGCTACAACAAAGTGCAATTTTTACTCCATTCCAAAAAAATAAAAATTAATTAAATTATTTACGAGAGAAAGATTTTTCCCACATTCATGAGCTTGGGTAAACAAATGTCTGCTCATTTAAATATAATTTGAAGAAGGCTCGACGATCCTCACATAGCTTAAATTTGATAAATGTGAATTAATATGATTACTAGTGATGAAAAAAATGCTGTACACCAATTTTGGATAGGAGAAAGAGGGGTTATAGCATTTTTCGAATTTCTTGCTATTGATCATAATTTAGAGAACGAAGAAAAAAATCAAATAAATTTTTCAAGAATGAAGTTCAACTTTACGTTTGTATTTCCCGAGTGTTATTAATTTGATCAATTTTTGTGATAAAATTAACTTGTAATTAAATTTTTAAACATAAATATTCTTGATAACAACGGACTGCTATATCTATGCAGCTAATTAAAATTAATGTTGGCGAATTTGATAGCAAAAAAACACGTGTTCGGTTACCACTGTGAAGACAAAGTTAATCAACTTCTTTTCTTTCGAAAAATAAATAAGATGGCGCGTCCTATACGCGTCGTTTACCATAATTTTCTGGTCAAAGTACTTTTTGTGGGGAATTTCACGACCTAGCCGATAATTAAGTATTATTCGGTCCAAATTCAAATTCCAAACGTTCAAAAAAATCAATAATTATCGCCCTCAGATTGCTATATTTTTTGTCATGAAATAAAAGACAGTTGATATTTTTTGTTAAATAATAGTCCAGTTAAAAATTCAGCTCAAATAATGCGGCATGCTGCTTACGTTTTATCTATTTTGAAATTACTACGTTAGCTTCTTCAGTTACTGAGGATATTATGTCATTAATGGATACACCACATTTTATTTATGAATTTTGTTTATTAAAAAAACTGATTTTTTGTTCTATAAAAGAGGGAAGGGGAGCTCTTTACAATTACATTTACTAAAAAAGCAGTCAATAAGAGCAAGATGAACTGATTACTTCAATATGCCTTCAAATTCCATGACAGCAACAGAGTACAAATCAACGACACAATAGTTGCTAACATTTCGTCCTTGGATTCGATATTTTACATAATATGGAAAAGGAAAACACCACTTGGAAATTCTCTTTACCTTGACCATCTGATCAAGGCATAATAAAGACAAACTGGCGAAAAATAAGAACAGGGCAAATACAATATAAAATAAATTATTTATCAATCCCCCACTGATTAAACGTATAATCTGCTTTGCGGCGGTAGACGTGAAACAGCGATAAGTAATGTGACATGCTTTTATACGGAACAAGATTAATTATACGAAAAGTTTATATTTCATTCTTTCCAGAATATCGCTAACGCTAAGGATGTAAGTCTTAACGAACGAACGAAGTTAAGAAGATACTCTGGGAATTTTTTCCTTTTTCCCCCTCTCATTTGACTTATTGACAGACTGTCCGATAACTAGAAAGGTGAATTTAATTTACTATAAATTTAATTAAAAAGTTGAAATTAATTAGATTTCCATTTATTACTCGTGTACTTAAACACTCGCCTCAAAATCGCAGAGAAGGGTTTTGTGATACGTGGGTCGATGGTTGAAATTTTTTTCGTCGAAGTATCTGCAAAAGAAACGAAAATCATACCGAGTCCAATAATATCTATACCAGCACCAACTCCCTAATACGAGTAGATGGCTCATTAAAAATTTATCTTTCATACAAAACTCGCCTCCCGACGCGACGAAGAGTTACTGATGGCTTTAAAAAAGTAATTTTTACCAGGCACCGGTTCATTTTTAAACGAGCTTCGACTATACATTAATAATTGAAGGTGTATTTTCGACAGCCCAACACCGGAACGATGACATTTTCAATTACCGATTCCGTTTGTGAGTACCACGTCGCAAATGGCCTTTTTCACGACAACAAATTTACGCCTGCAGAAAACTTTTACGTTTCGGTAATGAGTTTTAGTCGGACGATAAGTACATATAAAAAATTTACGTAGGTACTTTTAAGGTACCTACGTTATAGCGTAGACTGCATTGGTCGAAAGAAAATACTGCAAACGTATTCGGTTTTGTAAATTTAAAAATTATTAAACTATCTTAATGATTGATGTTACATCGGGACTGGAATCATTTCTCTATTGAAATAGGTATTACAAGTCAAGAGATAAGCTGGTGTAGTGATACTCAGTTTTACTTCAGAATAATATAGTATCTACTTAGTACTTGAGATATGAGCCTATGAAGGTAATTTGCCTTGTTTCTAAATTCATAATTAATTCAAAGCGCATCACTACTTGGCCACAAACGAGTATCACAATATGAGCAAGTTCAACTTCGATTCTGAGAAATAAACGCAAAAGGGAAAAATTCTATATGAGTGAAAAATTTAAGAAGCCAAAAAATTACACAGATGAATCAAGAAATGAGAAATCAAGAGAGATAATTGACACGTGTGAACGTATGAGTGGAAACGAGTTCACCTGTTCGTGCTCCTATGAAATTTCATAAGATCGTAGGCGTTAACGAAGCTGCATTTTCTGCGTAAAAAAAGGGATTTATAAAGATCGCGTGACGGTATTAGCTGTTGCGTATTTGTGTATGCAAAAATAGATTGTTAATAAGTTTTATAAATGTGAAAACAATAAACAGACGAATTATTGCTTTTCCCCTTATTGATGTATGTTAAAGATCGAATTGGGTGTAATGATGTGTTTGTATTCGGTATTTTCTAGTCTTTAGACATATTACCTGAAAATTTCACAGACTATGAGGACCTTACTCAATGATAAATTTTTTCAGCTCCACAGAATATTTTAATTTCATTTTCATGAGAGTAGAATTATTTTGGAATAATATTACAAATGTCAATTTCCTAGTTAGACCTTATAACATCGTTGAAGACTTACAATTCCACGCATAAGTGCTCGTTTTTAACTCAGTTTTTAATTTAAAACGATAACTAATGCAGTCTACCTGTTTTGGGGAAAAGGGTAGAGGGATAGTGGTGGCTTTAAATCTTTGCGTTGCAGACTATTTGTAATCATATTGCAAATGTCCAACTTTTCAGCACATACTTATATTTTTTCTCCAATGCTTAGCGCTGGCGTGTACAGATAAAAATCTCTGAAAATTTGATAAGAGATTTTTTGTAAAAATGCAAAAAAAAATACTTTTTGGTTTTTTGGATTCACCTCAGAATGACGATTCACTCAAATTTTGAGGATGGCTGGAGTGAGACCAAATGACTAAGAATTTTTGTTTTTGATCTCATATGAAGGAATGAGTCATGAACATCAACGTTTCCAAATTTCAGCTTCTCAAATGCATTTCGAAGGGAGTTAGAGTAAATAAATGGCTTTTTGAGGAATTTCTGAGTCATGAAATTCCTTAAATCTCCCATATTTCCTTACTGAATCGACTTGGGAAGGCCAAACTTCATATGTAAAGTTAATCTGAGCCCAAAGAATGTTCTCTAAAATTTGGGTCAAAATGAATCCAAAATGGTGGATCGCGAAAATTTGACGAAGGCTTGAGGAGCTTTAGATGGCTCAAAATTCAAAAATATGCATTCATATGATTACTAGGGATGAGAAGTATATTGTATGCCAATTTCATCTTCATATGTGATTTTGGAGGGGAGCAGGAGGAGTTATTGTCCTCAAAATATGGCGGGGACAAAGGAAAAGCCGAACATGTAAATTTAAAAACTTAAAAACGGAAAAATATGTGGCATTGGAGACCCCGGGTACCCAAGAAAAATTCAAAATTTATTCTTTCTCGAATCCTATGAATACGACCTACTAAATTATACGTTCGATAGGTAAAGAAATACTCTCGACGTCGTATTCATATCACAAAACCAGATATGGGGTTTTTCCAACTTTGACATAGTCCTGGCGATCGTGCATTGTACGAGTACGCCATTCTACATACCACGTTAGTCTTAGCTTTTCCATTTCATAAGATACACCTCGCGTTCATATATGTACTTCGAAATAATGTGCTTCCATGTAAATAAGCTCTGCCTATCAAAATTAATATATTTTCGAGAGTGACGATTTTTAATTTTATATTCGCGTGTGTATCGATGATTTCATTAAGAAATAAATAATCGCGTTTTGTAAATCGTTTATTAAAACAATTATTCGCGTGTGAAAGTGCCATCATTATTGTGACACGTGTTGGTACCTTCAAGATGGAATCCTAGTCGTCATCCGGACGAAGCGTAAATTCAAAGATACGTAAAGTACCATTGTATTATATGTATAGTAGCTTAGCGTTATTTTAGGTGCCTTCTTTTAGGATTCTTGTTTTTGTAGCTTAATTAATAAATCAGTTAAACTCGAAATAAGTGTTCTTTTCCTGTGGTGCATGCACCACCTCAAAATGTAAAGCCCTCTTGAGCTCACCTATATGGTGAGTATGGCGGTAGCAACTGCTACAGCCTCAAGTGGCGTTTCAGCCCGCCCCTCTTATACCTCACCTCTGCGTGGTGAGGTGGCTAACATGTGGCCCTACGCCACAAATAAACTTTTATTTTTATGCATGTTCATCATGAAATTTATTAACATCACATCATGTTTAATATATTTTGTAAGTAGTATACCAATGTATGTTCTGGCGCACTCTAGCGCAGCTCTAGATTTTAGGTTAAATTCAATCATTTTTAGGAATCCCAAAAATTCTTAAATTTCCAAAGACGAAATTCATTCATTTTCATGAGAAAAATAGGTGAATTTCCACAACATTTTTCTTCACCTAGGTCACAAAATTTTCAGAAAAAAGTATATAATTTTTCATCAAATTTTCAAAATGTCGACTTATTTTTTGAAAATACCATCCATTTTTCTCATTTCAAAGGTATACCAATATACCTTCTGGCGCACTCTAGCGCAACCCTATATTTTAGGTTAAATTCAATCATTTTTAGATATCTCAAAATTTCTCAAATTTCCAAAGAGGAAATTCATTCATTTTCATGAGAAAAATAGATGAATTTTGATAAGGTTTTAGTTCACCTTGGTCACAAAATTTTTCAATTCAAGTATATGATTTTGAGATAAATTTTCAAAATTTCATCCCATTTTTCGAAAATTTCATCCATTTTTTACATTTTAAAAGTATACCAATGTACCTTCAAAACAACTGTAGATTTCCCACTTTTTATGGTAGTACAACTAAAGATTTCCTATAACACATCGACAGCACATCTGAAGAAAATTCTAGCGCAGTCTTGATTTTTTCAATTTTAGACTATATTTTACCATTTTTTAAAAAACTTAAATTTCCAACTCACTCTCAGATTCTTCATTTTTAAGTCGAAATTTCTCATTTTTATTCAAAAATCACAATTTTCTAAAACCTTAGTAACATGTAGCACAGTCCTAGATTTCTCAAAAATTTTATCATTTTCAATTTTTTAGGTTATATTTTACCAAATTTTTTAAACACTAAATTTTCATCACAACCTCAGATTTCTCATTTCTAAGTCAAAATTTCTCATTTTTAGTCAAAATTTACCATTTTTGAAACTAGTAACACCTCAAATTTCTAGCGCAGTTCTAGATTTCTCATTTTTTAATCAAAATTTAATCATTTATACAGTGTATGTCCTGATACACTCTAGCGCACACATTAGTGACGCGACTCATTCGATCATTACATCACTCGTTTGACTACGAATTCTCGCGAATACTTCTCTTTCCAATGCATAATAAAACGGATAATTCCTTCTCTGTCTCACTAATAATGTTTTATCGGTTGGTATACAGTATGTTATCTTTGACGTACGCATTCTCGCGTATGTTTCTTCTCTTTCCAATGCGCAATAAAACTGTATAATTCCTTCTCTCTTCAACTAATGGTGTCGTACGGACTCTCCTAACAGGAGAGTATACAATCGGTTGATATACAGTAACATGCAGTACGTTATCTTTTCTCTCTTTCCAACGCACAGCAAAACTTTATAATTCCTTCTCTCTTCAATTAATGGTGTCGTACGGACTCTCCTAACAGGAGAGTATACAATCGGTTGATATACAGTAACATGTAGTACGTTATCTTTTTTCTCTTTCCAACGCACAGCAAAACTTTATAATTCCTTCTCTCTTCAACTAATGGTGTCTTACGGACTCTCCTTTTAGTTCAGTTCACGTTCGTTGTCGCCAGACAGGGTCTAAATGTTCTAACTATAATGATTAATTTTGTTCTATTCGTATATGTATTTGACTACCTTTTGTGTTCATTTTTTTCGTAATAATAATTAAATCATCAATGGGAAGATCATAATATTTCACATCCCTTTCCACCATTCTTGATAAGTCATATGTTTCATATCTCACGTAGGCTTACATATCCTATTTTCCTTACTACAAAAATTTCGTAATAGAATTCGCAACGACGTATTCGACAACTTGTAAACTCGGATGACATTTTATTCTTCGTTTTTTTGGTCACATTTTTCGATTTGAAATTATTTCCACTCATGCATTTTAATTATAACATGGCGAGGTATCCGTTCTATTTGATAAGAATAACTCCTACGTATTTTTCAACTATAGAATAATTGAAGACAAAGTCATTTGTATTTATTTCAGTGTGAACAGATTCAACGTGAATTTTTTTTTATATTCCATGATAATTTATAACTAGTATTCCCTTTATAATTTTAAAAGAAACCCATCAAATTTCATATCATAAACATTGAGAAACTGTATGTAGATTCGGGCACGAGCATTTTCGAATCGTATTCTCGACGTTGTCACTGACTATGAGCAAAGAAGTGTGATAGAATATTTAAGGGGTATCACCCATAACTTGTAACATTTTTATTTCGAAATTTATTCTTATAGATTACTCAATGTAATATTTGATTTATGTACAGTATTATCGTGAATTATCTTCGATTTTAATTGGTCGGTCTCGCGGCGAATTGTGAGGACGGCTAATTGAACCGGTGGCGAATTGTTCCTGCGGCAGAGTTAGGGGTCCAAACCCTGCGGCGAATCGTCCGGTTCCCGTTTACAAATTTGGATTATATATATCATATTTCACACTCACATTGTACCCCTTTCGAGGCTTAGATTTGAGTCGTTCACCGATCTGAAACGATAATATTTTTCTTTGAATTAGTTTTCATTCAATTATTCATTTCACACTAAATTTTTATTCTCACATCAAACGCATCCTTAGAATTACATGATTCCAAGAGGAATACGACCATGTTTGAATATTTTCCGCTCCGGTTCCTCGGGTAATAACTATCAACGAGAGGTTTGCCACAAATCTGAAATAAAATTGATAAAATATCACATTTATATCTCAATAAAGTATCACAATTATGATGACGTTCAGTACCATTTCAATGTGACGAGTTGTCTCGCTCTCCCCATCTTTTTTTACGATGTCTAGATATTTTACCAAGAACACATATTGATTTTTTCCATAATTCTTTATAATAGGATTTTGAACTACGACATAAATAAAAAATTTGGGTGTCATACAATTGTAAGAACCATCTGCAGAGATACAAGCATAACTTACCATATTCATCCTTCGTAATTGGTTCGACTAATGACTTGAATGCTTCTTGTTCAACTGGGTCTTCAATTCCCACCTTACCGAAGAAGGACAGCCAACCTTCATCACTCAATCTCAGAGGACGTACTTTTTTCTTGTGTTCTAATATCTCCAAAAATACATCATAAGAATTATGAAGAATGGTCGCTGCAATAGTGTATCCAACGTTTGGTTCCATGGTATCCATGCGGTACACCAGTATTCTTGCACATCGAGTGAGGCGGAATTGGAATGCTATCACCCACTTACTTTCTGCCGTCAAGTCTTCATCGTTGAGAAGCCACGCCGGCATCGCTTTTCTTTGCAACAGCTCGATATATGGTCGAGCATTAAGCTCAGCGTTCGCAATTGATTGTCAAAAAACTTTGGTATGATTCTATCAAGGTTTCAAATATGTAATCAATGTTTCTTCGGAAAACGTAGGAATAGATCTAATACGATTTGTTAAGAATCTGTTTCAATTTATAAATCACGGGAGTTGTAATGATCATTCGCATATTTATTTTATAAAAAAAATAATAAAAGTAAATATTGACTATCAGATCTCGAATCATACACACGAAGAATTTTTACCTCAGTAGAGGTCTTGCAAACACCAACTCGATAGACGGATTTTCTTATACAAAGGTTATTAATAATCTAAAAACGTCTTTCAAGAAAGGTAATCAGACTTCGGAAAAAGAAAAAATTAATCGATACGATGAAGTTTCGGAATCAAATTACCAATCATAATATCGATCTTGAATTGAGAAATGATGAATACACAATCTTCGAAAATTTTAGGGATCTGAAGACCGCTTTTCTAGAGAAAAGTGAAAATAACTGATACACTTCGATAAATGAATATTTGTCTACGAATAATTAGGAATAGCTTTCGTATTAGGCATATTATGACTCAAAATTCGTACAAGAAGCCTCATTTTATATGAATTTTCCAAAATATTTGAACAGGTAAAGTCATCGTGAATTTTGATCTACTAGCTACACAATATTTCCTCGAAAAAGGTGCTCTGTTTTTACGAAACTAAGCGTTAGGGTAGCTCAATTTTGAGAGAATTCGTGAAGAAAAATGAAAAGAAAAAAAGATCTCAAATGACGAAACGAGGAGAAATGATACGAAGACTCGATAATCGAATCTGTTTTACGAAACTAAGCAAATCTTCTTGAGCAAAAACTTACCATATCGTCACGTACTATGGAATATTTCGCTTCAGTTACAGCCTTTGAATACATCTTCTCGTGTAAAGCGGTCTCCAAACAGGACACTTTTTCCTTCAAGACAATTATTTTGTTCTTCAAAGATATTACTTCGTTTTGCGATTTGTTGTCTTCAGACATCTCGATATCAATTAGTGAGAGTTCATCAATTCGTTCCTTGATGAATTCCTTCATGGAATTCATTTCCTTTACATAGATATCACGTATTACTGAAGGTGAAATAATATCAATATATTTCATCATTTATCTAGGTTTACTTACTTCTTTTACTTTTTGTTTTACTTCATTTCCATCAATCGATGGTGACTTACTTCGTCTCACCTTTTTGGCATCTAATAGAAAACCAATCATTAATTTGTTGATTTATCTTTATTTACATTAAGTTATAATAAGTAAACTTAATTGTATACTGTTAATAAAAAAAAAGACATGTCATAGCTTTAGCCATGTATGTATGTACCTAATACCTATATTCGATATTTTTGATTGCAAAATTTCAACGAAATGTTCCCTTGAAGCTTGGCAAAAACTAGTGAAAATATCAGTAGCTTTCTGGGGCCGAGTTCGTGATCCAACTTGTTGATTTGTTACCGCCGAAATTGAAAAACTCGCGCGTTAAAAAGAAACTCAATACCCGAAGATGCTCCATCAACTCAATGGAGTGTGACGTTGAAAGCTCGAATATACAATTCACCACAGCGATGCGTTCTCCAGAGTATTAAATTCGTGTCATCGAGGGGAAGAGAGGAGTTGAGTAATTCGTAGAGATTTTTGATCAGCCACGGTGTTTTGTCTATCGACGCAATTGGGAATTGGTTCTTGGCGATGCCTAAAAGCGCCACAGACTGAAAAGACGGCGAAGTCGACTATATATTCAGGGTAATTAGCGACGTCGGCTTTACGGAGCCAGATAATCTCGAAGGCTTTGGTCTCGTAATGCTCTGTAAACTATATTCTAATTAGATCTCGGCAGGGAGTATTTTTCACGGGGGTAGGTTTTCGACGTCGTGTTATTATAATTAAGAAAATAAAACACGACTGGGATTTGGGCACGAAGAACGTCGTCGGGTTCGGGCACGTCGCGAATTAACCCTTTAAATGTGGCGCGAAAAAATAGCTCGCCTGTGGTTTCGCGTAGCGCCCAACAACTCTTGAATAAATAACGCGAAAGACTCGGCTCGACAATGAAATGTAAATTCAGCTTTAAAAACCATTTAAAATATCGGGTCGCGGGTCTGCCGCAACGCATCCGAGTAACCTCCGTTGGTATGTAAATTGATAATTTTTCACGCCAATCCGTAGCATTATTGAGCGAGAGAAAAATTTAATTTGATTGTGTAAACAGTTAGCTATGCTGGCGGGGTGTGAGAAAAGATTTACGACGAAATTGGAGAATAAAAACCAATACCAATGATTGGTCGCAGTTCCGGGCGCGAAAACAGCCTTTGTATAATTTACTACGGTATAAGCGTAGATTAAGTGTATTTTAAAACCAGTCGCACAGCCGGCTAACTCGCCCTATAAGCGAGCACGTTGATGGCTGACACGTTCGTAAAACTTTTTCTTTTAACTCTCTCTCGACGCGAAACCAAATCTCTTAAATCGTGCCGCAGCTTTTCCTAAATAAATGAATATTCGTATCTTGGTCGAGAAAAAAACGTAAGCAGCTACATTGCATTACTGGAGCTGAGTTTTTAAGCGGGGCTTGTTAAAATCTGCGGATAATTTTATTCTTATCTTCTTCATGCTTACACGCAGTTCCAAGGTTGAAAACCTTCCACCTAACCACTTCAAAATAACCTAGTAAGTCGAATTCAAGATATGTAGCACATGAACCCATATTTATCAAACAGCAATTTGTGACTTCTTAAGCATTCTAAAAATTTTAACCATGCGTTATTTTGAATCCATTCGAATCCAAATTCAAAGAACCATGTTCCAGTCTTCAACTAATCCTATACTGTAATACCCTTTCTTTTAGTTAAATAAAAAATCAAAGTAAATAGGATTTAATAAAATGAAGTTCCACAATATTTTGAAGATTAAAAATTCATATTATAAGAGTTATGACTAAGCTGTACTTTTTCATTTTCATAAGGAAAACACAATGCTTTCCGTTTTTTCAAGTATTCATAAGATATCTTAAACTACTTATTTTTATTCCTTCAGGGTGTTTCATTTCGGGCGCACCACCCGTAAACCGCAAACGCAGTAACTCAAGTTACATATATGTATGTTGGTCTGCCTATCCAAAAATTTGAAGGGACTAAGATTAGCAATGTTAAAAAAAAATATTAGAAATACTTTTTAACTTTAAACATTTATGTCTCGTGAACTATGAATGAAGGAAATGTAGGGTTCATAGTTCATGTCAAAATGTGAAGCATACAATATAGCTTTATTTAAAAAAATGGTGAATGTAGGGGTGGTAGAAAGGGAGATAAGTGAAGATAAATACAAATAAGCATTGTGAAAAATCAGTAAGTTTTTCAATTTTTTGAATAATTTTTGAAACCGCATTATTTGGAGCCTTTCAAATTTTTTTTGGTAAATGTGAATAAATCTTGCATACGCTGTGTGAGCTAGGAGTTTCTTACATGGCTTGGATATTTGGGAAAAAAATTTGAAAAATAGGACATTGAAAAAAATATTAGTTTTTCTGATTTTGATATTTTTTCTTAATATCTGATCTGTTTGAGAAGGGCTCCTCCATTACATTTCGCGGATGACACATTCAAAATAATTACGAAATTTTATAAGAGCGGCCTTAATAATGCAATTTTAAAAGTTATTCACAAAAAATTAAAAAATTTACCGATTTTCACAATGTTTTTTGGTATTTATCTCCATATATCTTCCCCTCCATCTACCCTACATTCCCTATTTTTGTTGATTTTAAAGGTACATTGCTTGTATGTTTCACATTTTGATATGAATTCCACAGAATAATTTTTTCAACAAGAATGTTTTTTCAACATTGCATATCTCAGCCCCTTCAAATTTTCGGACAGACAGACCACCGCGCATGTATGTAACTTGAGTTACTGCCTTTGTGATTTATGGGTGGTACATCAGAAAAGGAACACCCTGTATTACTACGTCTTGATAAGTAGCCCACAACACCTAAATCCAATATTTCAGCTTTCCAAGCATATTCGATAAGGAAACAGGGATGATTCATGAAATTTCCTGACTTGATACTTTGATAGTTTCCCTTCCAGGTGCTTACAAACGAAATTATGAGGTTGAAATTCAGATATGTTGGTCATTCAAGTTTACTCTATCGTATGAGTAATCGAACATTTCCTTCACCCCAGTATCACCTCCCAGCAATAACACTTATGAAAGCAGATTTAGAATAAATCATGATACATTTCATCCCCAGTAACCATATGAGTCAATATTTATCAACATTTAATCATTAGAGATTTCTCAAATCTTCCTCAAATAATGACGATCCACCATTTTGGGTTCGTTCCGACCCAAATTGAAGGGGTCATATTTAAGTCTTCAACAATAAACCTTCCATAAAAACTTTTTTAGCCTCCTAAGTGCATTTTATGAAGAAATAGGCCGATTCGTGAAATTTCTTGACTTAGTTTTCCCTCCAAAAAAAAGTTCATGTATCAACTGCCTTCGAAAGTCAATTAAGATTTAAATTTGAATAAGTTTGTCATTCGAGTTTACTTCTCGAAAATGTTCGACCTTTTATTTACTCCCAAGTGAAATAAGTACAAAAAAAATGTGTGTGGAAAATTACCTGATTTTTTTAGCTTCTCATGAATAATTTTTAAAAATGCTCTATCAACTTTGAAGTTTCAAAATTTCTAAATAAATTAGAGAGCATCCCTTAAAACATGCGATAGGTAGCAACTAGGGTCGGTCGAATTTTGTTTTTCCTTTCTCAAAAAGTGAAAGAGACGGGCTCACAGTAGTTTTTAAATGACCTTAAAGGGACATCATAGAAAATATCAGATCTTAAAACAAGTTTTAGATACACCCTCCCCGCCTCTAAAATGGAGTAAAATTTTTCAAATTTTTCAAAAAAATTTATTGGAAACTTAAAAATTCTTCATGCTCCAAAGTCATATTTTGTCATCCAAAGTCTGAAAAAAGTTTAGCTGTTGATTTTTTTTAAATTTATGTGATCATAAAACTGCTGTTAAATTTTTTCATAAAGTAAATATCAAATGGGTAATTTAGTGATGGTGCGCACAGAAGGTTGGCGCTTAATTCAGGTTACTTCCTACTCAGTACGAAAAATCTGTTAAATTTTTACCTCACAATCTTTTCAAAACATCGCATTTTTATTCCAAAATGACTCAAAAATTAATTGAATTCTGGTTCTTGAGTCTTAAAAATCCTAAATTAAGCTCACACTATACGCACGAACAATAAATTATACGCATTCGTCGTTCATTTTTGAAAATAAACCAAAATTGCTGCTTTCTGAAAAAAATAAATTTCAAAAAAATTGGCAGCCAAAATGTTTGAATTAGTCTTTAGAAGACAAAATATGAGTTTAGAAGGTAAAAAATTTGTAATTGTGCAAAAATTCGTTTTTTAGAATTTTTTAAAAATTTGATTTCCTTTAGGAATATCTAAAAATTAAATTATTGACCTGAAATTTTTATAACATCCTTTTCAAATCATTAAAAAAAAATAGAAAGAAATTCTACCTACCCAAGTACCCAATCCTTTGCTCGCCCAAATACTGAAATAAAAATAGTAAATTTAAATAAATTGCTAATGTTAACGATGATGTATGTACTTCAAAAATTCTTATCTCACGATCTACCATAGGATTTCGCAATAAAAACGATGCAATATTATTAGTTATAAAATGGTAAATATGGAAAGTAAGGGGTGAGGGAAGGGGAATATTTAAAAAAAGGCCAAAACACTTGTATTTTTTTATATTTTATGAATAACTTCTCAAAATGCCCTGTCAAGTAACCCCTTCAAAAATTGTTTCCTAAATTAAGCTTCAACATGCGATACGTACCCACCTCCAAGCTTGCTGAAGTATTGAAATAAAAAATAGTAAAATAAAATTGCCAATAACAATGATAAGGCAATTTTATTTCATTTTACAATTTTTTATTTTGATTTGTAAGCAAGCATGGAGGTAAGTGGGTGCCTATTGCATTTTGTAGGAGATACAACTGAATTTAATAAACAATTTTTGGAGGGGTACTAGGGCATGTTCGGAAATTATTCACGAAAGAATGAAAAAATAGGTAATTTTCCGCACGTTTCTTTGTACCCCTATCTTAACTTTTTCTAAACAATAATATTAGATAATACGTTCTACATGTTACCGCAAACTGTACCCGTCTATCATCAACAGATCACGAGATATTAATTTTTAAAGTAGATCTTCATCATAAGCGAAATTTTTCATTTCAAAACACTATACTTCTGTCCCTTCAATATTTAGAGCAGGCAAATATTATTACTCTTACTCTATAATAATAGACTATTTACCACACAAAGAGAACCCGGCATTTCCCTAAACACCCTGCATATACCAGAAAGTTGCACATTTGCCATACGATTACAAATGGTCTGAAACGCAAACATATAAAGACCTCTCTCACTCCCCTCTCCTTTCAACTCATACAGGCAATAGTAGCTACCATTTTTATTGAAAATTCAACTAATAAGCCAACGCTCTCCGGGGTGTTGATAGTTTGAAAACAGTTTTGCCAAAGATTACGGAGAGCTTTTTTTCTCTCACTTCGTTCAACACCCGGCGTAAAACATCCTTATGCTAATAACCATTAAAATTAGAAGGTCTATTGTTTGCCCGGTGTATTTCATTAACCCTCGATGAACAACCATCAATTTGCATAATGAACTCGCTCCGGTGTATACCTCAGTAAATGTGTATATTTGTTGCATAACGAGTAGCTATAAGGCGTTCAGCGAATCGTGGAAAAATTGCACGAAAATTATGCTTTGAAAGACCAAAACTCTGATTAATTTTACCATTAAAATAATAAACCAAATGGGAGCGAGGGAAAAAAAAGGTTGAATGTTTTTTGAAAAACGTCTCGCCATTATAAGAGCATCGGAAGACACGACGTCAAGACACGCCAACTTAACCGCATCTTTCACGTCACTTAGTGAATGAAAAAATCCATCAAGCAGAGAAATAAAATATAAAAAGAGCAAGAAAGAAAATCACTAATCCGTAATAATTTCTAGATTCTTATACGACAATTTTTTTTTTTTCGGCGTCATTTTGTAAAGACAGATGAAAAGACGAGCGTCAGGGAATTCTCATCCGCTCAGTGGCACGTATTCGCCATAACTTGGAAACAGGTAGCTTACTAGGTTTAATGATTAAATAACATAAATTACCGACGATTATAGGCGGCCTTATTTTCGCAACGTATTTCCGACCGAGGCCGCCGAATTTCCTGCATTCGCTTCGTACCATATGAGTGTAAACAAACGCGTATATTTGATAAGCACATGTCGCCGAATTAAACGACTCCCAGGAAATGCCTATCTTATTTAAATGGAATAGAGTATACGTGTATGTAGGTTTTAATTTTACCTTTTATCGTTGCAATTTATTTGAAAACGTATCGAAAATTATTACCCAACAGAGTCACCTAATGTTATTAATTTTCGTTAAATTTAAACGCGCGTATTAATGGCGTACGTGCGTCAGCGTGATTTTTCACTCACCAACACCCTTATGAGTAAATAATATAAAGCTAATTATACGCGACGATGTACGATATTCAATCTGGATGTCGAGTTGTTTTATTGTGTTAGAATTAACGGTTTCTATAGTAGTGTAATTACAGTTTTGATGGTATTTGAAAATTCGACGCGTCTCCGTAATTAATTTAAAATTCAACGACCGCCGACGCTTTAGGTATTCATTGTGACGGTTCAAGAACTCGGTATATATAGGGCGAATAGCCCAATATTGAAATGGAGATCAGTTTTCGTGGTTGCACTGGATGGTCCGTTGTTGTTGTGAACCAATTGCAAATTATTTGGCTCAGTTTATTGTTGAGTGTAACGCTGTAAATACACTCGATGAACGGTGAATGATCTTTGAATGGGGTGTCGTTCCTTGTGAGCATAAAATCAATTTCAATTATGTTTATTTCATCAATGTTTGAATCTTAAAAAATATGGAGCATGGTTTAATTTTAAAAAATTTTTGTGTACAAATTTTTTCGCTTTTTTTTTTTTTTAATAATTTTTAGCTGAGTTTTTCATGCAAACGACAACTATAACAGCCTATCTGATTTAGGAAGGAGGTGTTGGGGAAAGAGAGGTCTTCATACAACTTTTTCCATCATTTGCAATTACATGATCAATGTTCAATTTTTTTTTTTATACTTATACCTATACGTATATATGCATACCTGTTACAACCAATATGAGACCCAAGATTTACAATAGACGATACGAGACCCAATCTTTATTTTAAAAGCTATAAGTGTATATATGAGCTTATTGAAGGACCTTTCAACATAATTCCTTATGAATCCCTTGAAGAATGAAAAAAACTATGAATGGGATACAACAACAGGTACGAAGCGGTATTTTGAGACCTTCTTCAAATATTCTGCAATTTACTCCAAACCCAAATCGGGTCTTGGAAAGCACCACATACTGGGTCTCACATCGTTTGGCAGTATAATTATGAATCTTTATACATGTTAGTACTAGAGATGTAATAAAACCCATGCAAAAATTGGCTTACACACTCCTCGCGACGTGCACCACCAGGAACATTTATATACATATAGTAAAACGTTTTAAGACCCGAAATCGGACCTCGGAACGTAGAGGCAGCTTTTGGAAGATAGTGAGGTCTTCAAAACTTTACCGTAATATCCTTATATAATTATATATATATATTTATGCTATTGTCAATCTGAGACCTACGCCTATTTGAAAAGCTAGAGAGATATGCATTGGTATTTTGGGAATCATTCAATTTTGAGAACCTCAGTAAGGTAAAAAATACTCTAAACTGAGTTATGCACAGGAGATAACGCAGTAATTCGAAGCCCATTCCGTTTGTCAGTATTAATCAGAGAACTGAAATGGGTCTCAGAGTGTTCGAATTTGTATAAACATAAGTAGGTATATCCAAGTATGAAGGTCACATGAGAGAATTGCCAAACGCTTCCTGGCTTCGTGGGTATGCAACTTGCATAGAAATAACTTCCAACGCGGTAAAAAATCCAAGAGCTGTTTTAGATCTAGGATCGCAGTTTTATTTTCCACATTTTGGGTCTCTATCAAATTTTAGAAATTTTTGGATTGTTGATTTTATTTTTCATTTTTGAAGTATTTAAAAATTTTTTTTTAATATTATATATAATTGGGCTTTCTTCAAATTTTGTACTTGTTTTAATTTTCAATAAATTTTGAGCAATTTTTGAGTCTTATCTCCATTAATAAATAATATACCATTGCTAAAATTTTGGCCATTCATGAAACTGTGAGCATTTGTGTTTATTTATTTTATTCATTTTTTCATTTTTAATTCATAAATATCTTATACACCTGGAAATATTTTTAAAATTTTTGATCTACTTCCAATTTTTATCATTTTTATAGACTTCAATTACAATTTTTTTTGAGGCTTTAAAACTACATATTAAGATTTGTTGAAATATCAAACGATGTATAATTTATGGATTTCTGATATTTTCCAGATGTTGACTTTTTGAATTTTTTTTCTTCATTAATTTCTTAATTTTTAGTGATTTTTTCCATTTTCAATCTTTTCAAATTTAGTCCTTTTTCTTACTTATACCCTGTGTCTAACTGATTTTAATATCCCAAGCGCAAATTTAATGAAAGAATATCATCTGTTTCATTTTGTTTGATTTCATTATGGCATAATGAATAATTTAAGACTGTATTAACTCAAATTCTATGATTTAAATCATTTTTTATTCGTTATTTGATTGATTCAAATTTATTTCTTCCAAAATCAGTGTTGCAAAATTAACTGGAATGAAACATTGTAAGTTTAAAAACATCAGAATCTCGTAAATTATGGATTGAAATCATGAGAAACAATTATTTATGTGTTAATTTCTTAATCCTATAAAAACAAATAAAGAGAAATGAAATAACGAATACTTTTGTGTAGATAAAGAGAATTTGGCGCTTGGGGTGTTAAAATCAGTTAGACACAGTGTTTTTCCATTTTTCAGTTTTAAACTTTTGTCAAATATTTGGCATTTTTCCTTTGTGTGGTTTTTTTCTTTGTTAGACATTTTTTTACTTGGATTTTTTTTTCAATTATAGATATTTTTTTATTTCTGAAGTTGTTTTCAAATTTTTGTATTTTTTTTTATTTTGTTTTAGGAAAATTTATCTATATGAGCATTTTTTAATTTTGATTTAAAATTTTATTTTGTGAACTTTTCAAATCTTGGACACATTTTCAAAATGTTTTACGAATTCATGAGCGAAGCAACATCAGAACAGAATTATCAAAGGCAAATTTCTGAAGTAACTATATTTCCCATTTTCGTTTTTGGAGCGATATTAAGTACGTAACTTCGGCCCACTAGAAATACCACGATCATGTTCACATCCCTAATCCAACGTGCCTTCGTCCAATCCATGTCAAACTATTCGGATAAGTATGCTACCTACAATGGATGAAGGGAAGACGAAGAGAATATGTAAGATTACCTCGGTCTTCGGCCAAAAAAGAAGCCGTCTGGTGGTTAATAACGATGGCTGACTGGTATGGTTGGAGGGAACATAGCATAAGCTAGCTTAACCATATACTCGCATATTTAATACAGGTTGTTAAGCCACCATACGCGAATATTATCATTAATAGGACGCCGCTATGGTATAGTTTGAGGAGCCGCGTAAACGTGTTTAAAATCTGCACAATAATTAAACTTTAAACAACTAACTACCGGCTAAAAGTTCAAAACAAGAGTAAACGTAAACGGTGCAATTAAATGTAGTGAATAATCGTGCGAGTTATGTGAACTTTTGTTTGGCATTTGGCACCCGCAACTTTGAATTTCGTTAATTTTCTCGGGTTCTTACAAAAACAGAAAGTCGTAGCAGACCGAATTTCACCATCTAGAAGAATTCGAGAAGGCGAAACTTCCGCAGCGATGCATCGTCGTGCGTTCACCCATGCACACACATGTACAAGGTACCACGTTTCATCCTTCAAGGGCTTATCGAATAATTAATTACCCGCCATAAGTATACGCCACGCCACAATATACTGTTGACGTCAGGCGCCGTAATACAATAAGGTATTTTGGTTTTGGTGGAAATTCATCCAGCACATATTTTTCCTTTATTTTTTTCATTTTTTTGTTCGTTCACTCAGCAGTGACGATTTACTTACGTTTTAATTAACCGTTTTAATTTAATTTCCGCGCTACACGACGGAATTCTTCATCATAACGATAAAACTGAAAAACGAAGAACAAACAGCTACTACTAGGGTTCGAGTTAAGCGCGAAAAAGCGCTGCGAGTAAGAAATATTATTCGCGAACCGGCGACTTTTTTAACTGCTGCCTGTTCCCAGATTTTAAGCGCACGGTTGAATTATTTTTATTCCTTCCATATGTACGCTCCCTTTTTCTTTAAATTAACGCCGAATTAATATCCTACTTTTCCGTAATTTGCGTCAATTATAAAATTTCCCTAACCCTTTACGCCAACTTTAATACGTCGTTTTTCCGAGACGGTTGTCGCCGTCGACAGCCACCGTCGTTTATTAGCTCGCCCTTTTCTTACCCCTTTTTCAAGTCTTTCTAAATACATCTATCTATATTTGTCGATCGGTACACGAGTACACCTAGTGTTTAGTTACTACCATTGTGTACCTATAAATTTTCTTCATTTTAATCTTGGAAAAAGTGTAAAATTTCTATTCTCCTCGCCCCAATAAGATTTGAAAATCTCACATTCTATGAAAATAAGCATTTTTTTAATCGCGAATCTTAATTACTTCCCCCGTTTTACTCCTATCCACAAATGCGCCAACAACTTTTTATTTTTTAAATTAGTTTATCGAATGCAAACACTTGTTGATTGAGAGAACGTGAAAAAGGAAAAAAGATTACACCAAGAGTCATAGTGTTCAGAATAATTAGAAATAGTTCAGTGTTCATACACAATACAAATGATGGCTATGAGAAGTTATCTCCCCCCACCCAGCCCCAAAATAGAAAAACCTTCACTTCGGTAAACAACGTTAGCAGCAAGATAAAGAGTTGAGAATCATACTTCGTAAAAAGTACGAAACTCAGCTAAAAAATTGTCTTACTGCTTCTTACAGCAGCATACTCACATTTTCGATGAGAGAAAATTTAAAAAAAGAGAGAGAAAAAGGGGGAGCAAATAGAATAAGAATTTATATAGATACATAAATAAAAATACGTGAACAAATAAAATACCAAAAAAATTTTGTGCTAATCTCTAGACGACGACTGCTTGAACACGCCTTAATAAATCTAAAACATAAAAATATAATCGCATCTGAGCACGGGCACAAATACCGAATACCGCGTGTTATACACCAGATACAATTATCATAAAAGCACAGCATTCTTCTCTTTGACCCAGCCACAAGCAGTGTCAACATAATATCAGGTATCTCACCAACGTAGTAGACTCCATCTTACACTCGAGAAGAGCGCATTGCGCAGACAAGGCCATAGAAAAGAATTGGGGATTGAAGCCCACTAGTGGGGAGTAGGTTCTCAAGTAAAGGATGAAGCAATGGCTGAACATCCGATGTGGTGGAACTCGGGTGGGGGCGCACACCTGCCTAAGGAAACCCAGGGGAGATGTAGGCTGGTTGCTAAGGTGTCCCTGCTTAGCTGGAAGTAATGTCACAAACAGTTCCCGGCAAGTGGTCTGTGCGCGGTAGAAGAGATTCCCGCAAAAAAAAAAAAGCTCAGATCCATCAGGCGAGTCACCGAGAAAATCTCGACGGACCGCGAAGTATTTGGACCAGTGAGGTAAAAACTGGGCCACCTTAATTTCCAAACTTTTATAAAAAAAAAAAAAGAAATTCTATAAATCCATAATTTGAAAAATTGGAGAAAAAATTGGGCCGATTGATGCTAAATGGGCCATTAAAAATCGGATTTCTTGGTGGGCCATCAAATTTTCCTATTTCTGGATACAATTATGCTCTCCTTCTACAGTGATGTAATAGTGTTGCCCTTAAAGCTCGGTAGCGGCAAATCTCCGTATGCTATCCTAAGGACTTGACCAAGGCTCTGCACTCCAGCTGGATCCACATCTTCGCCGAAGTAGGGTAACGTCTACGTTCGTATAGTGAAATTCTGATGTTCTCGCCAGAACACCCTCCAACAAGAGAATATTAAAAGCAAAGTAAGGTACTCAGTAAGTTAAACTCATCCAAATAAAAGCAGAAGATCACTAGTATTCACACAAGGTACGAGATAAATGTGACGTGCTCTGTGAAAATCAGGCTTAGCCCTAAAAAATTGATTTAATTTTTTTTTCGTAATTTCAACACTAGAAAACTTTCTGTATTAGATGGTGTGCTTGAAAAAATTAAAAAAAAATTCGAGTTAAAATAAGCAATTCTTGATGAAAAAAAAAAAAAAAAAAAAAAACAGTGATAACAATAATAAAACATTTTTGTTTCTTACTTTCCTGAACAATTTGCGATATAAGGCTAAGCCTGATTTTCACAGAGCGCGTCACGAATAATATACAAAAAATCACGGACCATGTCGTACGTATGGCAGATAGAAAACTGAGTTAAAGCGATGTTGATCGCCAACGCGTACGAAGGGTGGTGTATTTAACCCTGATGCGCGCGCATTCGTCAAACCAGTTATGCATTCAAATGGTTAAAGTGAAGAAGGGAAAAGCAAGTGAAACCGGAGAAGAGAGAAAGGCGTTACTCAGCTAATAACGCTTTAATTTTTCTAACACTTCTGAATGAAAAATAAAATGAAAATTTAGTAACAGTTTTATTCTCTCAACGAATTTGAAGAAAAGTGACACCATCTATGATACCATCTATTGCAATACTCGAAAAATTTATAATTATTTTGATAAAAATAAATAAATATGATAGATACCTATCTACTTTTAATCTTGGCGGTAAGCTATTATTTATCAGATTTGATTCCTAATTAAAACATAAAATAAGGAAAAGAAAACTCCTATCTATCCCAATATCTCAAAAATTTGTAACCATTTCATTAGAAACTGATAAACTATGAACCTAGTTTTCGTCTTTAGTGTATGATTTAATAGTGTTGGTATTATTCATCACCATTTTTTTCGTGTCAGAATACATGTGCAAGTGAAAATGCGTTGCATATTGTGTTGGTTAATTACTGTGCAACTGAGTGAAATCTCAATCATAAAAATAAATGGAAACTCAACGCCAACAACCACAGAATACTGGAAGATGATGAAAACGCTTTCCTTTCAATATCTTTTTTTGATGAAACTCTCATTTAAATAACGAATGTGTTTCTTTTATGAGTCGTATCTCTGATTTAATTGATTGTGTTTCTCACTTTTCTTCGATAATTGATGAACAGCATAAATATGTGAAAGACAGATGCGCTGATTTCTTCCCGAGTTTCCATTTTATACCAAGGAGAAAAATATATAAGCGTGAATTCGTATGGCACAGATTTTGAAAAATGAATGGAGATTTTTGTCTTCGAAGAAATTGCATAATTTTCTTATGATGGTTCATGAATACTTGATGAAGCGTTGGGAGATATAAATTTTCGTTTGAAAGATGAAAAAATTTGCATGTTTTGAAAGAATAAGTAGCAATAAACCATATAAAAAAATTAACCTGAGCAAGGTCAACAGCAGCCATCTAAATGTAAGAAGTATGTTTTTCTGTGTATGGTGTATTCAATTCTAATATTCAAGACGAAGAACTATATACATTAAAAGTTAGTTTGGAACATTATGCTGTACTTAAAAGATGTTGTGAATTCCTTTAGTGTACAGATGATATTCTATAGCAGTTACAGGCAAATCAAAACAGGCTGATAGAATACTTACAAGTAGAGATGAAGAGATTGGTTTAATACACATATCTAGAAGGTGTTGATAGTTATTTTACTAGAAGAGGAACTACTGCAACGTGGACATCACCAGAATATCAGGAAATAGATGAATTCACAACTGAAATAATGAATCCTGATACTCAAGCCACGAATGAATACGTGGATTCTTTTGTTTTAGTTGTAAATTCATCCATTTTTTGATACGCAAGTAATGTCCAAGTAGGAGTTGTATCTCTTCTAGTAATGTAACTGTTAACACATTTGAGACATGTATAATAAACCAATTCATTCATAATACCTATCTTTAATTATTCTATCGATCTCTTTAGCCTCATGCTTCTTTTGGTTGGTCCCGTGACCGCTATAGAATATCCTCTGTACTACTAAATGATACACAACGTATTTTTAATCTCATTATAATGCTTCGCACAAAATTTTTACGCAGATAGTTCTTGTCTCTGAACATTAGAATTGAATAAGGCGTACATAAAAAAAATGTACTTCTTGCATTTGAATAGCTGCTGTTGACTTTTTCTGGTTGAATGTTATCCATAGGCATTGTCGAAATTGTGCAAATTTTTTCATCTTTGAAACAAAAGTTTGTATCTATCAAAGCTTCTTAAGTATTGATCTCGGTTATATGAAAATGATGTTGTTTTGAAGACGAAATCTCTATTCATTTTGCGAAAATGTTTGTTGCATGAATTCACATTCACATATTTTTCTTGAAGGATGGATTGAAAGCTCGGAAGAAATCCGCACATTTATCGCCTTCTACATAGGTACTCATGCTGTTCATCAAATATCGAAGAAAAATGAGAAATACGACTAGTTAAATCAGAGATACGATTCTTAAAAGAAACACGTATTTTGTTATTATGATTCCACAATAAATATTTTTTTACCTTTCATATACAATCACTACATTTTGAGGTCGATAACCCCTTCTTCTTCCTCGAATATCATGTGTGAAGGTGAAATTGGAATATGGTATACTTTTTATCGCCAATAATGACACGAGTTCATATTAATTACATTTTTACCAATTGGAGGCTCCTCAAGAGCTATCAAGTTTTGGTTATCCGCCATTTCAAGAGGTCATTCTCATCACCAATTAACCATACGCACAGAGTTTGACCATTGTAGGATGATTTGGTGACGAAATAAGGAAGCGCAGTCATTCCAAGTTAGGACATATGCTACTTACCCATTCTTACCTCTTCGAGAAGAAACCTCAAGCCATTTGTGAAATTTGTCAACTGCCACTCATTCCATACATATACTACATAAATGTAAGAGATATCTTCATACACGACCAGAAAAAACCTTTGAAGATGACCATAAGACATCAGATTTACTAATACGATACCAAAAATATCATAGTCTTCACAAACTGTTGTAAATAATATACTTAACTTCTATCTGTAAGATGTAAATATTACATCGCAAATGACCGTGTTATGGGGGAAAAAGAAATAAATATATTTAAAAAAATAATAAATAATCGCAGCCAGACCTTTTTCATTTTTAAAAATTTCTGTTTATTTTGTGTTTTATTTTGTTTTGTTTTTTTTATCTTGAGTTTTTAATAAAAACGATAGCTATTACAGCCTACCTGATTTGGGAAGGGAAGGTCGGGGGAGGGTGGGGTCTTCAAATCTTTGCGTTTCAGACCATTTGTAATCATTTGGCAAATGTCCAACTTTTTGGTATATATATTTTTTTCCCCACGCGTAGCGCCGGCGAGTATTCATAAAATTCGCTCAAAATTTGGTGAGGAATTCTTCTTGAGAATGCGTAGAAGTGCTTTTTTTGTTTTTTCGAAAAATTTCAAAATGGCGGATCACTCAAATTTTAAGGAAGGCTGGAGAAGAGGCAAATAGCTCAAATTTTTCGTTTTTGATCTCATATGAAAGAGTGAGTCACGGACACCAACATATTAAATTTCAGCTTCCTAAGTGCATTTTGAGGGAGTTAGCAAAAACCTGTTTTTGAGGAAATTTCGTTTTTTGTGTCACTCGCTTGCGCAGGCGAGTATGAATAAAATTCGCTCAAAATTCGGTGAGGAACTCTTCTTGAAAATATGCAAAAATAGTTTTTTTGTTTTTTCGATAAATTTCAAAATGGCGGATCACTCAAATTTTGAGGGGGCTGGAGAAGGGGCAAATAGCTCAAATTTTTCGTTTTTGATTTCATATGAAAGAGTGAGTCACGGATACTAACATATCCAAATTTCAGCTTCTAAGTGCATATTGAGAGGAGTTAGATCAAAAAACGGCTTTTTGAGGAAGTTTTGAGTCATGAAATTTCTTGAATCTTCCATATCTCCCCACCAAATCAAGTTAAAGAGGTCAAATTTTGTGTGTGAGGTTAGTTGGTGACCACAATATGACCTCTTGAATTTGGATCAAAATGGATCAAAATGGCGGATTATCAAAATTTTGAGTAGAGCTTGAGGAGCCTCAAGTTGGTAAAAATGTAATTAATATGAATTCATATGGTTATTGGGGATAAGTTGTATACTATATCCCGAATTCACTTCCATACATGATGTTGGAGGGGGAAGGCGGGGTTATCAACCTAAAATAGTGGTGGGGGTACAGGAGGGTCGAAAATTTTTTATTGCTGTGTCATATGATAAAATGAGCCCAAGTGACAAACGTATTTTGATTTTAGCTTCCTCAGTGATTTTGGAGGGGAGTTAGAGCAAAAAACGGCTTTTGGAGGGGAAATTGCTGCAGGAAATTTCATGAATCTTCCATATCTCATCACCAAATCGGCCTAGAATGGTCAAACTTTGTGTGTAGGATTAGTTTGTGACCAGAATATAACCTCTTAAATTTGAGTCAAAATGGATCCAAAATGGCGGATTATCAAGATTTGAAGATAATTTGAGGACCCTCAAAAAGTTATAATTTGAGAAATATGTGTTCACATTATTATTTCATGGCAAAAAATACTACATTTGTGCCAAATTCAACTTCTTAAGTGTTTTTGGAAAGGATAGGGTAGGGGTTTTTAGACTTGGTATTGGGTGTGGCCTGTAGTCATGAACGGTTAAGCAAGGTTATTAGCAAATGAAAACAAGCTCCAATTAAAAACTCAGCTCCAGTAATGCGGCATGGCTGCTTACGTTTTTTTTTTTTTTTTCTAAATAAAATTATACTTTCTTTATATTTTTTGTTTGTTTTTTCATAGCAAAAATTCAGCGATCAGATTAATGTTATTTTTGGTTCTTACTCGTTTTTGACTCTTAACTTGAGAAAATATTAGCATCAGTTCTGCGAATGCTTATAACTGAAGTTCAAGTTCATCAAACTCTTGAAGTGGATGCAGGCTCATTGATACAATGATGCCAAGAAATTGCACCGAGTTGTGTTAAAAAAGTTTTCAAATGGAAAGCCGAATATTACCAATATCTGGCCCAACCTTAATGCAAATAGATAAGTTGCAAGTACGATAGTAAATAAACTTATGTATAAACGATTTAATAATCAATAAAGGACGTACTAATGGATCCGAATAGATAATGACGTAAAGCTTTAAATAAACAAACCATCGTTGTTCGTTATTTTTAGAGAATATTCGCTCGATGGAAAAATTATTATTCTAAAAATGGCGTTCTCTTTCTGTACAGACGTATCTGTTAGGCATAGCAGGTAATTCGGTTAAACTGTCTCACTATTACCTGCTTGCGAGCAGTATGAGCCCACGCAATTCCGCTCCAAGGGGTCGTTTCAATACACCTAAGCAGCCATTGGCGGGAAACTTTATTCATGGTGAAAAACTGGTCACGATTCGGCTTCTCTCGCGATATCTTTCGACATGAATATTCGCACCCCCTTTACGTCAGCTGAGCCGATAAAACGGCTCTCAAAATACCGGTAAATAAAACCTCATTCGCGAGGCGAATAAAACTATTATCGCTTTGTGGCGTGTAGGATCGTCGCATCGTCGTCGAATCTGTAATCATTCCCATTTCGAATGTTAAATCCATTATAAGTTTGGTATTTGTCTTTATAGAAACTCATTTTAAGAACGAATGTCATTCTTAAGGCTGCGTTTTGTGTATAAAGAAACAAGCTGCCTAGTTCCTACCTCTATCTCTCAATAAGACATGTCGCGATGCTTTTCGTTGTTTACGTTGTTGATGTGTTTGCTCGGCTTACGCGCGTTTCACGCTTCGATGAGATTTGTTAAAAACGCCGCGAGTTAGCGGAAAAACCACCGGCGTCGCGTTATTTTAGAGAAAATTTAATCCGCGTCGACGTACTAATCGAACTCCCACATCCGATATCTCCAATTAGCGAGTCGATGCCTCGAATAATTCACTTTTACAAGCGTCCCAACGCAGTAACCGTTCGTGTAATAGGTAAATACGATTACTCGACCGAATACGAATAATAAATAGCCTTAATTAATTTTTAATATCGGCCCCAAATGCAATACCTATCCTTGTACCGGGTTTATCGTAAATTATTAGGCGAAGAGTTCGGATTTCGGCGACGAAATATCAACCAGTACTTTTTAAAGTGAAAAAAATCAACATTTCTTCGACCCACGACCCAACAAGTCTGTTACTCTGGAAAACTTCAAAATGCCACGGAACACCCGTCTACTTGGCAAAACGTTCTGGTTATAATTCAAATTTTCGCGATTCGTCCGACGTCGTATTTACGTACGCCCTAAGCTGCGCTATACAGCGTGTGGGTTTTAATATGCGTAATTTATTTCACGTTTATTCGCTCTTACATATGCTACTTACGCGCTCGCTGAATTTGTTGCCTTTTAATTTTTTTGAAATGTGTACCAAATTCGTAGCGAGCGAACAACACGACTGGAATCCACGAGCTCGTGAATATTTCCTTGCCTATGGTAGAAGTAACGTAATTGGTTCTCCTTCGTTGGTAGGGGCATAGCGAGCTCAGTTATTTCGAAGGATGATAGTATACAAAATATAGTCTATCAACAGTTTTGAAGGAGCTATGGAAATTGGAAAAATTGTAAGCAACTGTACTGCATCAGAGGAGTAGTAGTTTTTAATGATATGGAGTTGTTCAGACTTGCAGATAATACTGTCAACCTCACTACATGCAAACATGGTACTGAGTTTGGAAGGAATATAGGTCTTGCAAACTCGAGGAATCTTAGCTAGCTCTGGTCTTATTTCTTATTTCTCCGTACTAGAACAATTCCTGCTTCATTTCTCTATGGGGCTCTGGACTACAGTCAGAAACACTATGGTTCTGGAAGTGAACTCTAAGGGTAGGGATTCATTCCATTAGTTCTAAAGCACACTCTATTGCTGAGTTATCTATCCTTCCTTTAAAAAATCCTTCTTAAAATTTTCATACCTTGATATAAAGAATAACTTTCAGGCAGAGAAGTGTTCTACGTTTCTACAGTTCGAGCGGTCCATATACTATACCGGGTGACTACTTGATTCGAGCACCCAAGCGAAAAAATTAGCTAAAAGGTGAAAAAATTCTAAACATATATGCATTTTTGACAACCAAAGTATAAATTAAAATTTTGCATTTCATTGATAAACGCTTTTAAGCATGAAATGAATATTTTTTATGCCATTTATTCTTGCTAACATCATTCAAATATATAATTTATTTCTATCAGGGAAAGATTTTTGCGCTTAAGGTGCTCGAATCAAGTAGTCACCCGGTATCGTCAAAGATTATAATCCATCACAATATCCAAAGTATTCGGATTCGACGCGTATCTAAGGAGCGCTAGTGTTACGCTGTTTGAAAACTGGGTAGAAAAAATATTTCACATTATGTTCATATAGGAACATTCCTGTTTTCACAAATTTCTCGAAAATTATGACAGCTTTTAAAATTAACTTAATTTACTTCAAGTTTAATTCTGATAAAAAATTATGAATCTGCCATCGTTTTCGAGAAATTTTTAATATACTAGCAGGGATGGAAAGCTAGCCAAAAGCTGAAAGCCGAAAGCCAAAAGTTGGCCAAATTTAGGCAGATAGCCAAAAGCTAAAAGTTCAAAAGTTTTAAGATGTTCAGCTAAAAGCTAGCCAAAAGCCTTTACAAATACAGCTTTTTTTTCAGCTTTTTGGTTTTGAACTATTGGCAAGTTGCCAATGGCAACATCGTAATAAACCCATGTCAGTGTTGCCAACTTGCGTTGTTCGGCCTGTTATTTGAGTTAGTCATGTTAGATCTGGTCTAGATAAAAAAACAAAAGGTAAGAATGTTAATAATGTAATCCTGCCAATTCGCCAGCTGAAACCAAAACAAAATGCTAAGTTTGTCAAATCTTGCACAGTTTCACGTATTGACGTGTTTTTTTTTTTTTTTTTTTTTTGAATTTTACCTGAAATGTTATGCTGAAAGTGAAGTGATATAAATTTCAAATTGCTCAGTTTTTCATTTTTTAATTTAATTTTTGGTAATAATGCGGAGTAAGACCAGTGTAACGCAAATTATTTTGATTATTGTCTTGAACGTGATGTAAGTATTTGTAAAGTTGAAAAGTTTTAAAAGCTGAAAGCTAAAAGTTTTAAGCCAAAAGCTAAAAGCTCATTAAAATATAGCTAAAAGCTGAAACTTTACAAAGCTGAAAGCTAGCTATAAAACCTGAGAAGTTTAAAGCTAAATCTAAAAGTTTTATTTTTCAAAAACCTAGCTGAAAGCCAAAAGCGCAAGAGTTATTTTTCGGCTTTCCATCCCTGTATACTAGAACGTTTCCATATAAGCTCTATGTAAAAATCATTTTCCACCCCATTTCCAACTTGACCCTTCTTCATTCAATGCACCCCGTCTAGTTTCTCGGGTCAGTTCTGCATAGAATAAGGTATCTTCAGGTTATTACATGTTATAATTTTTTCGAAATTTACAAATAACTAATAACTTCTCATATAAACATCATGTGATTTATTTTCTTCCCTATTTTCACTATGTTTAGCAATGGGCCACCAGAATACGACACTTGACTTGTTGATTTCGAATTACTATGCTTCACGTGTTAGAATGAATTCTGCAGCCTTATCATCCTACAATGCTGTCCAAGAAAACAGACCCTCCTAATAGGCGTTTTATTGCTAGTTTTATTATTGATAATTATGGAGGTGTTAATGTGGTAGTGATGTAATAATTTAAAGAAGTGCTTAATCGTTCTCTTTTTTACCTAACAAGCGCATGTGTAATTTTTCTACAACTTAGCATATCTTCGCGCCTTCAAATTTTTGAACGGACAGACCACTATACATGGATGCAACTAAAGTTGCTCCGTTTGTGGTTTGCAGGGCGTATATCTAAAATAGAATACCCTATATAGGTTGTAGGCTACTGAACGCAACAAATCAACAGTCCTACGTTGATCTGAATCCGAAAACGGCGCTTGCGACTTACCTGAAAAAAAAAATAATGGAAACAACTTATTAATGGAAATTCTGAAATATGAAAAAGTTGAAAAAAATAAATAAATAGCGCTAGTTTGAAACTTGACCAAAGAAAACTATATCTCCAAAAGAAATTTATTTCTCTGCAGTAGATGTCAGATTTGATCTATTCAAGATCCTTGACAGATAAATTTTTCGAGATAAGTACACAGACCATAAAAAAAAACGTATTCAGTCTACCACATGTCACCAAACATAGGTCAAATATATTCGCGAAAACACTCGACACAAAGGAAAAAAGAAACGGCAATTTTACAAATGCCCTCAACTTGTTTACGCTTTTAATTTTCCCTCCCTCCGAGGAACGTGCGTTGTTTTTCTGATATCTGCTTTTAGACACGATGAAAAGTGGAAATCACAAAATACGAGAAAAAAGTTTTCCGCTTAAAATGTCGCGAGTTGCAATTTTTTTACATGCTTAAAACAGCTCGAAGAAAAACTAGTAAGTTGCGAAGTACTAGTACAAGTGCTGGCGAACTGGTTGGGGCTGAGTGTATTTTTTCTACGATTGTTTTTACAGTCGAGTCGAATCGTAAGGGAAGGAATTTCCGTTTGACTCGTATATAGCGAAAGAAGCTTTATTCATTACGCGTTTTAAATGTATAACACGTCCATTTTTAGTTACCTACAAAACGAAATTCATATCCGACTTAAAGTTTTACCTTAAACTCTGAATATTTTCGGACGTGCTTTTCTCATTCTCGCGTACGTATACCTACTCGAGCACACACAATCAACGAAAACTCCACGCTCAACGACTCGCTAAGGTGCTCGTAATGTTCGAAAGTTATACGAAAATCGGAAATGAGAGCTATGAAACAAAAATAGCGCGTTTATATACGCGCCGCGTTAATTCGACTATATACACGCCGTAAGCACCTTTTCAGTTCCATCGCGCCTTTCGGCTGCACACAGCAAAAGAATATGCAGTTTTACGTACACGGTTGTTACACCGAGTCACCAATCGTCTCATGAATGCGTTCATTTTACTCGTAAATTTTCGAGTGCTTTCTACTTCCCGTTGAGTGTAGAAGAGTGCGGGGAGGTTTTGATATAGTTGGAATGTGAAAAACACAAAAATTCTCCCCCTTTCGGAAAACTCCCTTCGCCATCGCTGAATTCTCGACTATACTAAATACCGTTCGCGATTTGACGTTGTGTCGATTCCTTTTCTGCGGTGCGTGGTACGCATTTTAATGTCCTCTTTCCCTGTTTATTTTTTCCGGATCGTTCTTTTGTTGTAATGTGTATTTTACCCTAGCCATTGTTTCATCTTTGTCTCTTAGTTGATAATTTTTCTTCGATAACCTTTCGTACTTTATTGCTGTTGTATTTTCGGCTGCGCGTTTTCCCGAAAAGCGTAAAACGAGCCGGTCGCAATGGAGTAATTTGCGAAGAAATTTTATACCGATATTTTATTTTTACATAGATAAAAGATACGAAATGATACACGTAGAGCAACACCGCGCTTAGTTTACTTTTGTGTACTATATAAAAGAACTAGTAATGTATCAGAAAACATCAATTCTGGAGTAATTGAGACTTCATTTTGTGTCCGTATTTAACTTAGTACTACCCCTTCAACACAGAGGATAGGCAAAAGTGACAAATTTTGCAAATAAATAGTACATAAGGTTACTGAAAATTTCGTAAAATGTCATGAGAGGACCTTCATTTGAAACCAACTTCCTTTTTTTAACTATTCAGTAGCACTCAAAATTTACAATGATAGATGGCTCAAAATTTGAAACTAATTGAGAGGCTACAAGGATAATCAATTTTTGATACGAGTCAATACTATTAACGTAATAAATTTCTGTGTCTTAGATGAGTTAGGTTATAGTGATCTTAATAAAAGGGGGAAAAGGATTCAACCCACTCCGAAGAGTTCTCTTGGATATGTATTTTAATGAATTTATACAAAATTCGTAAAACAAAACATGAAAAAATGAAAAATGAAATTGAATAAATTAAGCTTCTAACTTTCCCATGGCCATGGGTATTTCTTACATGGTGCGGTTCAAATTTTTGAAGAAACAATGACCTCTACAAAAAAAGCAAAGTGAACCTTATTTATAGGAAATTTTGTGTAGATTAATTTACTATAGGACTATTTTTCATGTAAAAGTCTTTTAATTACCAGTAGTCTTTTGAAATGGGTGAGAACAGAACCCTCCAAAAGAAGGTGAACTCCCAATAATAATGAGTTTTTGCCTTTATCTCCATTACAAGGACTCATTGATGAAAAATAGTTTTGTAATGAATTACTTGGAATAAAATTTTCCACAAAAAAGCTTCTTACCATTTTTTTTGTAAAAGGTCATTTTTTCTCTAAAATTCAATTTAAACTTGAAATACAAGTTTCTGGATGGTAAAATTTTTTGGACAAAATTTTCGTGTTAAATATAAGTCCTTTGAAGTGGATGTGGCATAAGCCTTGAAGAATTGGAACCTTCCCCTTTACTGTCGTTTACATTTAAAATTCAAATTATTTAACTGATTTGAAATACAATTTATTTTAATTTTTATTGAAGAAATAGTAAAGTTCATAAATGAATTATATCTATTAAAGTCAAAATTAATTGAATTGCGAAATTAAATGGGATAATTACCTATTCCATTATTAGTTGCAGTTAAATTAAATTAAATTTTTTTTTATAAATTAAATATAAGGTGAAGGAAATTTTTCCAAAGTCTTTGAACCTTTTTAAAAAGAATTTTATATCAAGTTATTCGATATAAAACAGTCTTTCATGAATAAGCCAAAATTACAGAGGTGAACGTAAAAACTTTTGCTGTGAGGAATGGCCCTCTAACTCCCAAAGGGTTATTTATGCCCCACCCACTTAAAAGAACTCATAGTAATTAAATAAAGATATTCAAAACGAAAATTCTGCTCAAAAAATTTTACTATTTAAAAACTTGTATATTAAATTTAAACTGAGTTTTTGAGGAAACAATAACCTCTACCAGAAAAAACTGAAAGAACCTTTTTTTTTAGAAAATTTTATCCCGAGTAATTCATTATAAAACTATTTTTCATGAATAAGCCCTAATTATGGAGATAAATGCGAAAAACAATTGCGATAGAAGGCTCTTCTCTCTGGAGGACTCTGCCCCTTACATTTTGAGGGAATTTTAGTACCATGGAATTTTTGATTATATTCAAAGCTCAAATTTGATTTTAACTTGGACGTAGTTGGGCTTTGACCAGAAAAGAATAAAATTAATTGCGAGTACCTCAGAATTCGAAGTTGAGAATGAGATCTAATAACGAAACTATACTTCTAATTGAAAAACGTGAAAAAAAACATAGATTTGATCAGGAAATTAAAGAGGAATGAGGGGAGGGGGCATATCTCGCGATCAAAAGACGATAGATGAAACTACAAATTTTTCTTCAAGAACCTAAAATTGAAAAGAAGGAGGAAAACCAAAAATAAGGTTGGAGGATGATACTGAGAAATTTTTGATGAACCAACAATTTTTAAGAATAGCGAATGGCCATCTCGAGTGAGCACGGTTATCAACATTGGGCAGGGGGGATTAAATATTAGGATTATATTATTATAAGTAAGTTTATAATGTTCATTTTCTCAATAAAGGTCATTTTGATTTTCATTTAATTTACACCAAATCCAAAAAAGTTTCACTTGAAATGAAAACTGTTTTTTACGACTTTTTTATTGGTCCAAACCACAAGTTTCTACAATGAGCTGATCAGGGAGTTGTAAAAAAACTGGTATTTTGAGCGTTTTTGAGATTTAGATCAAATTTTTGAAGAAATAATGACCTCTACAAAAAAAGCAAAGTGAACCTTATTTATAGGAAATTTTGTGTAGATTAATTTACTATAGGACTATTTTTCATGTAAAAGTCTTTCTTATGGAGATATAATTAAAAAACTAAGAAGGTGGACGTTCAACTTTCCTGGGTGCTGTACTCCATTCCCATTTCAATGGACTTTCAGTATGTTGGTTAAGGAAGTCTAAGGAGCAACTATCCCAAAAATAAATTTTATAAAAATTATTCCTGCTCTTTTATTGCACCCAATGACTGACCTACCAGTTGAGTTCAAAGAAAAAATTTTTTGGAGAGGAAATCAAATCTTAATATTTCTTGAACCATCCATTATCTCCTCGCCAAATGCATCAAATGCTCCCAAGAACTTCAAACTTCGTACCATACGTGACCTCTCAAGCGCAAAGGGGCCACAAGTCAGAAAACAATTTTTCGAGTTATAGACAAAAATGTGAATTTTAGACGAAAATTTGAAAAATCAGTCTTCAGGTGATTCTGGGGGTTTGATACATCTACTATACGATGACGAAGTCACAGATCGAAATTCGATCGAAAAATGGTGGAAATAATGAATTTTGATGATTTTTTAATGAAAATTTTTATTCAAAAAAAAATGTTCTCACAATTTTTGTAACTTTTTTAGTCCTTACAAAATTTTTATATTTGTAATTTTAAAGAAAATTTCTTAATTATAATTGAAAATGTTTATTTCAACTTAATTGTAGTCATTTTTGATTTTTTGCCGAATAAAAGAAAATTAAAACATAAAAACATAGCGATTTTTGTTATTTTAACTTTAACCTCGTTTTTCTCAAAACTTGCTTTTTGAATACTCAAACCTTGAAGGCTTATAAAATCATGAATTTTAGGGATAGCTGGCTCGTTCTGGTCTTATTCGAACAAGGATAGGTCTCCACTTCTCAAAAACGTGAAGAACTCGATTTCAAAAATCTCGACTTGTGGTACCTTTGCGCTTGAGAGGTCACATATAAGTTCACAACTATTGGGTCAAAATGGACCCTAAATAAAAGATGCCACAAAATTTGAAAAAATCTTCAGAAACCCCAAAATGCTCAGATTCAATGAAAAATTATTCATATGAGTCCTGAAGTTTGGAATTATTCTAACTTGTTCTTATTCCAGCTTTGAAGGTATTTTATTGGCAGTTGATTTCACTCACAAACACGAGTCAGTCATACTAACGTGGTACAACTGCGTATATACGAGTATATATTTCTTTTTTATCATTATTTATTATTATCTAAATTCTTTCAGTTTCGATTCATTACATTCGTATCGAGCAAGATTTATTCATTAGGTACAACGAATAGTGGTTTAATTTAATGATAATTCTTAAATTCTCGCTTTATTTCTATATTTTAAAATTTTTCGTTACTTAATTAAAAATGGATTTTTTAATTTTTTTTTCTTTGTATTTTCTTGCTTTAATTTTTACTTGAAAAGAGTTATAATTATTTTCTTAGTTCGATTTATTTTCAGTTAATACTTAACATTCGCTCTCCGGTTTTTCTTCGTCTTACAAGCAGACAATACACGAGTGTTCGAAGAAACCGCTGATATAGAACTTACGAAAACTTTCGTTCAATTCGGCATTCACTTTCACCTTCATATTGTATTAACAGAGAAAAAAATACAAACTTGTTAAATTAAATTGAACGATATATAATTTCACGCGACGAGAAGGTTTCCATTTTTGAAAATTCTTCGCGCAAGAGAAAGGCAAAAAACACTTGCTGTATAAAATGATAAAAAAATAAAATAAATAAAAAAAATTCCACCGAAAAGAGAATATTCTTTTATTGTATGGCTCGTTCGTTGTTCGAGTTCGAGTCGAATAAAAATAAAGAGATAGGAAAAAAGGGGAAAAATTAAGCTCGTTGAAAAATAACACAACATAAACACCCTGAAATCTTTTCGCTTTCTAATCCTATATTCATCGTTGCGTTGCTGGATTCGCGTAAATCCTCGGACGCGAACTTAGCACCGCGGCTAGTACGATTTGCGGATGTGGGAAGAAAAATACTCATCTTTATCGAGCCCATTTGTTCGCATAGTTACTAGGTATAGTGTGATTATGGTTAAGATGTTATGAGCATCGTACACTGAACAAGAACTCATACGTGGTATGGTAAAGTATTCGCGTATTCGCTGGAGACTAGGTGAATATAATTATACCGGATGGCGTATTTCGAGCTCGAATTAAAATCGTAAAAATGTTCGGACAAATGACCTTTGAGTTTATTTTGCTGGTTGTGTACGCTTTCATTATGCGTTCTATTCGGTGGTCGCGTCTCTTGGTACCATCGGACTATACGATTTAAATTAAAACCCTCTCGTTCCATTATATTCGCCGACAACAATACGCTTGATTTGTAAATCTCGTTGTTTACTCGTCCCCGTTCACAAGTATTTAGTATATTTTGCCTTTTCTTCCGACATCGGCTCCACAAATAACCCAATGGGTAGCCGTTGTCGAGTTAATATTTAAATATTTTATTATTTTATTCGCGTAGACATTCTCCTTCGAGAAATTATACCCGGCTACCTCCATATACCTGCGCACTTAATAACCTTTAAATAAGCTTTCGTCCTCACCCCTCCCTTTGGGCCTCACTATGTTCGTATTATCAAGCGAAATAAAAAATTCTTCCGAGATAAATGGTTTTTTCCGCTCTCATTTCATTGAAAAGCGCCGGTGAAAAGATTTCCAGTTTTTTATTTTTCGCGCATGCATAAAATATGCTTTCATTTAGCGAAACAACGCGCGTATACTTTAACGGCGAAACTTTGAAAGAAATGCTCCTAGACCTTGATTGGTGTAGGTACGTAACGTTTTATCTGCACTTAAATAAAGCTGATAGGAGGTATTTGCTTTTTGCTGTTATTCGTTCTATATAACGTAGACCTATATAATACTCGTACTTCATACATATATGTTCATGTGTGACATGGATGCATTTTTGGATAGTGGGAGGAAGGGGGTGTCATCATTTGTATTTCATCGGTAACTTGGCATTGACAACAAGAATAAATCCATTGATTTGCAAATTCTGATTAGATAATAATTATAAGAGAAAACGACTTTTTTTTCTTAATCGTCATTACCGTGACTCCAAGAGAAAGGACGAAACGTATCACTCCTCAACTTACAGGGAGTATTCTCCAAATAAGGAGTGAATTTTTTTAAAGATGACAAAAACAGTTTTTGGAGGAATTTGAAATTTTTTTGCATTCAGAAATTTTATTTTGTCACGTGAAGATTGAAAAAAAAAATGTAAGCTTTATTTTTTTTAGTCTGAGGGTTTTAAACTTTTTTTCAAGTACCAATCTCGGATAATTTCAGAGAAAAAGTAAATTTGTGCACTGAGACTAATACCTATTTTGGGGTTTGACCGTTCTCTTCTTCCCCCCCCCCCCTTAAAGAAGTGTCCTTTTCTCTTATTTACCACTCAGTTGTATGTTACTTTTTTTTTGTAATTTTCAAATTCCATCGTTGATTTTATCTCATTTTCGTGTTATTACATTGGCACCAACTACTATATCACTTCACAGTGTGTTGTCAATAAAACAAGCATATTTTTAATTTAAATCTTTTATTCATTGAAACATATACATTTCCTTCGTACTATAAACAACAACAAACGATTATCAATTTAAATTTTGACTTTTATGGGTTTCAAAGAAAAAGAAATAATTTTTCTGCCGTTAACGACATTAAGTATCATTTGGTTTTAGGCATATGCAGCAAATGTACATGATGTCTCAGTAACGATTACTTTACATGCAGTAGAAATTTCTTGGCTTTTGTTTTGGAGAAAAATATAAAAAATATTCAAAAACAAAGTTCGAGTCTAAAAAAAAAAATAATAATAATAACTGAACGTACATAAAAACTACCTCAAATAAAAATAGTTGAAAAAAAAATTAAAAAATACCCAAAAATAGATGTCCAAACATACAAAAATATTCCGAAATGAAAAATTTCAAAAGTGGACAAGAGTTTAATTATTTTTACTTTATTTTTATTTCTACAGATATTTGAATGCCTTCACCCCCCCCCGCACAAATATAAAAAATCTTATTTGAAAATTTACAAAAAAAAAAAATCAGTAGATGTCTAAGATTAAAAAATTTTAAAAATTGACAAGAGCTCAATGAAAAAAAAAAAATAAAAAATCAAATCAAATGCAAAATCCGAAAAATGTTCAAAAATAAAAAATAAAAAAAATAAAAATGTTTAAAAATTTGCCAACATAATTGAAAGAAATTTACAGATAAAATATCAAAATGCGAAACACTCGGAAATCAAAATGAAAAGACGTTAAAAATCCAAAAATTTGAAAAATAATAAAAAATTCAACAAAAAGTATGTCAAAATGAAAACATGTCAGGAAATTATAAAACTACTGAAAATAACAAATCTCAAAAAAAAGTCTCAAAAAACAAATCATCAACTATGAAAAAAAATATTTTGAATTAAAAAAATGTCAAAAATCAAACAATTTTACCTCTTCTACCAAATTTAACTTGATTTCTGTATCTATGGCCTCTGTAGTAGTACATCGAACGTTAGTAAATATAATAAGTAAGCACAAATTGAAAAATAATCGTAATTCAAAAAAGCCTAAAAATAAAAAAAAATTGAGTCTAACAAAACTCAAAAATTAAAAATCGAACAAAAATTGATAAATCAAGTAGGCTTTAATAGCTTAGTTTTTCATTGAAAACTCAGCTAAAGACAAAATCAATGAAAAAAGTGCGAAAGTCGAAAGAATGTACGATGGAAAAACGTCAAAATCTAAAAATATCTAACAATGAAAAAATGTAAAAAATCAAAATCAAAAGTACGACAAAAAAAAATCAAAATTAAAAAAAGTCCAAAAATTCAAAAAATTCGAATAAAAGAGAACAAAAATGAACACATAGTCGAGTAAAAAAATTACAGAAATGAAAAAATTCAAAAACTGAATGAAATTCAATGATGGAAAAACGTCAAAATCTAAAAATATCTAACAATGAAAAAATGTAAAAAATCAAAATCAAAAGTACAACTAAAAAAAATCAAAATTAAAAAAAAAGTCCAAAAATTCAAAAAATTCGAATAAAAGAGAACAAAAATGAACGCATAGTCGAGTAAAAAAATTACAGAAATGAAAAAATTCAAAAACTGAATGAAATTCAATTTAAAAACCACAAAAATTTTAAAAACGAAATTCATCAAAATTAATAAGACTTCAAAAACTAAAAAAATAATGAACAATTTCAAAAATTAAAAAAGTCCAAAAATTGACAAAAAAATGTAAATGAATACGAAAAAAATATTTCGAAATTAATGTGTTTCAGAAGGCACGGAGGATCAAAAATAAAAAAATAAAAAATAAAATAAAAAAATATAATGAAAAAATGTAAAGATCGAAAAATATTTCAAAGTGAAGATATGTCAAGAAACAAAATCAAAAGAATCAAGGAATGACCAAAAAACCATTAAAAGCCCTGAAATCGGAAGTATTGCAGTGGAAGAATTTTCAAAACCAAAAACAAATCGAGAAATAAATTAAAAAAAAATTAAGAAATTCTGAAAATACAAAAAAATATGAAAGAAATGATAAAGGTTCTAAAAAAAATATAATTTTCAAAAATGCTGAAAAATAAATAACTTTTTTTATTTTTACGAGTTTATCGATAATTTATTAGGCTAAAAAAAGTGATTATGCTAAAGATAGATCTCCTGCGAGTAGACCTAGAAATCACTTCAACTCTTTGCCCATTCATGACTAAGAATAACCTTCCTTTCATTCGTTTTCACACTAAATAAGTTGCAAAAGCTGATTTAATGGATAGTATTCAATTCACTTCGTGAATATTACTCGCAAGAATCTTCGAACTTCACCCTTCCCCTCTTATCAAAAATCGCCTTCAAGTACACCCTATCATTGAAAAAAAAATCCCATGTCTTTCATTTCGCGCCAAAATATACCCCCTAGCTGATCACTTCAACGGAGAAAACATCCAAGAGGAAGTAAAGCGCTACCAGTGTTTTACACGCGAAAGTTTAAAAGTTGAAAAAGTCGACTCTACAAGTTATCTTTTACATGTACATAGCACGGGTTAAAAATAAGAAAGCGATAACGCATTGAAAAAAAATACGAGTTTACGACAACGCCGATGGGTATCTCGGACGTTTAATTATAATTGAAAATTTCACCGTTTCTATTGCAAATGCGAATCACGCGTTCAGATAGTATCGAAGCCATGCGATGAAAAGCGACCGGCGCGCCGCGGTCATAGCCTATTAACTTGGCCAAACGTAATTACAAAGGTTTCTCGAGAATAACGAATGAAAAGAACCTGGCGGTGTAATCGAATTGATTGTTTTAACTGGGGTTAGCGGTAGCGTAAAAAAAACCCCATCTGAAGGATTCCGTCCAGCTTTCGGAAGCCGTTAAATTAACCTAATAAAATCAACATATACTTAAAACCACCCAGTGTCCCATTTTCCAATCCGTACTTGGAGTTCTTCTGTAAGTGATCCGTGTCCTGCCCTCGTGCCGTTTTAAAATGGTAATTTATCCGATTTTCTCGTTCACGAGGATACGAAAAAAAGCTCTTTTTTCGCTCTCTCTATCGCGCCGAATTAATCATTCGCCATAATTCTCTTATACTATACGATTAGTTACCGGCATCATGTATAAAATGGTCACTGCGGTCGGTGAAAAACGTCCGATAGAACTCGTACACGTGAAAAATTCTCTTATATCAATATAGAGCAGTCTAGCGTCCAGCAGTGTCGAGCCAGCGAGAAAGCGACAACAAAAAAAAAAGATCTAAGAAAAGACTCGAAGAAAAGGTGCTGTGGAAAACTTAGGCGACGGACAATAAGTCACAGATACATAATGATTACCTCTTTACGAAGAATTGACTGCGAACGTTTCACCTATCGACCATTTATCTTTTGAAAACATTACGACACGAGTTCGCACCATAACTATATGCCTGTAGCGTAGTCCGCTTCCAGCAAATAAACTTTCCAAATTTTCGATGACCCGACCAATAAAACTTGTAACTTCGATGCCATATTCTTACACCTACTCGGTACAATAACAGTAAAAATATGACGACAATTTTCCTACACCCTTATTGCCTACACCATACCGAGTAAATATGTTCACGGTACCTAAATAAAATTGAGTAAAAAAAAGCGGAAGGTGCGAATACGCAAAAAAAAAGAATTCAAAGCCCCCCTTATTTGTTGTATCTATTTTAGGGTGCGAAAATTTACCCTCATAAATGAACCTATCAATACAGTTTGCGCGATGAAGACGCTAAAAATGAAACATAATGTAAACATTCGTCTCCTAAAGAAGGCCAACCTCTATAATACTCGATGTAGTCGATTCAACGTGTACTCTCGAAGCGGAACATAGTCGAGAGAAAAACTGATGAAAAATAAGGTCTAAGGTATACCCGTTCGAATCGTTCATTCCCTCAGATCCATCAAAACACCTTTGAAAAAGCTGACAAATTAATGGTAATACGGAAAACCCTTTTCGTGCACGTATTTTCGGTCAATTTTTCGCAGCGGTGGGAAAAAATGCCCTGGCCGAATATCTAAACTTCCAATGTAAGGAGAAAAGGGAATAGGGGAGAGAGAGGAAGGCGAAGTTGTATTATTTTTTACAAGTTACCCATCGAAGGTGATAAATTACAAATTATTTGTAAATATTTTCTCCTAGTTTATTTTCATTATATTTTCAAAAATCGTATTTGAAAAATTGTTGCGATGACAACGCTACTTAGAAAGGGGCCCTTGTGCAGTGATGGATTGAGGCACAGGCAACATGAGTTGCAATCTTAGGACCAGATTAATAGTCGATATTCAGCTCTTACTTGATTAAGTTGTGAGAAATGTACGTGACTTTAAGCGAAATTAAAATAAATTTTTTTTTTTAATTAAATGTGCAAGGAATCTTCAGATCACCAGAAGATAATTAAATTAAACAACAGAAATAATAAATTTTATTTAAATTGGTCCTTGAAAGTGACAGAACTGAAGTAAAGACTAAGTATCGATCAAAACTTTGGGTTTTGTGGGGCAAAATTTTTATAAGGCAAAATATTTCGAAACTATTACGAAAAAACTATTTAAAAAAAATCATATCTTTTTACACCTTTTTTTTTTTTATTCAATTTTTTTTAGTAACTTTGAATTTTTTCCCACATTTTTTAAATGATGCAATGAAACTCTAATACTTACCTTCTTACACTACTTTCATTTTTATAATTTTTTTTCCAAGTTCACATTATTATTTGGGTATTTTGCCTTCACATGTATGTGTAAAATAGTAAAACACTGTTTCTTTATTTAAATCCCTTCTTAAAAATTTGAACCGGTTTTTTGCATTTATTTACCAATTGCCATACAATTGTGCACGTTTTAAAACTAAAGCCAATCTAAATCAAACATAAATATAATTACCTAAATTAATAATGATAAAGGGCATAGGAGGATAAGAATGGCAAATCTGACCCGGAGCCCCATTTCGATGAAACTTGGGGTACCCTTTAGAAACTTCCATGGGCAAAGTTTGAGACCCCTCACCCCCCGCGTTTTTGAGAAATTAATTTTTAGTAGAAAAACCAATTCGAATTTTTTTTTCACGCAATAGTTGACTGATTTTATTGAAAATTTAGTATGTTGTACTATTCCACAGGAGGTCTCTTGGAAAAAATCAGCAACCCCCAAAATGATTTTACTCCCACCAAAGACCGTTTTTTAACTTTATTCAATTTTTTTTTACCATGATAAAGCTTTGGTACAATTATGAAACTGATATTTTTAGATGTCCTCTTGACCCCCAAAATACGTTGAATTTTTTCAGATTTTTCACTCGGGTACGTCATGTTGAAAAATGGCTAAAACTGATAATGGTTTTAAAAAAATATCACTATAAATGTGAGAAAATCAACTTTATAGGTCTGCCAATATCAGAAACTTCCCTGCATGTTTCACGAGTCGAAACTGATGGAATTTTCTTATCATTTGTAGATTGTGTAATAAAAATTTTCAAATGAATTTGTTGGAAAAAACCTATACCAAGGAATCAGAGAAACCCCAAATTATTCCTTTTGTGATAAATCCCCTATAACCTCCTAACATTTACTCTTTAAATGCGATTCCTTTCGATTAATCCGAACCACCCTAAAAATTCAAAACACCATTATTGAAGACGATCCTCAACAACTTCAAAAAATTATACACTTTCTTAAAACCTCAAAATTATGGGCTAAAATCTAAAATCCACCCTTACTGTTCTGTAATTAAAAGATACATTGGCGTGATAATCTTGGCAATTGCATACGCCAGTATAAATAAATTAAAAAAAAAAAAACTCGAAAAAAATTAATTTTTTCGGATTTTTTTTTCTCATGGTCAAAACTATCTAGGGAGTACTCTGTACTCACCGACCATTTACATTTCCCATCAATAATAAATTTTTAAAGAGGTACCTTGATAGAGCGATTTCAGAAGTTATGCCATAGATAACATATGTAGTTATACATACCTAACATAGATGGAACATTCATAGGTTTTTCTGGACCTAAACTTAGTTCATTCTCGGCTCACCTTAAGTGCTAGGCGCAACGCATTTTGGTCGTTCTCCCCTTTTTCCCATCTTTCAAACTTACAAAGTTTCCCAATTTTATAATCAACTAGCCAGCAGGGTTGGGCAAGATTCGAGTCATTTGGCAATTCGAATTGTGATTCGAGATTCGTAATTCGAATTGTACTTCAATTATTATGAAACATGAAATAACTATAATTATTTATTCACAAAAAATGTAAAAAAAACTCGCAAACTCCCAATCAATTTTATTTAACATTCTTTGATGTACTTTCATAAGTTTTCATCAGTAACTAAATTAGAGCCCTACCCTAACTAAATGTAATTAAAAAAATTTTAAATTTTTGTTCACCACCAATTTTTTCGAAGCCACATACGTACAGTTGCAGCGCTTTCGATGATGGGCAAATGAACTAAAAGGAAAAAATAAACCAAAAGTTTCTTATGAGTGCGCCCATTCTGAGTTATGTTCAAAAAATAAAAAAAAATCATCTTATTTTTCGCATGTTTTTCGGTACTAATTTCTTGGTATTTCTTTTGTAGCTCCCCTATCCTCACCATTTTTACATTAGAGAAACTTCACTGCATGCTTCACAAGTTGAAACTAACCGCGCTTTCTTATCATTCGTAGTTGGTGAAATAAAAATTTTCAAAATGAATTTTTTGAAAAAAACTTGGAAAAAAATAATTTTTTTTCAAATTTTTAAAACTATCTAGGGGATACTCACCCACTATATTATGTAGGGGACACATTTCTCATCAATAAGAAATTTTTAAAGAGATGTCTTGATAGGATGATTTTAAAAGTTATTAACAAAAAATTAAAAAATTCGCCTTTTTTTCGCATGTTTTTCGGTACTAATTTCCTCATATCTCATCATCTAGCTCCCCTATCCTCACCATCTAAACATCAGAGAAACTTCATTGTATATCTCACATGCCAAAGCAAGCCGCAAAGTTTCATCATTTATAGTTCGTGTGATATAAATTTTTTTATTTCATGATCGCTATGAGCAAATTTTTTTTAAGCTGGCATATCTCAGCCCCTTTCGATGTTTAGGCAGGCAAACCATGATACATGTATGTAACTTAAGTTGACCTATCTACCATTTACGGGGAGTGTGCCGGAAATGGAACACCCTGTATATAATAGGTGTACTATAATAAAGGCACTCCCAATGTTGGATATGGTAATATCAATCCAAGACCCATTTTGGGGCCTCGCATTGTTTTACCGAGTTAGAGGCCATTTGCGAGTTGCATTGCCAGGAGTCGTATGGCAAATTTTTATATGGGTCTAGGATTGTTATTAGCGTGAAGTTGGGCATTTGCTAGATGATTACAAATTGTCTGAAACATAAAGATTTGAAGACTTCATTCACCCCACCCCCTCCCAGTCAGGTAGACTATAATAGCTATTGTTTTTATTAAACTCAGCTAAAAATCAAAAATCAATCCATTATTCAAAAAAAAGAAACATATGCTCTAAAGACAACAGGTGTTGACTGTTGAACATCTTATTAACAAATTCTATCACTCATCATCAAAATGAAAACCGTTCACCTGGAAGTCTCGAGGTAGAAAAATTCAGCCAAAAATAAGAACACTTTCGCACATTTCCCATTTCGGGCATTTTAATAATCTCGTAGTTAAATGCAGTTGGTTTTGGCGAAAACTCCGCCAGCTGCTGTCTGATTAAATATCCACCTAATTTATTTAGAATTTGATTAATGCCTTATTATTATGTTACCATTTATATTCTACGCGTATAGTATTCGACGCGGCCCCAAACTTTTCCGATCCGTTCTCAATTTAGGCGTGGATAATTTAGACGACTGCGGATTTTATAATTTTGTTTTCGATATAGTTTAAGCTCGCCTCACGCTATACTTGGATTGGATGGCGCGGCGGTGCCTTAGTATATATCGAATTTCTAAACAGCATATCGTTTGAAATGACGCGTCCATAACAGTCGATAGAATTCGGAATTCGATAAATACGTGGCATATATTATTACGAACGTCGTTTATACTACGTATTATACACGTATATTATAAACATGGCTGGTACAGTACACGAGAAAAGCGCGGGAATACATTAAAAACATAATAGAATATATAAAGGTTGAGTTCACTTTCCTCGTACGCTATACACTCGCTCGCTCAAGTACTTACATTCGGACGATTGCATCGTATGTAAGTGACATGTTGTAGACGTTCGAATGGGATTACGATTTTTTTTTCTTTCCCCTCCTTTCCTAGGGGAATTTTTTCACCATGGCGAATTAGTCGCTGTAGTGACGCCTAGCCGACGAAATTTCAACTTTATTAAAAATTTTCGACTTCGTAGATGATACGGCGCCGGGTACACATGCGATTATACGTATGTGAAGTACACACGTATCGATCCGCGTAAACACCGAAGAACGAGGAAGTATAGTTTTAAAATAACAAAAAATCTTGTAACGAGAAATTGCACGTTTCACATCATTCGTCGCTGATTGCCGACGTACGGAGGTATCCGTAAACAACATCTCACGTCGATGAACACTCGATGAACATGAAATTGAGCGAAACGACGTCGCGAGAACATATCGAGTCCGAATTCATTTAGCGACGTTTTTCGACGCGACCCCATACATCCGACAAATACGAATCCAATAATTCACTTCGGACGAATAAAAAATCCGCCCGACTCTATTTTTTCGCGGACAGGGCAAAAAAAATCCTATGTATAAATATGATAACCGGTATAAAAAATTACTTTGGCCCGCATCCGGGTTGTTGGTGGACGCGCCAATCGCGTATAAGAAAGGTGTACTTAAATGGAAATATCCATTTAAAGGGCTCCGTATAACTTGGCTTGTCATTTATCACGACGTAGAAGCTATTTATCTGACTTTAATAAACGCGCCGCGCGAGCCGCGATACGCTGCGAAAACGCCTGCTAGATTCTATTAGAATACGCCAAAGTTGACCACATCTTCGCGTGTTTTAAAACTTCTCTCGCGTAGTTGTTGGAATCGACGATTCTCGTTATCTTTCACCACCATCGCTTGTTTCCGCGACGACACAGTCGGACTCGGTGAAAGATACGATCGTAGAGGCGAAGTCTACGAAGTACAAATTTTTATCGATATTCGCGTTGTACCTTGAATCGAAGAAAAAGTTCTTCGTTCAGAAGTCATCGAAGGGGGCGAATTCGGTTGTCAGCGCGTTTTCCGTAGGCTACGTAGGATACAGGGTGTAGCGAAAGTAGCAATGCGCCTTTGAATAACGATATAGGCAACTTAATTAACATATGATAAATATTTGCATACTGATTGAAATGAAGGAGGTGTGAAAAGCTGAAAATACTGAAATTACATCGTTGTCTTCGATTTTTCTTTAAAGTTAGGAGGGGAGTCTGATATTGTCATCAACACCCTAGTCCATTATCTTCTTCTCATTCATATATGTTGAAACCGGTTTGGCTCTGGCTTAATTTTGAAAAATACTTTTTTTATGTTAATCCATTACTTCATAACTCTCCAATTGAATTATGAAAATATGGAAAAAATGATTATATTTTTGCACAAAAATAGAAAAAAAACGTAAGCACCCATACCGTATTACTGGAGCTGAATTTTTAATTGGGGCTTGTTCTGGTTTGGTAATAACGATGCTAAACTCTTCATGACTACAGGCCAATATGATTCCAGTAAAATATGTACATTATTGCAACCGTCCTAAAATCCGCCTACGTACTCTAGACACTGTTACCAACCATTCTAATGTACTCCCATAAGAAAACGTTATAGCACCCAGAACGGATGCAAGAACGTTAACGTACTTGAAAGACCATTACGGGTGCAATAATGTGCAAAATTATATATATACTAGTAATCCATACACGTCCTTTGGACGGGGTGTTTAAGCATGTGCTTCTTTATACACTGAAACGGGTTTTTTTTATCTTTATTGTCAACTTCTTCGATGGCAATAGTTCTTCTTTGCTTTTTATTTCTATAATTTTTTTGTGAATAAAAAATTCATCATAATAATATTTATTTATTTGCAAACGCACGTTTCTGCAACACCAAGAAACTGCGAACTAAAAGACCTTGACTCATGCCCCGTCACGCTAATTCACGGTTCAATTTTTCCGTGAGCTCACACAAACTCACATTCCTACTATATATATAAAATTTTACTCCATAATATGAAAACGTGAGCTGGTTCAATGAAACATGAGGTCACACAATCTCACTTTCCAAGTCCTGAGCTGGTTAAATGAAACTTGAGGACATCCTCTCACCTCCTGCCACATTTATAAAATTTTTGCTCCATTTATCACGTGGGAACTAAAATACCTTCACTCATGCTCCGTCACGCCAACTCACAGTTCAATGAAACGTGAGGTTACAAAAACTCGCATTCCGTGCAAACTAAAAGACCTGGACTCGAGGCCCATCACGCTAATTCACGGCTCAATTTTTCCGTGAGCTCACACAAACTCACATACCTCCTACATATATAAAATTTTACTCCATAATATTAAAACGTGAACTGGTTCAATGAAACGTGAGGTCACACAATCTCACGTTCCAAGTCCAAAATTTAAAAATTGCGCACATCATAGGGAGATCCTGAAGTATAATTTATTAACTACTCTTCGGGGTTGTGGAATGACGTTTGGTCGAGCATCATGGATATGTGTACAACTTCTTCGGCCCATTTACTGGACGTTTCTCTAAAGCTTTTTTTCGAGCTTCATGGAGCTTTTTGTGAGTTGCCTGAGGCATTAGGAATGATCTCCTCGTTCAGCCCTATCACATGAAACCACTCGCAACTTTCATCGTTGCGTGTATCTCGACTTTACCTCGGACAAAGTTTTACCCTCCTCAATTATATAGTAGGAGATAGAATAGATATGTAGTATAGGTACTAATTGATCCAGCAAACGTTGTTTTAGTATTAACTCCCCTCCAAATGCACTTAAGAAGTTGAAATCAAGGAAGTTAAGTCACTTGGACTCATTTTGTCATATGACACTACAATAAAAATTTTTTGACATCTCTTGTACCCAACCACATTTTGAGGTGGATAAGCCTTCCTTCTCTCCTAACATCATATAATGGAGATGAATTGGGGATATAGAGTACTTCTTATCACCAATAATCATATGAATTCATATTTATTACATTTTTACCAACTTAAGGCTCCTCAAGCTCTACTCAAATTTTGATGATCCACCATTTTGGATTCATTTTGATTTAAATTCAAGAGGCCATATTCTGGTCATCAACTAACCCAATATACAAACTTTGACCTCGGTAAGTTGATTTGGTGAGGAGATATGGAAGATTCAAGAAATTTCATGATTCAAAACTTCCTTAAATAGTCGTTTTTGGCTCTAACTCCCCTCAAAGTACACTTGGGAAACTCAAATTGAGATATGTTGGTGTCCGTGACTCACTCTTTCATATGACATCAAAAACAAAAAATTTGAGCGATTCGCCTTTTCTCCAGTTCTCCTCAAAATTTGAGTGATCTGCCATTTTGAATTTTATCAAAAAAATAAAAAGTAATTTTTTTGGATTTTTGAGAAGAGTCTCTCACCGAATTTTGAGCGAATTCCCTACGCGTGGAAAAAAAATATACATATAAACCAAAAAATACAAAATTGATCTAAATATGAAAAAAATTCTAAAAAAATATAAAATATCCACAAAATTACAAAAATCACAAAATTAAAAATAGCTCCAAAGTAAAAAAATAATAATCACGTTGCCATTCGTTCATACACAATCGCAAAATATTCAAAAATAAATAAAAGAAATTGAGATATGAAAACTTAATTTAAAATTGTGGAAGAACAAAAATGTTTGACAGCAGGCCGCAGGGCTGCGCACGATGTCAATTATTTCAAAAACAAAACATAAAAATTAGAAACTGACAAAAAAAAATACATAGGAAAAACATGCCTGGAACAAAAAATTTACCAAAAAATGAAAAATAATTGAGTACAAAAAAAAAAAAAAAAAACTGATATCATGAAATATCCACAAATGAAAATAAGCTAGAATGAAAAAGGTCAAAAATATTTCAAAAGTGAAAAAAAAATTCAATAATAGAAGTATGTTCATTATATAAAAAAAAATTGAAAAATCAATTGTCACAAAATAAAAATAAAATAAAAAACAAATAAAACTCAATAACAGTGAAATTTTATAAAAATGAAGAATAATTACAAACATTAAAAAAGTTTACTCAAGAAAATATGTAAAAAAAAAAGAAAAATACTCAAATATTTGAAAATGTCCAAAAATGAAAAATTTCAAAAAATCTATTAAAAAAAGAATCTTACGACCGAAAAAAATTCAAACTAAGCAAATACATTAACAAAAGGAAAACAAGATCAAAAAAAGCAATGCTACAAAATAAAGGAAACTAGGAACAAAAAAAAGTCCAAACCCCAAAAAATTCCAATAATCAGGAAACACTTTTATGAAACAAACGACTCAAAAACCAAACAAACTTTATAATCTAAAAAAAAAAATTCATAAAAAATACACCTTGAAATATTCTGAAACACTTGAAATGATTAAAATTTCAAAAAATACGAATGATATTCCAAAATGAGAATGATCAAACGTTAAAACAGAATAATAATGTAAAATTTCCCCTTCAAAAAAACGAAACACGCAAAACATCATACTCCCACGTCAATCAAGTTGAGATACTTCACGATACAGGCGCAATCACGCATTACGGGACACCCTGTACAATCTCCATCTCAAACGAAACACTAGCCAAAGCGAGGGTGACCCGCAAAGCAACCGCATCTGGTATCTGGTCATGTCGAAAAGCCATAGTTTAAATAGTGGTTTGGCAATACAGCAACAGTTTATTAGCCTTCGGCGTAAAATTGATTGATTCGATAAGCAAGCTCGTTTCCAAATAATTAATCATCGTGTAATGAACGTAAAATAGGGCTCATTAAGAGGCCGTCTTTCTGTTGTAATTGGCGAGAACGTGAGTTGGCTTATGTTCCTTTAAAAATGATACAACACCCTATTGTTTCCCTCTTATTGGGCGATACGCGAATAAAGAAATCGTCCAACGTTACCATCAGTCTTATACAAAAATACGACAAATCCTTGTCGAAAAAAACTCGCCCCACAGGCCGCATTAGAAACATCCGGGCTGTAAGATTAATCATTAAAAATAATTAGCCGCGTGTAACACCTAAAGACCTTTTTAAATTTTAATTTAAGAAATTTCCTTCATCCTTAATAGGTTCGGTAGTCGATTCATTTTACTTTTAAAATACCCATAGCTCGAACGGCGCGGCGGTCGCGTGAAATGAAGACGCGGGGTTGCGAGAAAACGTCCGTCAGCTAATGCGGTTTTAGACTACACGTATATAAAACGGCGGCGGCAGATAACGTTTATCGGTTTTTCTTTTCTTTTTTCACCCCATCGCCGGCGTACAGTTAGTATTAACAGCTTAAAAAATAGCTCTTTAAACCAGTAACGTAGCCCGTATAAATGCAAATTTACATTTACAGTCGTTATTTGCGAACAAGACTTGAATAATTTTATACCTATTTAAAGGCTAAACTATAATAATGTTTTTACGCATGTCTGATAAGTATTAAAATTAACGTTCTTACCAAGCGAATATATCAAAATACGTACACGTTAATGTATCACAACGAAAGAATAATTCGCTACGTCACGTCTCGCGAATCGGCAAACCGCTAAAAGCGCCTCACGCCAGATAGATACGTATTACGTACCTATTTGTTAGCAGTTATTTAAACATTCGCCATTAACATGCTGTACGAATTTTAAATAAATTTCCAGCCTCGTTTTTCCCGTTTACCTGAATCAGATAGAAAATGCGAGAGCAAAAAAATACCCCCTTCGGCTTACCTACTCTATGTCTAATAGAGCATTCGTAACCGTGTTCCAATGTCCACACGTAAACGATTACCAACAGCGTACATTTTTTCCGCGCGTATTGTTTCCCAAAGCGTTATTTGTTCATAACGAACAAATTGTTTCCGCGGTATCATTTTTAATCCTTCGTATTTGTTTTGTTCTCAGGCTCCACCATGCTCCGAGCAAGGCTGTTTGGGGAGTATTATGTACCCGGCGGCGTACAAAAATTCGTACGCGCGAGCCAAAGAAGAAGTGTTACCTTTAGCTAAAGATTTCTTAGATCAGTACTACACGTCGATTAAAAGGTAAGCAAAATATTTTTCGTCATGATATTCGAGGGTTTTTTTTCTTTTCTTAGAGCCAGCATTTCCAACTAATCCATGCTGGAAATGCATTAAAAATACACATAAACGAAATATAAAAAATATTTTAATAGTACTAATCCATACACCCCAAAAAATGAGAAAAACCATGCAGTACTGAATATCTTCATTTCAGGAATGAAATAGGTAAAACTTGATTTCTATGCTGAAATATTGTATTTCCAAATTTTCAGGACTCGTTACATAACTTACGCTTTTGATTCATGACTTATGTTCTGATAATACCATTGAGTTAAGGAATTAGTACATCATATAAACTACTAATTCGTGAATAATGTTCTGATCCTCTGTTAATTCAGAAAGGAATCAATTTCTGTACAGTATTGTGTACTGAAATAACTTCGTGTCATAAAATTACTGCATTTTTGCAGTACTCATTAGGTACTATGTATTATTTTCTGTTTATTATAAAGAAAATACAGGAATGAATACTATTTATGAGGATCAAGTACATTAGTTAGGTATTTATTAAAACAACATATGAAAGTACTCAGTACTAAAAAGTTCAGAATTTCATACACTTTTGCATAGTAATTAGATTCAAAATTACTCATTATCTCAATTCGCATAATTCGTTACTTTACTCCTTCTTCCATTTTTTTTTTCTGGGTAATATCATTACTAAGTATCTACAGTACAACTTATCGCAGATTTTTATTGCTAGTCTTAATGATAATGAAGAAGAAGAGAATGCACATGTTAGTTTGAAAAGTTGAATGCTAACACTAAATATATATATTTTTTTAAACAAAAGCAAAAGAAAAAAGAAAGGAGAGGTAATAAATTCTATTGGGGATTTTTCTTAACTATCATAAATGAGCATCAATGATCTCGATGTAGCTATCATAAAAGGCGTTCTCAATAATCGTAAGAACATCATCCCAAGAGAATCTATCGAGACCTGTGCCTATCTTTAGTAGTTTCAGGCGATTAATAGTCGATTAATCGAAAATGTCCATTAATCGATAAAAATAATGGAAAGAATAGATTAATCGATTATTTTATTAAATAATCGATTAATCGGCCAATTTTCAGGTTTTTTTTTTTCAATAATGCTTCGATATTTCAAAAAAAAAAAAAATTATTAAAAAATAATAATTTTGTGAAGACATTTCAATAATACGGTGAAATTGTCTCTCATCGCGTATCTTAAATATGCTTGTTTTTTTAAATAAGAATGGCGACTTGGTGTAAATACGGTCATTTTTGAATAAATGATTTTGTTTTTGTAATTAATTTGAATAAATTATTTTGTTTTTGGAATTAATTCAAATAAATGTTTTTTTTTTTTCATTATAATTGAACACACCGTAAAAAAAATTAAATTTGGAATTTTTCAAAGTTTAAATATTTTTTCCAACTCCAAATTTTTTTAAATCTCCAAGATTTTTTTCAACTTATATCTTTTTTTTGATTTTCTCAAAATTTTTTCTATTTAATTTTTTCTCAAAATTTATTTCGAGCCAAAAATTTTTCTCAGTATTTTTTCAACTAAAAATCCTTACAGTTTTGTTTCAAATTTGAATGCTTTTTTCAAAATTATTTTCAATTATATTTATTTTTTCAAAAAGTCAATATTTATTTGAACTTTGAAACATTTTTTAACGCCACAATTTTATTGAAAAAAATTTCAAAGTTGGCAAAAAATCGAAGAAAAAAGTTCTAAGTTGAACAAAATTAGATGAAATGTAAAATTGAATAAACATCTGAAGAAATTTGGTTGCAAAAATTTCCTAATGCTGAAAAATCGATAAAAAAATTCAAAATTGATATGAAAATATTATAAAAAATTTTTGGATTGTAAAAAATTTCGAGGAAAAATTTCAAGACATTGAAAAAATCGATAGAAAAAATTTGAATTTGCGTAAATTTTTATTTCATCCTTTATTCACTGGTGTTCTGTAAACGTTGTAACTACAGCAGAGCCGTAACTAAGGGGAGAATGGGGGGGAGCTTCCCCCCCAGGTGTTTTGAAAAGTTGGGAAATTTATAATTGTTCAACGCTGAAATTGGGAACTTGAATTTCTTTTGGGAAAATAAGAACTCGAATAAATTCGAACTGATGCCAACTTATATCATGTATAGCGTACAACTAGGGACGTACCCCCCTTGGCTTTTGGAAAGTTGGTAAACTTGACCACTTACGCAGTATTATTACAGCTATTTTTAAATTTTTTGAAGACTAACAAGACTGTGACATCTTATTTTCTTGCAGCAAAAAAAAAAAAAAAAAAAGGTCAACAGTTGGTAAAATTTCATGGTATTAGTTAGCAATTTTTGGTTTTCTTCCCCCCCCCCCCTGAAGAGTGTCCTCGGTACACCCCTGAACTACAGAATATAGACAATATAAAAAAGAATCGATTATTTCAATAATCTAGATCCGATTAATCGAGTATTGGAATAATCGAAATTCTATTAATCGATCACTCAAATAATCGATTATTCCCAACACTAATCTTTAGTATCGCGAGTCTTTGTGAATTAAGAGAGGCTCCAAAGTTCTGAATACCTACGCCTTTGCAATCTGTTCACAAAATCTAAGAATACGGATAGGTACCTACTTTTGAAGGTGATTATACAGACGTTGAATTGTATAAACTGTATCGAACAGCTACCAACTGAATAATTTAGTATTTGGCTTTTTCAAATGACTGTAATTCTTAAATATAGTCATAATAATGATGATTACATAATATTGATTGACTTAATATTCAATAGTTTTTTTTTAAATGTTTTTATTTCTTGTCGCTCGACAGCTAGGCCATTTGCGACGCTAATATTACATGTTGACTTAAGATTAAATATTTATAATTATATTAGTTTGTACAACGAGTGATACTTTAAATACACAATTAGTTTGTCTACTGCATAGGTGGAGTTTTCAGCGATTACGCTGAGGGTGTTGGATGGTCGAAGGTGATTGAATTTATCACATTGCGCGAGAATATGTGCAATACTAAGCGGAGCTAAACATTCGCAAATGGGGGCGTCTTTCCTTTCTAATAGGTAGGAGTGGGTGAGGAGAGTGTGTCCGATTCGTATTCGCGTCAGGATCACCTCTTCACGTCTACTGCTACGGTATGCGGATTTCCATTTTGAAATTTGTGGTTTAATGTGGTACAGCTTTGTGAGATGATGATATGTTTGCCACTCGGACTGCCACTTGTGCAGAATATATTCGTCGATTTGTCTATATTTTTGTTTAGTGGTAGCAGTGTTTTGGTAGAAGTCTAAGTTGATTAAGTCCTCTTGAGCCCGAATGAGGACGGGTTTAGGTAGGTTTGTATTATTTGCATAAATGTTTGCGTATGGTGAGGTATAATCTATTATTTGATTTGCGAGGAACTTTAACGTGAGATATTTTCTTCGTAGGTGTAGGGGGAGGATAAACGATTCAACGTGGAGACTAGCGATGGGACTTGTATGAAAGGCGCCAGTAATTAGTCTAATAGCTGAATTTTGAATAACATCTAGTTTTTTTAGCTGCTGGGGTTTAGCGTCATTGTATAAAGTAGCTCCATAGTCCATTTTTGATCGTATTAACGACTTATATAAAATTTCTAACATTTTCCGGTCGGCTCCCCAATTGATATGTGCCATCATTTTAAGGATGTTTAAAGCCTGCATACATTTTGACTTAAGTTGGGTAATGTGAGGGATCCAAGTTAGTTTCCTATCAAAAATAATTCCCAAGATTTTTATGTTTTGGCTCGTAGGTATTGGTTGTTGATATAGTTTAAGTTGACATGTGGGTGGCAACTTACGTTTTTTACTGAAGGTGATGCATTGTGTTTTACTAAGTGAGAAGGTGAGTCCTTGATCATCGGCCCATCGTTGTATCTTGTCGATGGTATTTTGTAGTACTTCAGTTAGGGTACTAATGTTATGAGCTGTCATGTAGATAGTGAGGTCGTCAGCAAACAATACATATTTAACAGGAGGTTTAATTATTTTATCCAGGTCTGAAATTGCCATAATAAATAATGTAGGGCTTATAACTGAGCCCTGTGGTGTGCCATTTTCTTGGATATATGTTGGGGATAAAATATTGTCGATTCTTACTTGGAATTTTCGATAAGAAAGGAATTGGGTAATAAAGTTAGCTAAATTACCTTTTATATTCCAAAGTTCAAGGGTAGACATAATTTTATGTCGCCATAGTCGGTCGAAAGCTTTTTCTAAGTCGAAGCTTATTGCTACTGTGTACTGGTTGTTCGCGAATCCGTCACATACATGTTGATGAAGTCGGTGTAGAAGATGGATTGTACTTCGTTGGGTACGAAAACCAAATTGCATTGGGTCAAGTTTATTTTCTCCTTCTATGATTTCCCGTAATCTGTTATTTACCATCTTCTCCATAACTTTACACATAGAATTGGTCAGGGAGATAGGCCTATAACTGTAAGGGTCTAATGCGTGTTTTAGGAGAGGAATCACATGAGCTTTTCTCCATTCTTCTGGGAAAGTTTTAGAATTCCAAACTTTATTAAAGAATTTAAGGATGCTTTGTTGAGAATTTGAGTTTAAATTTTTGATCATGTCGATGTGTATAGTATCTGGTCCAGGAGCGGATGATCTCATATGTTTAACAGCATTTAAAAACTCTATGCTTGTAAATAGTTGATTGTAACTCTCTGTATCTGTTTGTTCATCTTTGGGGTGGCAGTCGAGATAAGTTTTTTCAGTTTTAGATTTTTTTAAACGGAAAGCTGATGAATACATTTGCGTAGATGAAACCGAGTAGAAATATTCAGCCACCTGTTTTGCAATCTCAGATTTTTCATGAAGTATTCTTATATTCGAATTAATTGCCGATATAGAGTGGAACTGGTGCTTATTTGTTAATTTGCGTACGTGATTCCATACTTCTGCGATCCCTGTATTGGAATTTATTGAGGAAATAAAAGAGACCCATGACTTCTTTTTGGCTTCTCGTATTACGCGTTTACACTTGGCTCGGGCAATTTTAAAGTTGTTGAGGTTTTCTTGTGTAGGGTGTCTTTTTATAACCGATAAAGCTCGATTTTTTGTTGAATAGCCTCTTTACATTCATTGCTCCACCATATTTTTTTGCGCGTAATTCTTGCATTATTTATAGGGATATGTTTTTTAGCAGATTGAATAATATTTTGTGTAATAGCGTGGTAAAGTTGGTCAATATCCATATTTTGGTCCATTGGAAATTGAATATTAGTCTCATTTGCAAATGCCTGCCAGTTTGCCTCCTTGAGTCTCCAAGTAGGATACTTTTATTTTGGTCGTGTTGAAATTGTGTTAAAATTGATGGTAATTATTATGGGGAAAGATCGCTGCCCTAATAGGGATGGGAGAATGTCCAGTGTAGCATGTGAGGTATGGACTTGCTGCATATCGTTAGATCAATCGATGAAAAGGAGCCATTATATGAGTTGAAGTGAGTTTCTTTACCATTATTCACAAGGATGAAGTCATTTTGGTGTAGGAAGTTTTCGATAATTTCGCCTCTTTTGTCTGTGTGTGTGGATCCCCATAATGTGTTGTGGGCATTGAAGTCCCCACTTAATAGAAATGGTAGTGGTGACGGACCAGTCGAGTAAGGTTTTGAATGTTTACCTCGTCGTTTTGATGTAGGTATATTGAGCAGTACGTTAATGGTTTTGGTGAAGAGGTTCTTATTGCCACCGCTTGATAAGTTGTGGTAAGATTAATGGAATTAAAATGGATTCCGTTTTTTACCGCTATTAATACTCCGCCATGCGCTATGCTTCCATCATTTAAATCTTTTCTACATAGGGTGAAATTTTTTAGGTTGAAATTTTCTGAATGCTTTAATCGAGTTTCTTGTAGGAAGATGATGTTAGTATCATTTTGTGCGACTATGATTTGTAGTTCAGGTAATTTACTTTTTAAACTGTTTATGTTCCAACAACAAACTTTCATAAAAGAGATTTATGAATTACAGTCTGTTAGTTTGTTTATAATTTTTGTCAGTTTAATTTTAGTTGCCCTATGAAATTTTCATTTTGAAATTAATCACACCAATGAATCCCTTGAGCTCAGATAAGAAGAGAAAGGAATGAGTGTTGAGTAACAAAAGAGAACAAAGCCACAAATTGTAACACAATTATATTCGCTTACGTGTTTGACAACAAAATCATCTTTATCTTTATATGTATCATTTATGTGCACAATCAAATGCCTAAGTTACTACTGAAGAATGATAATTGTAAATAAAACAAACTAGGTGCTACATTACACAATGAGTGAACTTTACTATACATATACCGGGCGTCCAACTGATTCAGGTACAATCAGCGCAAAAAACTCAGTTTGTTGATAACATAATAAGAGTTAACTACAAATTTCTAAATCAGAAATATCATTTGTAAAATAACTTTGATGAATTTTAAGGCTGATAAATTCATTTCATCTGCATGTTTAGAATGAAAGTATCGACTTCATAAAAACTATCAACTTTGTAGCTCTACTAGTTCTAAATTTGAAGTCAATCCTCTAAATTCCTTCCATCTATCATAACAATAAAAGAAAAGGAAAAACAAAAAAAAAAAAATCGAGTGAATGCATAAGTGCATATTATTTAAAAATAAAGGTCTTTGAAGCATGTATATCTTTTCGACTTTGATAACATCCATTGTAGGCTTCTTGCAATAATTAGCATGTTTATACCTCTGAACTGAATGTAAAGAGCAAGGCAAGCACACAAGAATTTTCTTAACCTGGGATTAATGATCAATGCTAGTTTGCAATCACTCCAAAATATAATAACGTAAGCAGCCATGCGCAATTACTGGAGCTGAATTATTAATGAGTGACTCGCTCACAGTTTCTGATAATATGGGGAAAACCTCACCTATCAGTTTTTTAAGCATATTTTGGCAAAGAGATAAGAAACATTCGTGAAGTTTCCTGTTGGGATTTCCTTCCAAAAGCGATTGTTTGTTTGCACTACAGTTATTCTTAATTTTACGCTCGTTCTCATTAATTATTCTTCCGTATGAAATCACGAACAAAAATTACGAGGAATTTGTTACCCTTTTCAGCCTCACTCAAACATGAGTAAACCATTATTTTGAGTCAAATGGAAAATCCCCCTCCCCACCCACTACAAAAATGGTTTTTAAATATTCATCTGAATACACCATTATACAGCATGTTGCGGGAGTGGTCAATCAAACTTTGTTATTAGGTACGTAGTATGCAGTGAGGCGAGTAATAATGTTATGAACGTATATAGTCTATCGTGGAAATTGCAGGCGCTGGCACGAGATGAAGTTAATCAAATAAAATTATATTCCTTGTAGGCTAGGCAAATAACATTGCACAACAGTTTATGAAATAAATAAATGTTTCGGCCAAAGATGGTCATTATGAATGTTATTTGCCTAGCCTACAATTGAAAGAACATAATTTTATTTGATTAATTTCGCCTCGCGCCAGCGCCTGCAGTTTTCACAATAGGCTAAATATGTACATAACATTTTTTACTCGCCTTATCCCGCCATAGGTAGTATGGAATCAGGATTGGAGACTAGTACCAACATATAGCTTAGCTCGCGGGTAGTTACTTGCGTCTAGTCTCAGTCCCCTTATGTGTTCGTCGTATGCAACTATTTGTACATGGAAGTACAACATATATTATTTTTTTAAATTTAAATGAAACTACTGATTTAAGTATCTATGATGATAGAAAAAAAGAAATGCAAAAAAATTTGTGGTATACACTTTTTGCCTATCTTCGTTTTTGAAGGAGCTACAATGATTTAAAATTTTTCCAAAATTCCATTTTTTAAAATTTGATCAAAATCGTTCATTCAAGTACCAGGTACCTAGGATGGTAAAAATTGTAGTAGACACTTTTTGCCGATCTTCATTTTTGAAGGGGCTAACAATAATTTCAAATTTCCCCATGATTTTTTTTTTAATGTGACTGAAATCAAGGAAAAATTTAAATTTAAATATGAGGAATTTGTTACAACTTTTTTAGAGTCACTCGAAACTCGAGTAAACCATTATTTTGAGTCAAATGGAAAATCCCCCTCCCCACCAACTACAAAAATGGTTTTTAAATATTCACCTGCCCTATATGCACATTCCTGTGGCAAATAGATATACAAAAAACACCGTCTTGGGCTTATACATGGCATATGAATATCTTATCAACATACTTTCGAGTTGAGCTTCAATTAATGTCCAATAGATATCAAAATTTTTCATTAATTAGAAAAAGATATTGATGCCTATTAACATCCATTCGACATTAATTCAAGTTCAGCTTGAAAGTATATCTATAAGATGTTCATAAGACATGTATTAGCTCAATATGGTGTTTTTCGTCTACTTATTTGCTATGTAAGAACAGAAACAGGATATCTATCAGCCAAAGTGTGCACATAAGGGAATACTCAATCCATATGAAATCATGAACAGAATCCTTGTGGAATTTGTTATCCTTCTTCAGTCTCACTCAACACTTGAGTTAACCATCATTTTGAGTCGAAACAGAAACACAACCCCCCAAATGTTTTTTAAATATTTAACTAAATATTACATTATAGCATGATGAGTGATTACTTTATTGAAATCAGTATTTATTTAGATCTCTCCAAAATAATCTGCAACACTGAAACATACGAATAGGCTAGTTGAAGAACATCCGGCACCAAAGACACATTTAAACGAAACATCCCAAAGGCTCGAAGTCGTTGAGCAATTCGGCACTGAGTCATCAATAATGTGACCATTTTACGACTTTTTTTTGGAAATAAATACCAAGGGCAAGAATACACTTCGAATGCCGTTTTTTCCGCCTTTATAAAAAAAAAAAGTTAATAGACTTAAAAAATACCAAGTGGCCATACATAATTATAGAGAGGTGCGTAGCTAGAATTCTCTCAAGGGTGGAAAATCCTTCAGGCTTTTTATCCAACATAATAATGAAATTTCTTAAAACAGAATAATAAGATATAACAATTTCTGACCACTCTATATTAATATATATCATGGGTAAGCAGTCTCACCATAATTATTTACGAACAGAAACGTTCAAGTCTGGATTTAGGGCTGGGGATTTTTGACAAAGACATATATGGTTCGATGAAATATATTTAAAATGTTATATAAATGCTTTGCTTCCCCCACTTTCCTTCATTAAAGAAAAAAAGGCATGTTGGTTAGAATTCTAATATTAGATTTATTGTAAACGATAAGTACTTGAAAAGAAACATATTATTTTTGAAGAACAAATGTCTTCATGTTTCCCATACATTTAAAATGTTATTGCTTCCTACAGCATTTTCGTTCATTAAAAAAAGAAAAAAATGGAAATTAAAAAAGTACATGGTAGTGATAATTCTGGAATTAAATTGATTGCGCAAATAACAAGTATTTAAAAACATAATTATAATGGGTAAATTTTAAATAAAATAGTAATAATACTTATTTTTGAATTTTAAATTTTGAAGAAAATGTTTTCGTTTTTCACACGTATGATTTTTGAAAAACAATCTTCACCATTTTTATTAATAAACATGACAAGGGCTTAAAATCATCAATAACGACCTACTCGCTTTAGCTTAATGAGGCCCTGCTAATATTAATAATATTTCATCCAACAAATTGATTTTCATAAGTTATCTCGTTATCAGAAAGTAATCTTTTTTGTTGATGTTACAAAAAAGAGAAAAGGACATATTTTACAAAAACTCCAATTATAAGACCAAAGATTTTTTTGAGTAAAAAGCTAATCTAAAACATTGTAATTGTTGTTCCATCTAGCTACGTACCTCATTGCAGAATATTTGAAGGAATCTCTTTTTAACTTACAACATCACTCACAACACTGCCAACCAAGCAATATCCATTAAAATCAATAATTAACGCAACTACACCTAATATTGTCACTACTGTCCAAGAACTCAACAATTTAGGATGATATAAAGCCTATAACATTAAATCAACAGATATTAGTAAAAAAAAAAGAAAGAAATGCAATGAGACGAAAGGTTTTCGAACATTTAGTTCATATTATTTCTCAAAATAATTGAGTCCAAGTTTTCTACAATTTTTTACCTGAAATATATCACTACCAAGAATGACCAGAAATGTTAAAGTTCGTAGAACAACAATGGAACCTATAAACTCGAAGAAAGTTTTCATTCTGAGATGTATCCTGGAAGGGAATTTCAAACAGAATTCAGTATTAATTACTACATCAAAGAATACCACCATTTGAACAGAAGGTAGATTGCTAATGAAGATGTGTCGACATACCTCACTATGGTTCCGTGCTTTTTAGAAAAATACGCGATATTTTCCTCGAAATTTTTGTAAATTGCATTCCTTCGTTCTTCGAATAAATGTGCAACATTATTACGTTCCTCCAAGTCTCTCTCTTCAATCGCTAATTCCTCATTATGACTCATTTCCAAACTTTCCAATGTGGATTTTGATGAAATCCTCATTTCTTGTAGTAAGTCATTATGGGCGTACATCAATCCAGTTAAGAAAATGTACCTCAATCTTTGCCCGCAGAATAAAAAAGCTAATGAAAGGAACACTATGAATGCCAGCACGACTAAGGTTAATGCATTCATAATTTCCGACTGGTTTTCGAACTCTTGAAGCAGGGGAAAAAAAAACTCGAATCCTTCCATCCAAAAAATAATGCAAAGGAGTAGAAGTGCGAAGTTTTCGAACAACTGGACAGTATGAAAATGTCGTGCATTGTTTTGGTAATGAGGTAATGCGCTGAGATATTCATCCATCTCGTTAACATATTTTTCCAAATTCTCATAAAAGTAGCAAAATACCAAGTGTACGTTAACTATCGTAGATAGCATTGATATTGGACGAAGAAGCCTTAAAATAGTGGATATCTTTATTTCCTTACCATTTGATAAACTGTAGATATTCAACAACACGATTACAACACCAAATAAAATGAGGAAAGTCAACCAAAGTTTTTTTAACATACCATTCACTTTTTGTGTACGTATAATTCCACCTAAAAGACACATATACCAAAAGAACTCATTCATATCTCGATTCTTATAAACCTTGAATAATTCACTAATCTTTAACCAATTCCAATATTTTTTCAAATAAATTTTTACACATTCCATTGTGGTTTTCACAGAACCAAAAAATAACAATAATCAATATAAAAATGCTTAGGTATGGTACAGCACACGTCAAAACAAGATAGTTACACTGGAAAGAATAATTTTCAATTATCGTGACGAATTGAATACCTACAAATAATCATTAAATCATTATTACCCCGATTATAGCTCCACCAAACGACTAATATAGTCATTTATAAATCATAATATTTGTATAGTTTTTCATAAACTTCCAATGTTGTTTTGTTGATGATCATTTTCTAATCTTGTAGTAAGACTTATAAATTTTCAAACAACGCCAAAGTCAAAAGGACATTTCTTATAACATTTTTTGACAGAGTGCACACACTGATGTCAAATAGAATACTCATACGTACAAATTTCACCGACACTTATTAGTGACAAATTAACAATTTATTGCGTTCATTTGTACTTCAGATAATTATAATTTTTCACGTCATTATCTATATATTCTATATTTTGAGTTTTATAGATTGAATTAGTATCGAAATGAAAAAAGTCTGCAAATGAAATAAATCACAAAAAATGAAAAATTACCAAACATATTTCTTTCGATTAGCAGCACTTGACCGCATAGAACAAGTCCTGATATGGGTACTCTGCTTTCATTCACATCGATCTAATCCCACTTTCACTCATGCTAGGATCCATTGACAATCCACCACATCGTCCTCGAATGCCCAAATCTCTTCCTACTTACAGAATACCTACATTTCTCTCCCTTAACTCGAATTTTGTCCAATAACAACCTTCAAAGTACTAAAAATGTCCCATCACTCTTATCCTTTTCGTAAAAAATGCGGCCTGGTTCATATTTAGAAAATGTGCAAGTGGTGGGTGGAAACTTGTTTCGTTCCCAGAGTAAGGAAACGACATGTGTAATGCATGAATTCAGTTCGTAATATGTCCAATGAACAATATTTGGTAAAAAAACTGTATTTTGGGCCCCTTTATGGCTTTTTTGTAATAATTTTTTCATGTACAATGCGAAAAGGGTAAAGTATACACTCTGACACCACAAAATTTTGTATATTCCGGAATCATATCACAATTTAATGTAATTTTTTTATATTTTTTGAGTCATACTTGACTTTAAAACTAATGCACCTACTAATCTCACTATTAGCTCATTAAAAAGTGTGTAAAATTTCTAATATTTCCCTCGCTTGCACTATATACTGAGTGACTACTTGATTCGAGCACCCCAAGCGCAAAACTCTTTCCCTGATAGAAATAAATTATGTATTTGAATGATGTTAGCAAGAATAAATCGCATAAATAATACATGCAGGGAAACAGGTTAAAAGCTGATAACTTTCAAGTTAGCATTACAAAAACATGTTGCACGACCTAATTTTCTATTATTTCAATACTGAAATGTTCGAAGCTGTGTGGTCATTGTTGTGGAGCTGATTGCACGAATAGTATAGAGGTGGAAATGAGTGATGAAGAGGGAATACAGGATCCCGAACCGAGTTGAAACAAATATTTCAAAGTATATCTGTAGTTTTTTTTTGTTCTATAAAGTAAATCTGGAGAAGGATTTCTAAAGGAGGGAGGGGGAGGGGAGGGGGAATCATCAGGAAAAATTACTTGTTCATCTTAATCACCTACCTTGGTCACTTGATGATAGATATGAACACATGTGAATAAATTTTTCCAAAATTAATATATTTTGGCCTGCCCATTTTGGGCGTACTAATGACTTTTTGAGAAAACTGTCTCACTCATTCTGTTGGAAATTTAATGGGGAACATTTTTTGATATAATTTATTTTGACGTAGAACCCTTATTTTCGGAGATATTAGCAAAAAAAAGTTGAAAAACTGTTTTTTGCGGCGTTTTAGCCCCCTCCAGGGGTTAGCTCACAACCTACGGGTGACAACTTTTTATACCTTGTTAAGGACACCATTCTACACATATAATGTGAAATTCAGCTCACTACCATTTTTTTTCCAGGTTCAATCCTTATTTCCCTGTACTAATTACATGAGGGGAAAAAATGAACGTCTATAAATGATGAAATAAGTTCAACAATAATAAAATGATGAAAAATGAAAACAAAAAAATATTCACCGAGTATATTTCTTTACCAATAAAAAACTCAACCAAAAATGTAATGAGTTGTGTAATATTGATTGCAATTAAGTTTTGTTGAATCCAATTAGCTGTGTTGATTCCCATTAAACGTGTTATTTTGTAGCATCGACTCCAAATGAAACACCTCCGAATTAAAACTCCATAATTTCACTTCAGTTACAACGTTAAAAACGTATGAGAACTTGTAATGATTATTAAAACCATTGGGGAACTAACTATAGCTACACGAATGATGAAGCGTTGGACGACAGACCGCATCAAGAGGAAAAACCCAGTGATAACAACTTATGTACCGAATAATGCGCTACAGTTGGAAAAACAATTAAATGCTTGAATTAAAACAAGCCCTCGTCCGGCTACCTGAAAAAATGAAAGAATACAAAAAATCCTGAAATAGATTAAAAAAAAAATTATGAAAATTTTTAAGTAAAAAAATTGTTCTTAGAAAAATACTACCCCCTACCCAACCACCTTTCTTATCTTTGATCATTTTTTGAAAGTTTCTCAAGTTCAAATCAACTTTTTCTTTTCTATCATTTTTTTTTTGTTTGCTTAATAATTTCCTATACATATTTATGGTGAGTTTTTTTTTTTTTTAACTTTTTTCGATCTTTTTCATTACTTGCTACATTTAATTTTTTTTTATGTAGCCGGATAGTATTATACAGGGGCCCCGTACCCTCTTCCCCCATCCATTGCGAGAAGTCTGTGGTAACTAAAAAAACAATGAATAATAGGTAGGTAGTAGGTAGGTACATTTGTCCAATGGCTAGTCAAATCAAATTATAGAAGATAATACATCCTGCAAAAAATCGGTTCTACTACACGTAACACCGAGTAATGACTCAATGAAAGTAGATACAGTGGGTAATTACATTAGTAGCAAACTAAATCAACCAATAGAAATACAAAATTAATTGCGATTTTTCTCATCCAATTGTACATATAAGAACGACCCATCCTTTGAACTTTGAAGGCCAGCTTCAAGATATGGAATCGTTCGCTAAGGAAAGTCTGAATACAGTAAATGATAGGTACTTCATTTATCCAATGGTTTGCCGAATGAAATTAGAATGTAGTCTGTTATGAATTAAAAAAGATGCAACATACGATGGAGGGACTTCCTCAACGAAGGTCAGCACTTAATCAATATAATGCCAAGTAGACCACCATAGTCCTAAATGCCTACGCCTCTGCGATCCGTTGACAAAATTTAGGTATTAAGGACAGTTTTGAAGGTGACTACAAAAACGATGAATTTTCTAAATTGTATCGAACAGTTACCAACTAAATAATTTAGTATTTAGCTTTTACAAATGACTGTATTCCCTAAAAATAATCATAATAATGATAATTGCGTAATATCGATCTGTTGAGTTCAGATAAGAGAAGATAGGATTGAGTAACAAAAGAGAACCAAGCTACCAATTATAAACACAATTGTATTCAATTACGAATTTAACAGCAAAATTATCTTTATATTTAAAAATTATAAACATCATTTATGCGCACCAGGCTTGGCGGAACCCACAGGGAACTGGGGAAACCACGGTGGGCCGGCCGCTGGTATTCGTTTTCGGGGCCGTGACACCAAAAATATAACAAGTGTAATTCTAAAAATACTGAGAAATTCCGCAAAATCACCTAAAATTTTTACTCACAAAGAAATATCTATATATCGATGCTTTTCTTCAAAAACCACGTAAGTCCAAATATATAAATTTTTCAGGAACGAGTATTTTATTTTGGGTGACAGACTTACGAGGTTTTTTTTTTACCGATAGAAGCGCTAGTTGATGATTTGGACTTACGAGGTTTTCAAAATCGAATTCCTCGATTTTTTTTACATAAGAAACCACTTAAAAGTGAATTTTGCCAAAAGTCGGACTTGGTGGTTTTTGAAGAAAAGCATCGATATTTTCAATGTATGGGAAACATGAAGACATTTGTTCTTCAAAAATAATATGTTTCTTTTCAAGTACTTATCGTTTACAATAAATCTAATATTAGAATTCTAACCAACATGCCTTTTTTTCTTTAATGAAGGAAAGTGGGGGGAGCAAAACATTGTGTTTCATTACATACTACATAGGCTAGCTACTTATTTTTAATTTAAGAAATTCAGTGTTTATTTACGTTTGTTTGCATTTTGCAAAAAAAAAATATATATCTATTTTCTTTGGCCGATGCAGGGGGGGAATTTCACATTCATGGAAGCCACTACACATGATTTTCTCCGGGCTGGTCCAGAAAGTTCCGCCAACCCTGATGCGCACAATCAAATGCCTAAGTTACTACTGAAGAATACGTATTAACACCGAATAATTGAACATACTTATACTTAATGTAATTACATTATTTGCGAACAAAATGAATACAGATACATGATTGACTGATGCTTTCTTTTTGTTGATAAACATTGAAAGCATTTTTTCAAATTTTATAAAGCAACATTGATTTCTGGACAATAAAGGAATATGTACATATGTGTAAAGATGCCTGCTAAGTAGCTGAAACGTTGCATCATGCGAAATTCAAAAAATATTTCGGAATAATTTACAAATTTTAGTCATCGTGTGAATGTATACACTGAAATCAGTTTCTCAAATTTAAGAAAAATTAAATACCTATTTCATAATTAATCGACTATTATTGCAACTTTTATTGCAATGAATCTTTATAGAAAAATAAGTTTATTTATTAAAATAGGTGCTGAAATACATAAATAGGTTTGAGGTTTACTGAGGAATGTTATGCCCTTAAAAAATTATTCCAACTCTAATACGTGGTTGTTACAAGACTTTTAGGTACATCGAATACATTTTTTATTCAAAAACTATACAAGCTTTAATAAAATAAATATAGTAAGAATCAAACTTGTGGGGCATAATATTCCCCACTATAGAATTGAATTTCTTCTGAACCTTTTTCAACTTCCAAAAAATACTCCATTTTATTTCATTCACTCCAACCCTCAAGTTATAGTAGAACATAAAAATTGCTTTCTGAAAATTTTGAACTTCAAAAGCTCGGCTTCGAATTGAAATATCGACTTCATAAAAACTACTAACTTTAAAGCTTTATACTTCTACTTAACTAGCTTCCAAATTTGAAGTTAATCCATAACTTTTTTCGTTTCATCATCGACAATCACTTCAAAATAATAATAAAACAAAAACGTATGAAGCCATGTGTAGTTACTACAGATGAGTTATTTATGAGCGGTTTGTTTGCAATTTTTGATGATGTTGTTGAAAACCTCACCTATGCACTCCAAAACAATCTAAGAAGTTGAATCAAGCGTATTTACTCCGTTTGCCTCGCAGGAATTAAATGGGTCTACAATTTACCGAATTTCAGCTCGTGGAGGATTCTCAAGCCATCTTCAAATTTTGGCAGTCCGCCATTTTGGATCCATTTCCCGACCAAATTCAAGGAATCATATTCTAGTTTCAGACTAAACGATAAAAAAAGTTTCATCTTTCTATGCACATTTTGGCAAAGAGATAAGAAACATTCGTGAAATTTCCTGTTGCGATTCTCCTTCCAAAAATAATTTTTTCTTCAAACTTCAGTTATTCTTAATTCCATTGTAGCTCTCATTAATTACTCTTTTATATGAAGCCATGAACTAAAATTTTAAGGAATTTGTTACATCTTTTTTAGAGTCACTCGAAACTTGAGTAAACCATTATTTTGAGTCAAATGGAAAATCCCCCTCCCCACTCACTACAAAAATGGTTTTTAAATATTCACCTGAATACTCCATCCGTATGAAATCATGAACAAAAACCTTGTGAAATTTGTTACCCTTTTTCAGTCTCACTCAACACTTAAGTGAACCGCCATTTTGGGTCGAAACAGAAATACAACCCCCCAAATGTTTTTTAAATATTTAACTAAATATTACATTATAGCATAATGAGTGATTACTTTATTGAAATCAGTATTTATTTAGATCTCTCCAAAATAATCTGCAACACTGAAACATACGAATAGGCTAGTTGAAGAACATCCGGCACCAAAGACACATTTAAACCAAACATCCCAAAGGCTCGAAGTCGTTGAGGAATTCCGCACTGAGTCATCAATAAGGTGACCATTTTACGACTTTTTTTTGGAAATAAATACCAAGGGCAAGAATACACTTCGAATGCCATTTTTTCCTCCTTTATAAAAAAAAAAGTTAATAGACTTAAAAAATACCAAGTTGCTATACACAATTATAGAGAGGTGCGTAGCTAGAATTCTCTGAAGGGTGGAAAATCCTTCAGGCTTTTTATCCAATATAATAATGAAATTTCTTCAAACAGAATAATAAGATATAACAATTTCTGACCACTCTATATTAATATATATTATGGGTAAGCAGTCTCACCATAATTATTTACGAACAATAATGTTCAAGTCTGGATTAAGGGCGGGGGATTTTTGACAATGACATGGCTCGATGAGATATATTTAAAATGTTATATAAATGCATTGCTCCCCCCACTTTCCTTCATTAAAGAAAAAAAGGCATGTTGGTTAGAATTCTAATATTAGATTTATTGTAAACGATAAGTACTTGAAAAGAAACATATTATTTTTGAAGAACAAATGTCTTCATGTTTCCCATACATTTAAAATGTTATTGCTTCCCACAGCATTTTCGTTCATTAAAAAAAGAAAAAAATGGAAATTAAAAAAGTACATGGGTGTTAGAATTCTGGAATTAAATTAATTGCACAAATAACAAGTATTTGAAAACATAATTATAATGGGTAAATTTTAAAGAAAAAAGCAGTAATATTCTTGAATTTTAAATTTTGAAGAAAATGTTTTCGTGTTTCACACGCATGATTTTTGAAAAACAATCTTCACCATTTTTATTAATAAACATGACAAGGGCTTAAAATCATCAATAGCGACCTACTCGCTTTAGCTTAGTGAGGCTCTGCTAATATTAATAATATTTCATCCAACAAAATTGATTTTCATAAGTTATCTCGTTATCAGAAAGTAATGTTTTTTGTTGATGTTGGCAAATAAGAGAAAAGGACATATTTTACAAAAACTCCAATTATAAGACCAAAGATTTTTTTGAGTAAAAAGCTAATCCAAAACATTGTAATTGTTGTTCCATCTAGCTACATACCTCATTGCAGAATATTTGAAGGAATCTCTTTTTAACTTACAATATCACTCACAACACTGCCAACCAAGCAATATCCATTAAAATCAATAATTAACACAACTACACCTAATATTGCCACTACTGTCCAAGAACTCAACAATTTAGGATGATATAAAGCCTATAACATTAAATCAACAGATATTAGTAAAAAAAAAAAGAAAGAAAGAAATGCAATGAGACGAAAGGTTTTTGAACATTTAGTTCATACTATTTCTCAAAATAATCGAGTCCAAGTTATCTACAATTTTTTACCTGAAATATATCACTACCCAAAATGACCAGAAATGTTAAAGTTCGTAGAACAACAATGGAACCTATAAACTCGAAGAAAGTTTTCATTCTGAGATGTATCCTGGAAGGGAATTTCAAACGGAATTCAATATTAATTACTACATCAAAGAATACCACCCGCCATTTGAGCAGAAGATAGATTACTAATGAAGATCTGTCGACATACCTCACTATTGTTCCGTGCTTTTTGGAGAAATACGCGATATTTTCCTCGAAATTTTTGTAAATTGCATTCCTTCGTTCTTCGAACAAATGTGCAACATTATTACGTTCCTCCAAGTCTCTCTCTTCGATCGCTAATTCCTCATTATGACTCATTTCCAAACTTTCCAACGTGGATTTTGATGAAATCCTCATTTGTTTTCGTAAGTCATCAAAGGTGTACATCATTCCAGTTAAGAAAATGTACCTCAATCTTTGCCCGCAGAATACAAAAGCTAATGAAAGGAACACTATGAATGCCAGCACGACTGAGGTTAATGCATTCATAATTTCCGACTGGTTTTCGAACTCTTGAAGCAGGGGGAAAAAAAACTCGAATCCTTCCTTCCAAAAAATAATGCAAAGGAGTAGAAGTGCGAAGTTTTCGGACAATTGGATAGTATGAAAATATCGCTTATCATTTTGGTAACGAGGTAATGCGCTGAGATATTCGTCCATCTCGTTAATATATTTTTCCAAATTTTCATAGAAGTAACAAAATACAAAGTGTACTAAGATCACCGAACATAGAACAGATATTGGACGGAGAAGTACTAAAATAGTGGATATATTTATTTTCTTACCATTTGATAAACTGTAGATGTTCAACGACACGATCATGACACCTAATAAAATGTGGAATGTCAACCAAAGTTTTTTTAACATTCCGTTCACTTTTTGTGTACGTAGAATTCCACCATAAAAGCATATATACCAAAAGAACTCATTCATATCTCGATTCTTATAAACCTTGAATAATTCACAAATTTCCAACCAATTCCAATATTTTTTCAAATAAATTTTTACACATTCCATTGTAGTTTTCACCGAAACAAAAAATAACAATAATAAATATAAAAATACTTAAGTATGGTACAACACACGTCAAAACAAGATAGTTACACTGGAAAGAATAATTTTCAATTATCGTGACCAATTGAATACCAACAAATAATCATTAAATCATTATTACCCCCGATTATGGCTCCCCCAAACGACTAATATAGTCATTTATAAAGCACAGGGCGTTGTTACCCGTCCTAGTCCCCCATTGGATATGCAGCATAACATGATACAGAATAATTGAAAATATTACACGAATAGGCGATGCTAAGAAACAATGTTAGTGATAAAAGTGGAACAAAAAAAATTTTAAGCTATCACGCAACGCTATTGGAGCTGAGTTTTCAACTGGGGCTTGTTCAGGTTTGCAAATAAGCTTGCTAACTCCTAGGGCACCCAATACAATGTCTGAAAACCCCTACTCCAACTCTTCCAAAAACCACTCAAGAAGTTAACTTCAGGACAAATATAGTACAGTATAGTATTTCTTGCCAAGCAATAATGTATAAACACTAATATTTTACAAATTTCAAGTACTTGAGCATCCTCAAGCACCACTCAAATTTTGATAACCCGCCATATCGGATCTGTTTCGACACAAATTGAGGAGGTCATATTGTGGTTATCAACTAACCCTACATACAAAGTTTGACCTTTTCAGAATTAATTTGGAGAGGAGATAATTATGGAAGATTCGTGAAATTTCTTGCTTTAATTTCCTTTCCAAAAGCCAATATTGTTCCAAATCTCCACCAAATTCACGTGGTAAAGAAAAATCAAAATAGGATACCACTTGTGCTCATTTTATCATATGAAGCTACTGTACAAATTTTTCGATCTTTCATGTAACACGGCAAAATTTTCAGGACATAACGTTTCCTCCTCCTCTCCAACATCATGTATGGTGGTGAATTGGGGAAATTGCATGGTTCTTATTCTCAATAATCGCGAGTTTATGTTATGTAATTACATTTTTACTAATTTGAGGTTTCTCAAATTATCCTCACATTTTTACAATCAGCCATTTTGGATCCATTTTGACCCAAATTCAAGAGATCATATTATGTTGATCACCTAAATCAACACAAAGATTAAGCTTTCTACGTTGATTTGGTAAAGATATATGAAATATTCAAGAAATTTTATGGCTCGAAACTTCCTTAGGAAGCTGAAATTTTGGTATGTTGGTGGCCATGATGCACTACTTTATACCGGGTGAGTACTTGATCCGATCAGCCTAAGCGCAATAATCTTTCTCTCATAGAAATAAATTGTATGCTTGAATGATATTAGCAAGAATAAATAGCATAAATAATATTTATTTAATGATTGAAAGCGTTCATCGATGAAATGCAAAATTTTAATTTTATACCTTCGTTGTCAAAAATACATAATATGTTTTGAATTTATTCACCTTTTAGCAAATTTTTTCGCTTGATTGCTCGAATCAAGTAGTCACCCCTCACCCGGTATTAGATCAAAAACAAAAATGTTGAGATATTTGCCCTTTTTCCGCCCCCTTTCAAATTCAAATGGTCCGCCATTTTGAAGTATATAGAAAAAACAAAAAAGTCGTTTTTCAAATTTGAGGCTCCCCAAGCTTCTACTCAAATTTTGATAATCCGCCATTTTGGATCCATTTTCACCCAAATTCAAGTCTCATTCTGGTTACCAATGAATTCCACACACAAAGTTTGATCTTTCTGGGTTGATTTGATGAGGTTTTAGAGTAATATTTTTTTTTAAATTGAAAAATCATCATGTTTATAATTATGTATATTATGAGAAAAAATGAAAAATGAATCATAACTTTTAATTCAAAAGCAATTAACATAAAGCGGTGCTCTTAATTTTTAAATATAAAAAATAATTAAAAATGCACTTTTCGTGCCTTTTTAAAAGCAAAGTTTTCAATAATTTTTTCAAAATTTATTGTTCGAGCTAACTTGCTCTCTATTGATAGCATTCCTAGCCCGTTTAACCTTTCCTGGCTCATCACTGACCTATTGAAACTTTTTATTTTTTTCAAAACGCTGAAAGATCTTTCGCCCGAAGCAACTGTTATAGGAATGGTACAAAACATACGAATAGCAATGCATACATTTGGAAACAGCATATTCAGTTTGTGCTCAGTAATTACATTTAGCAGTTCAATAGGTGATAAAACATCTTTTCCAAATTCGGCGTCGTGTATCTTTTTCAAATGTGCAATTTCGTCAAATATGTTTTTCGTATTTAAATCCTTTTTATATTTTTTCCCAAGAATATAAAATTCCACTTTTCCCACTAAATTTGAATATTAGTCACAAAATAAATCTCAAATTATAACTGACAAATGTGTATAGAATTTAAAAAATCAGAATTCCACATGAATAAAAAAACATGTTCTGTTAGTCTATATGAAAAATTAACAACATTGAGGGAGATGACTTTAATTATGTACTTATAATAGGTACTATCATAAATTAACCATACATAGATAGCCCACCGGTATATCGAATTTATCACTCATAAATGTTGAAAAAGGAGCCAGAAAGTTTTTTATTAATATCTAGGCAAAAAATTGAGTTAGAGTGTTCGGAAATGGCTTATTCGAAAGAGCTTAACATTTTATACATGATTCAATACTAAAATATTATTGCCATCGATGTGAGTCTCGAGTTATTTTAATAAAACTAATTCATTTTTTAGAGCGCTCTCTGTGAATGAGCTCCAGTACTAAGAATAAATTAGACTTATTGCTCGGTTTTTTGCAAATATCTCAAGAAAGAATATAGATAGAAACTTTACAAGTAGCTCATTCGAAAGAGCATAAAATTCTGAATGTGTTTCACTATTAAAAAACAATCTTTATTGATTTACTTTTTGAGATAATTCATAGTAAAGTAAAAAAATCGTTTTTCGAAATTAATTGCAAAAGTAAACGGACAGGAGTAACTTTAGAAAAATGAAATGATTCTCTATTCCAATCTCTTTAAAATGAGTCATTTGCAAGCCCTATATCTTGAATTGTTTCCAAGATATTAGCAAAAAACGATTCCAGCTCAGTTTTTGAGTGATAAAAATTTAACGTACGGTGGGCTATCTATGTATGTTTCATCTATGGTACTATAATTGCTACAGCTAATTTTGTAACGCGTTGAAACTTGCATATACCGTATATATTGCATAAGAAGAGTGACGACCAACAACCACGCTATGCGCGCGCACACACGTAATTCGCATTCAGTGTGTGTTGAGGAATGAACAGAAAAATTTGAAACGTAGGTATTGTTTTATTTTTAATGATTTTTTGAAGGGCCCATCTCTGCAACCTGTGGACAAAATCTAGATGTAAGGACAGTGTTGAAGGTGAATACAAAGACGTTGAATTGTACAAATTGTATGAACAGCTACCAACTGAATAATTTAGTATTTAGCTTTTCCAAATGACTTCCTAAAAACAATCATAATAATGATGATGGCATAATATCGATTGATTTAATATTCGGTGGTTGAACGTTTCATTTTGAAAGTAATCACACCTACAGATCCGTTAAGTTCAGATAAGAAAAGAAAGAATTTACTACCTAACAAAAAAGAACAAAACTATAAATTTGAAACACAATTATATTCAATTACGTATTTGACAGAGAAATTATCCTCACTTTATTCAAAATTATAAGTATCATAATCAAATGTTCAAGATAATTCGTGAAGAATGATAGTTGTAAATAAAATAAAATAGGTGCTATACAATACGTAATGAGTGGATTTTGCCATATATACCACTGAATTATTGAAAATACTTATCTTTGGTGTAATTACATTATTTGCGAACAAAATCAATGAATACAGATATACATGATTTATTGCTACTTTCTTTTTATTGAGAAACATTGAAAGCATTTTTTGAAATTTAATGAAGCAACATTGATTTTTGGACAAAGGAATATGTATGTGTAAAAATGCCTGCTAAGTAGCTGGAATGTTGCATCATGTGAAATTCAAAAAATGTACCGGAATAATTTACAAATTTTAGTCAACGTGTTTCTCAAATTTAAGAAAAATTAAATATTTCAATATTAATCAACTATCACTACTCTCATTTCTATATGAGTGATTACTGAAAAAATGTTTAATTTATCAAATTAGGTGCTGAAATACATAAATATATTTGAATTACACTGAGAAACTTTATGCCCTTTAAAAATTACCCTAACCCTAACTAGTGGTTGTTACAAAACTTTTCTAGCACATCAAAGTAATTTTTTCGAAAACTACATGCTTTAATAGCTTTAATAGAATAAGTAAAGCAAGAATCAAACTTGTGAGGCACAATATTTCCCACTACGGAATGACAATTCTTCTGTACCTTTTTCAAAAATCATAAATACTCCACCTCATTCCATTCATTCCAACTCTCACGTTATAGTGGAACGTAAAAATTGCTTTCTGAAAATTTTGAACTTCGAAAGCTCGGCTCAGAATGAAAGTATCAACCTCATAAAAACTATCAGATTTGTAGTTCTAACAACTCTACCTACATTGGTTCTAAATTTGAAATCAATCCACTAAAATTCTTCGAGTTATCATAGCAAGTAAAGAAAGCAATAAAAAAAAAAGTAAGCAGCCATGCCGCATTACTGGAGCTGAGTTTTTAACAGGAGCTTGTTTTGATTTACTAATAACCTTGCTTAACCATTCATGACTACAGGCCACACCCAATACCAAGTCTGAAAACCCCTACCCTATCCTTTCCAAAAATACTTCAGAAGTTGAATTTGGCACAAATGTAGTATTTCTTGCCATGAAATAATCATGTGGACACATATTTCTCAAATTATAACTATATTTGAGGGTGCTCAAATTACCTTAAAATCTTGATAATCTGCCATTTTGGATATATTTTTACTCAAATTTAAAAGGTTATATTCTGGTCACAAATTAATCCTACACACAAAGTTTGACCATTCTAGGCCGATTTGGTGATGAGATATGGAAGATTTATGAAATTTCCTGCAGCAATTTCCCCTCCAAAAGCCGTTTTTGGCTCTAACACCCCTCCAAAATCACTGAGGAAGCTAAAATCAAAATACGTTTGTCACTTGGGCTCATTTTATCATATGACACTGCAATAAAAAATTTTCGACCCCTCCTGTACCCCCACCGCTATTTTAGGTTGATAACCCCGTCTTCCCCCTCCAACATCATGTATGGAAGTGAATTCGGGATATAGTATACAACTTATCCCAATAACCATATGAATTCATATTAATTACATTTTTACCAACTTGAGGCTCCTCAAGCTTACTCAAAATTTTGATAATCCGCCATTTTGAATCCATTTTGATCCAAATTCAAGAGGTTATATTCTGGTCACCAACTAACCTCACACACAAAATTTGACCTCTTTAACTTGATTTGGGTCGGGAGATATGGAGGGATTCAAGAAATTTCATGACGCAAAACTTCCTCAAAAAGCCGTTTTTTGATCTAACTCCTCTCAGTATGCACTTAGGAAGATGAAATTTGGATATGTTGGTGTCCGTGACTCACTTTTTTATATGAGATCAACAACGAAAAATTTGAATTATTTGCCTCTTCTCCAGCTCCCCTCAAAATTTGAGTGATCCGCCATTTTGAAATTTATCGAAAAAAAACAAAAAAAACTGTTCTGCGCATTTTCAAGAAGAGTCTCTCATCAAATTTTGAGCGAATTTTATGAATACTCGCCGGCGCTACGCGTGGGAAAAAAATATATATATACCAAAAAGTTGGACATTTGCCAGATGATTACAAATGGTCTGAAACGCAAAGATTTGAAGACGCCACCCTCCCCCGACCTTCCCTTCCCAAATCAGATAGGCTGTAATAGCTGTCGTTTTTTGGTTAAAAACTCAGCTAAAAAAAAATCGAGTGAATGCATAACCGCTTATTACTTAAAAATTAAATTCAAAAGTACGAACATTAAACATATACTTTTGTGCTTCTCCCACACTGCGACGCTTTTTACTGCTCCTCAGTTCCCCACTCAGATATTTGATGGATGAGACATAAACCTGATATTAGTCATTATCGCTAGATTGCAATCACTCCCAAATAATATGTAAAACAAAAACGTAATCAGCCATGCTCAATCACTAGAGTTGAGTTATTAATGAGTATGTTATTTCTCATTGTTCACTCTTCCTTATGAAATACTGAACGAAAATTTTGAAATTGTCATTTAGAGTACTACGATGCAGCTCCTCCCCCCTCCCCGAAATGGTTTTAAAATATATCCATATGAAATCATAAACAAAAATTTTGCAGAATTTCTTACCACTTTTTAATCTCACTCGAAACTTGAAGTAATCCGTTCAAATAGAAAATCCCCCACCCACTACAAAAATTGTTTTTAAATATTCACTAGAATACTCCATTATGTAACATTATGAGTGATTAATTTATTAAGATCTCTCCAAAATGATCTGCAATACTGAAATATACGAATAGGCTAGTTGAAGAACTTGCGGCACTAAAGACAAATTGAAACGAAACATCCCGAATGCTCGAATTCGTTGAGGAATTTGGAACTGAATCATTAGTAATGATACCATTTTACGAGTTTTTTTTGGAAATAAATACCATGGGCAAGAATACGCTTCGAATGCGATCATTTCCTCCTTTAAATATAAAAAAAATAGACTTAAAAATGAGTAAAAATAACTATACAAAATTATAGAGAGCAGTGACGTAGCCACGATTTTCTCATGGGGTCAGGTCAGAACTTCCAAGTCAATTTTGAAAATATTTTTGCAAAGCATAGAATATCTTGAGGGGAAGGGGTGTTCAAAAACAAAAAATACTAAATCTTAAAACATGATTTTAACATACGTTGTAAAATTCAAATTACACTAAATGAAGGAATTTCTTATTAAATGGAATTCAATTAGAAAAATTTCTGACCTTATTATGGGGTCCGAACCCCAGAACTCTCCTTCGCTACGCCACTGTAGGGAGTTTCGTAGCTAGAATATCCAATATAATAATGAAATTTCTTGAAAAAGAATAAGATATAATTATTTCCGATTAATGACTATTGATATAATATATAATGGATAAGAAGTTTAATAATCCTCAGACCCGGATGTAAGGGTGAGAGAGCTAGAGGGGCTGTATGATTTTTGACAATATTGTAGCTTGATGAGATATAGTTAAAATGTTATTGAAATGACTTACTTCCCACCATTTTTATAAAACTGACAATTAAAAAAAATATTATTATTATGGTTAGAATTCTAGGATTAAATTAATATTGTAAGTGATAGGTACTTGAAAACATATGAGTAAATTTTTTTTTTATAAAAAAAGAATAGTTGATCTCACAAAAAAATTTTGAATTTTAATTTTAAAGAACATATGTTTTCGTGTTTCACTCGTATGATTTTTCAAAAAATTATAAAGCATCTTACAATAACAATGAAATTTGTACATAGAGAAATAACAGCAAAAGTATAATTATATCAAAAAATTGTTGATTGTAAAGACCTAAAACCATCAATAGCCCACGGAACCATATTACATTTATACGGTTCTGCTAATATTAATATTATTCGAACACTTTGATTCTGATAAATTAGTAGGTAATACAAAATATCAAGAAATTACTTTTTTTTTGATGTTGCAAAAACAGAAAATTAATTTTTTTTTTGTAAAAGCTGCAAATATGTAACTAAAGATTTTTTGATTAAAAATTTATTCCAAAACGTTCCATCTAGCTACGTAACTCATTGCAGAACATTTCAAAAAATGTTTTTGAACTTACAGCATCACTCATTGCATTACCAACGAGACAATGTCCATTAAAATCAATAATAATGACAACCATACTTAACAATGCAACTACTGTCCAAGAACTCAACAATTTAGGATGATATAAAGCCTATAACATTAAATCAACAGATATTAGTAAAAAAAAAAGAAAGAAAGAAATGTAATGAGACGAAAGGTTTTCGAACATTTAGTTCATATTATTTCTCAAAATAATCGAGTCCAAGTTTTCTACAATTATTTACCTGAAATATATCGCTACCAAAAATGACCAGAAATATTAAAGTTCGTAGAACAACAATGGAACCTAGAAACTCGAAGAAAGTTTTCATCCTGAGATGTATCCTGGAAGGGAATTTCAAACAGAATTCAATATTAATTACTACATCAAAGAATACCACCGAAGATCTGTCGACATACCTCATTATGGTTCCGTGCTTTTTAGAAAAATACGCGATATTTTCCTCGAAATTTTTGTAAATTGCATTCCTTCGTTCTTCGAATAAATGTGCAACATTATTACGTTCCTCCAAGTCTCTCTCTTCGATTGCTAATTCCTCATTATGACTCATTTCCAAACTTTCCAATATGGATTTTGATGAAATCCTCATTTCTTGTAGTAAGTCATTATGGGCGTACATCATTCGAGTTAAGAAAATGTACCTCATTCTTTGCCCGAAATATATAAAAGCTAAGGAAAGGAACGCTATGAATGTTAGCGCAACTGAACTTAATGCATTCACAATTTTCGACTGGTTTTCGAACTCTTGAAGTAGCGGGAAAAACATCTCGTATCCTTCGCTCCAAAAAAGAATGGAAAGGAGTAGAAATGCGAAGTTTTCGGACAATTGGATAGTATGAAAATATCGCTTATCATTTTGGTGGCGAGACAATTCACTGAGATATTCGTCCAGCTCGTCGACATATTTTTCCAAATTCTCATAGAAGTAACAAAATATCAAGTGTACGAAGCCTATTGTAGATAGGACTGAAATTGGACGGAGTAATGTTAAAATAGTGGATATCTTTATTTCCTTACCATTTGATAAACTGTAGATATTCAACGACACGATTACAACACCAAGTAAAATGAGGAAAGTCAACCAAAGTTTTTTTAACATTCCGTTCACTTTTTGTGTACGTAGAATTCCACCTAAAAAGCACATATACCAAAAGAACTCATTTATATCTCGATTCTTATATACCTTGAAAGATTCGTCAATTTTTAACCACTTCCAATATTTTTTCAAGTGAATTTTTACACATTCCATTATGGTTTTCGCGGAACCGAACAATAACAAGAATGTATGATATAGAACGTGTCAAAACAAGATAGTTACACTGGAACGAATAATTTTTCACTATTGCGACGAATGGAATACCCACAAATGATCATCAAATCATCATTATTCCCGATCATAGCTCCTCCAAACGACTCATATGGTCATTTATAAATCATAATATTTGTACAATTTTTTATGTCCTCTCAATGTTCTTTTGTTGATTATCTCTTTCTAATAAGGCGCTAATATTTATAGATTTTCGATATTTTGAATTGTTTGGTCTGGAATAGTATTGATTTGAAAAAATGCTGAACATGAAGTGAAAGACAAAAAAATTAAAATTTACCAAAGTTCGTTTGATTAGCAGCACTTAACCATGTAGAAGTCCAAATTCTATCATGGATAATTTGCTCGCACTTACATCGTTCTAATCAGAAGACAACCTCTTCCACTTTTACTCATGCTAGGATGCACTGACAATCCACCACATCGTTTTCGAATGTCAAAATCTCATTTACCCATTCACACAATGCCTACATCTCTCTCAGTTATCTCAACTCTGTGCATGCTTTTGGCCCAAGGCGCAATACATGGCATATCGTTAAATGAATGCAAAAAATTACCAAAAACATGAAAACACGTCTATAAATGATTAAATGAGTTCAACAATGAAAAAAATCATTAAAAATGATCGAACAAATTACAGAGGATATTTTTTTTATGAATAAAAATGTGTACTAAAAATGAATAAAGTTGAAAAACAATAATCAAATGCTCGAATTAAAACTACTCTTCAACCGCCTCAAATCGAAAAATAATTGGGAAACTGTCAATAATGATGAAAAATTGTAATGTAAAAAAATTGTTCAAAAATAAAACTTCAACTTCAACAAAAAAAACTTTCCGCAAAAAAACTACCTTCTATCCGGCGACCTGAAAAAAGGGAAAACTTACATACAGATAATGAAGAAGGTAGGTACCTAGACAAAAATTTTAAAAATAATAATAATAATAAAAATGAGAAACTCATCATAAAAATGAAAAATTATGAAGTAAAAAAATGTTCGAAAATAATGTTGGCTTAAACAGAAAAAAATCTCAAAAAATAAGCAATCAAAAATGTTAGAATGAAATAAAAATGAAAATCTGATCAAAAACGCAAACAAAATTCAGAATAAATAGAATAATTTCCTAAATAAAAAATTGCGCTAAAATTAAGAATCATGTATCCATAAAAAAGAAAAAAAAACACTGATAAAATGAAAAAGTAATAAAAAAATGAACATTTATAACAAAAAATATGAATAAATTTGATGTGGAAATTTTTTTTTTGAAATACAAAACTGACTTAAAATTATGAGAAAGGTTGCAAATGAAAAAATTTTTAATAAAAAAAAAATAATCAATCAATTTGAATATGGAAAATAGTTCAAAAATAATGTAAAAAAAGTTTACAAACTAAGAATACAGACTCATATACCGCCTAAAGACAATAAGATATATTATGCCTCTCAAGTAAAATGAATAAAAAAATAACTACAGATAAATGAAAAAACTACTAAAAATAAAAATGTTCAGAAATACTCGAAAAAGGGGATCTAGGATGATAAAAAACTCATGTTCGGAAATGAGGAAATATTTTAAATAAAAAAAAGTGGCCAGAAATATGAGAAACAATATAAAGATATTTCTCATTACGATGTATGAGGACTATGAGGTGAACAACGTGCTACCCTTCATCTCTGGAACTAATAATTTGACTATATAGCTTTGATTCATTTTGAATTTGAAACTAGACATCCTCCCTCATCTAAAATATGATTTATGAAATTGAGACCAGAAAAAGTTTCATATATTTCTTCTCTTTTCTTTCCATGATACATTTCACGGCAGTCTCATCTTGTAATAGGTAATTGTTTTTGCAAGACTTCTCCGTCACACCAAGTTCAAAGATAAAAAAAAATCTTATGGGAGCTTACGGGTGAACTCATTTAATTCGAACATTTCAATCCCACATCCCTTCACCTAAGCATGATGAAATTTCGAAATTAATCTGAAAATTGTAATTGGCGTACTCGAAACTTCCTAGAACATATAAGAGACTTGAAAAGTCGATTTCTATTTACTTTCATGCCATGTTGAACTGTACAACTTTATATTACAGTACTGTTGTTTGAAAATACCTTATTATTATTATTATTATTTTTAAATAATACCTCAATAACATCAGGCAAAAATGTTTGTAAACATTTTGATTTTTGTCCAATGTCTCAAAATATTCAAATTTTATCAACTAAATGACTATGACTCACTATACAGCGGAATTTTCCCTACATGAACAAAGGTGAGGCGTGAGGATGACACCATACCCTCCCTCCTATGAAACAAACAAAGGCAAATGTAAACCAAAAAAAAAAATTACTTTGGATTCAACTTTTGGTGATGTAGAAAGTTGAACTTCGGCTTCCTTCAAAGTTAGATTGGATTTTGATTAAAAAAAATTGAATTTGGATAATGTTTCATCGAACAAACTCAAGGTGAATCGTATTATTCACGAACGAAATCAATGAATACATATGGATGTCCAATTAATCATTCTTCATTGAATCGTTTGTAAACGACTCACTCTTTGAACATTGAAAGCTTGCTTCAAGGCAGTGAATCGTTAGCGAACGAAATTCTGAATAAAGCAAAGTTACAGCATTGCTCTAATAGCTGGCCAAATCAAAATAAAATGTTGGAGAAGATTCTACATCATAGGGAAAGCGACTTCCCCAACGAAGGGCAGCATTTCGATATGTTGGCAGCTGGCAACTTGAAACCTAAATTCCTAAATATGCCTCCGCAATGTATTGACTCACCAGATATTACTTTTCTGAGGTAATTACACGAAAATACGTTGAATTTTTTAAATTGTACCCAACAGCTATGAACTGGATAATTTAGTACTTGGCTTTCCCAAATGACAGTAATTTCTTGCCTTTAAAATAGCCATAATAATGATGATTACTTGCTATCGATTGATTTTAAACTTAATCGATTGACCTTTATTTTGAAACTACAATCTCCAAACTGATCGCATCCATAGATCCATTATGTTCAGATTAAAAAGAAAGAATTGACAAAAAAGAGAACAAAGCCACTATTTTTAAACATAATTTTATTAATTTACGTATATTTAAAAATTATAGCTAATTCTATTATGCAAGTAATCAAGTGTCAAAGTTGCTACCGAAGAAACAGAGTGACGAATAAAATAAATTGTGCGCTTTTACACGTATAGAACAGACTTAACGACTTCATAGCTGAAAATGCATACCAAGCAGTTGAAATATTGTATAATAAAAAAGTTCAGAAATGTTTTTCAAATGATTTACAAATTTTAGCCATTTCGTTAATCTATGAAATCGAATTCTCAAATAGGAATAAAATTTAATTTTTCATAATTAAATGATTACCACCGAAATGACTATTTTCAAGTACTGCTCTGAATAATTAGAATGTTTTACCTCCTCAAATTATGTACTAAAATATTACAAATATGCTCTTTAAAAATTACTACAACATCAAATATAGCATAATGTTTATTACGAGACTTTTTACATCGAACTCATTTCTTCGAAAACAACAAACTTTTATTTAAGAAATTGTAAAAATCAAACTTGTACAGTATATCTATTTCTTTCGAAGTACGATGCATACAGCGTGATACGTATACTTATTCGCGAAAAAATTCAAAAAAAAACACTCAACTCCAAAAATTCAATTTTTCAGTGCGAGTAGGTATTGACTTCAAAATTGAAATGTTGGGCCATCCTTTTTTGAACTATCAAAAACATTTCATATTATTTCATCTTTACCTAATCTCCAAATTTAGAGTCGGCCATTCACTTTTACTTCGATAATTTTAAAGCAACGAAGAAACAAAAACAACGAAAATAGACTCACGTGAATTCATAAGTGCATATTATTTAAAAATTAAGGTCATTAAAACATATTGTATGTATTTTCGACATAGAAAGCTTTTAGTGCAAGTATCTTACAATAATTAGTGTGTTTATTAAATACTACTGAACGCAACAGTTATTATCATTACTTTCACTCGAATTATTGTTGGACATCGCGAACTTAAAAATTATAATGAAACAATGACAACATAAATGGATTCGAGTGAATTCCCAAGTTCGTATAACTTAAAAATTAAATTCATTAAACATAAAAGTAATATGTCTTATCGACTTTGAAATCTTTTAGTGCAGGCATCTTACAATAATTAGAGTGTTATATAAAAACACGAAATATTTAAGACTAAAAACTCCTTCAAAAAGCCTTTATTTTTCTCTACTTTCCCTCAAAATTTACTTTAAAAACTGATTTGAATGGTTAGTTCTCATAATAACTTTTTGAAATGAAATCATGAAAGAAAATTTTGAGGAATTTGCCAACCGTTTCCAATATTGTACTTAATTTGAGTAAACAATCATTTTGAATCGAATTAAAAATCTAAATGAAAAGTAATTAAATATTCATCTGAATACCCCATTAAAGAGTTATGAATGATTTGTTGATTAAAATTAATATTTATTTGGATCTCTCCAAAAGAATCTGCAATACTGAAACATACGAATAGGCTAATTGAAGAACTTGCGGCACTAAAGACAAATCGAAACGAAACATCCCAAAAGCTCGAATTCGTTGTGGAATTTGAAACTGAATCATCAATAATGTTACCATTTTACGAGTTTTTTTTGGAAATAAATACCATGGGCAAGAATACGCTTCGAATGAGAGCATTTTCTCCTTTATAAAAAAAAAAATAAAAAAAAAAATATTAATAGAATTTAAGAAAAACAATAAGTAACTATAACTATTAACTATACTATATGAGGTACGTAGCTAAAATTCTTTCAAGGCTTCAAGGGTGTGAAACGTTTTCATAATTTTTGACTAACATTTTCAAATTTTTTGAAACGGAATAAGACATTATTGTTTCTAATCAGCACTATTAATATACAAATTTTATGAGTGAGTGGTTTCGCTGTAATTATTTACATACAATAGCAGATCGTAATTATTCTATGTGACACTTTGATTTCAATAAATTATCTCGCCTGGACTACAAGATATCAAGAAGCTATGTTTTTTGTTGATGTTGAAAGAAAAAAGACAAGGATATTATTTGTAAAAACTGAAACTATAAGGCTTAAGATTTTATTTTTAGTAAATAAGAATTAATCTGCCGCGTATCTCCATCATTCCAATACTCTTCCTTTCTCAGTTCACCTTCTTTTTTCTTTCCTCTACATCCATGATCAATTCCGTTACTCAAAGGTGGACTTGAGATTTCGTCGCCTATGGGCAGTAAATTTTTGCGTTCCAACCCCCCCCCTCCCCTTCAAAAAAATATGAAAAATTTTCATGCAGCATATTTTTTTTTAATGTTCATTTTGATACATTAGCCAAAATTTAAGTTTGATTTAAAATTTAAAAAAAAATGTAAGCAGCCATGTCGTATTACTGGAGCTGAGTTTTTAACTAAGGCTTGATCAAGTTTGGAAATCATGTTGCTAAGCCCTTTATGTCTACAGGCCACAATTAATGCCAAGTCTGAAAAGCTCTACTCCATCTCTTCTAAAAATCACTTTAGAAATTAAATTTAGAATAAATTTAGTGTTTATTGCCATACAACAAGTATATGACACATTTTTTTCGAATTATATCTACTCGAGGTTCGTCAAATTATCGTCAGATTTTCACGATCCGTCATTTTGGTCCATTTTGAATTAAACTGAAGGGGTCATATTCTGGTAATTAACTAACCCTACACACGACGTTTGACCTTTCTTTCCCCTCCAAAAGCGTTTTTTTGCTCTAACTCCTCTCTAGATGCATGTAGGAAGCTAAAATGAAAATAGGTTAGTCACCTCGACTGTTACACTACAATAAAAGAATATCAACCTCTCGTGGGTAACCCCTCCTTTGTTCCTCCAATATCATGTGTGAAAGTAAATTTGGAATATAACACACTTCTTATCCCCAACGATTAAATGAATTAATATTAATTACATTTCTACGAATTGGAGACTCCTCAAGCTCAACTCAAATTTTGAATATACGCCATTCTGCCTCCATTCCGATCGAAATTCAAAAGGTCATATTCTGGTCATCAACTGACCCCACACACTGATCTTTTCAGGTCTATTCTGTGAGAAGATATAAAAAATTCAAAAAATTTGGATATGTTGGTCTCTGTGACTCACTCTTTCAAATAAGATCAAAAACAAAACATTTGAGCTATTTGCTACTGCTCCAGCCTACCTCAAAATTTTATTCATCCGTCATTTTGAATTTTATGGAAAAACAAAAAAGGAATTTTTTTGCACTTTTGAGGTGAGTCTCTCACAAAATTTAGAGCGAATTTCATGTGAATACCAGTCGGCGTAACTACAGGAGCGTAACTAAGTCATTTTTCAGGGGGGGGGGGGATATTTTGAAAAAAAATACCAACTTTTTGTAATGAAATTCCCAACTTTTTTGACAAAATTTACAACTTTTCTTTTCTTTTTTTAAATTTGAGAAATGATGTAAATTACTAAATAATTAGGTACAGATAAGCGCTTCATGCGCGGTTTTTTCATGTTTTTTTTGTAGTCGTCGTTAAAAATTTCATCACACAAACAACACTGCACTTCGTATCTTTTTCCTTTCCCTCCTTTATTCATTTTTTAAATTCAACTTAAGTTAATAAAAAGTACAGACATAGCAGGTATACGATGCACAGAAAAAAATCGGTGGATTATTGGCTTAGTGAGCAGTGGCAACGGCTTAATTTTAAGTTATAGTGTTGGGAGATTAATAATCGATTAATCGGTAAAAATAATTGGAAGAATCGATTAATCAATTATCAAAAGTAATCGATTATTTTATGAAATAGGTAATCGATTAATCGGCCAATTTTCAGTCGTTTTTTTTTTCAATAATGCTTCGATATTTTGAAAAAAAAAACTTTTTATTAAAAAATAATCATTTTGTGAAGACATTTCTATAATACGATGAAATTGTCTCTCTCACATACCTTAAATATGCTTGTTTTTTAAATAAAAATTGCGACTAGGTATAAATACTGTCATTTTGGAATAAATGATTTTGTTTTTGTAATTTATTTGGATAAATTATTTTATTTTTGTAATTTTTTTTTTTTTTTTTGTTATAATAGAACACAGCATAAAAAAAATGAAATTTGAGATTTTTCAAATTCTGAATATTTTTTCCAACTCTAAATTTTCTCCAAATTTTTTTAAATCTCCAAGATTTTTTTCAACTCAAATCTTTTTTCTGATTTTCTCAAAATTTTTTTCATTTCATTTTTTCTCAAAATTCATTTCGAGCCAAAAATTTTTCTCAGTATTTTTTCAACCAAAAATCTTTACAGTTTTGTTTCAAATTTGAATGCTTTTTTCAAAATTATTTTCAATTATATTTATTTTTTCAAAAAGTCAATATTTGTTTGAATTTTGGAAACATTTTTTTAACGCCACATTTTTATTGAAAAAATTTCAAAGTTGGCAAATAATTGAAAAAAAAATTTCTACGTTGAAAAAAATTAGATTAAGTGTAAAATTGAAAAAATATCTGAAGAAATTTTGGGTGCAAAAAATTTCTAATGCTGATAAATGGATAAAAAAATTCAAAATAGTATAAAAATGTTATAAAACATTTTTGGATTGCCAGAAATTTTCTAGGAAAAATTTCAAGAAATTGAAAAAATCGATAGAAAAAATTTGAATTTGTGTAAATTTTTATTTTTCCTTTATTCACTCGTGTTCCGTAAACGTTGTAACTACAGAGTATAGATAATATAAAAAAATCGATTATTTCAATAATCTATATCCGATTAATCGAATATTAGAATAATCGAAATTCGATCAATCGATTACTCAAATTATCGATTATTCCCAACACTATTAATTTACATGTTGTAATTTGTCAGTCTGTCTGTCTATGTGTCTGTCTATCCATGCACCTGGAGAATGGAACCTAAGCATGATTTAATACATACAACTGCACTGCAACCGTTCGTCGTGATTCGCGAAGTTGGAAATTTTTTCGGTTATCGCGAATAGTCTGTTGTGCGCTATACATGATATAAGTTGACATCAATTCGAATTTATTCGAGTTCTTATTTTCCCAAAAGAATTCAAGTTCCCAATTTTAGCGTTCAACAATTATAAATTTCCCAACTTTTCAAAACACCTGGGTGGATGCTCCCCCCTTCCCGCCTTAGTTGCGCCCCTGTGTAGCTATCGTTCTTGAGTTAAAAAAACTCTTTTCCTTTTTTACTACAGTTTTCAATTTTTCATAATCTTTTTTTAAAGTGATTTCTGAATTTCTCATAAGTTCATCCAACTGACTACCTTAATTTTTTTTTTCAATCGATCTTCATAGTATAAATATTTCGCATTCATAAACCGGTGTCAACCATTCATCCTCAGTAGAAATCAGTACGCACTCAGCTCCACCCTTACCAATCTTAGTTTGCTGTATTCAGTCAGTTAGTTCGAGAATAAACGTTCGATACGTGGTTTTATTTATTTTTTTTTATCATGTAACACGCCACAAATTTAAGAAATTATAATAATTGTTGCGTCTAGCTACGTAACTCATTTCAGAACATTTGAAAGAATACTTTGAACTTACAATATCACTCATTGTATTGCCAGCGAGGCAGTATCCATTAATTTCGATAATCAAGAAAAGTATACCCAACAACTTCATTACTGTCCGAGAACTCAACAAATTAGGATGATGTAAAGTCTGCGAAATGAAATCGACAGAGATTGGTAAAAGAAAAAAAATCAATTAGATGAAACGCTTTTGACCATTTACCCTCTATTATTTTTCAAAATAACAGAGTATAAATGTTTTACAATTTTATACCTGAAATATATCACTACCAAGAATGACCAGAAATGTAAAACTTCGCAGAATGAGAATGGAACCAATAAACTCGAAAAAAGTTTTCATTCTGAGGTGAATCCTATAAACGAATTTCATACAGAATTCAATATGATACTAGGTACATCGAGAAATACATTCGCAGAAAATAGATTACTATAATGAAGATCTATCCACATACCTCACTATTGTTCCGTGCTTTTTGGAAAAATACGCCATATTTTCCTCGAAATTTTTGTAAATTGTATTCCTTCGTTCGTCAAATAAATGTGCAACGTTATTACGTTCCTCCAAGTCTCTCTCTTCGATCGCTAATTCCTCATTATGACTCATTTCCAAACTTTCCAACGTGGATTTTGATGAAATCTTTATTTGTTGTCGTAAGTCATCAATAGTGTACATCATTCGAGTTAAGAAAATGTACCTCAATCTTTGCCCGCAAAATAGAATTGCTAAGGAAAGGAATGCGATAAATACTAGCACGATCGAGGTTAATACATTTACAGTTTTCGACTGGTTTTCGAACACTTGAAGCAGGGGGAAAAAAATCTTGAATCCTTCCATCCAAAAAGCAACGCAAAGGAGTAGTAGTGAAAAGTTTTCGAACAACTGAATGGTATGAAAATATTGTTTATTATTTTGGTGACGAGGTAATGCGCTGAGATATTCGTCCATCTCGTTAACATATTTTTCCAAATTCTCATAAAAGTAGCAAAATACCAAGTGTACGTTAACTATCGTAGATAGTATTGATATTGGACGAAGAAGCATTAAAACAGTAGATATTTTCATTTCCTTACCACTTGATAAACTATAAATGTTCAACGACACGATTATGACTCCTAATAAAAGGTGAAAAGTCAACCAAAGCTTTTTAAATATTCCATTCTCTTTTTTTGTACGTAGTATTCCACCTAAAAAGCACACATACCAAAAGAACTCATTCATATCTTGATTCTTATATATCTTGAAAGGTTCACCGATTTTTAACCACTTGCAATATTTCCTCGAATAAATTTTCACATAATCCATTATGATTTTCGCGAAACCGAACAACAAAAATGAATCGGAAATTTCTATTGTAACACCCTTCAAACGTAATTAGTAACACAGGAGCGAATAATTTCTAAAAACTTTAACGAATGGAATACGAACAACATTATCATTCTTGATCATGCCTCCTTTAATGACTAATATAGTCATTTATAAATCATAATATTTGTACACTTTTTATGCCCGTGTAATGTTGTTTTGTTGATGGTTTTTTTCCAATAATGTGCTAATACCTATAGATTTCCAATATTTTGAATTGTCTAGATAGATTTTGAATGAAATTAGAAGAATGTCCAGAAGTAAAATAAGCGACAAAAAATAAAAATCAACCAAAAATGTTTTCATCGGGAGTAAAACACTACATTAACAAATTAACTTCGTGCCATTTGCAACTCCGCTGCTCGTTGGTCCATCAATTCCGCACATTGTTCTCTCTATACTTTGTATTGGCCAACCTGCTTTCACGCATAGCCATCTAATCACACGACTACCTCCTCCAATCAACAACTCGTACCAGAATTCAATGTGAATTCACGCATTCTTCTGAAATATACAGATCTCCTCCTACATCGGCAATATCTACATACCTCCCACTCGTCTGAAATTCCCTCGAATAACTTACAAAACTCTAAAAACGCTTCGTCGTTCCTTTAAAAAAATGTGGTTTGTTCCATACAATCCAGTTATTCAACTCTATTCGTGCCTCTGGCCTAAGTTGCAGTACACAATAGGTTATTTGAAAGAAGACAATTTTTTTCAATGTGAAAAAATGTCGATGAAAATCAAATACTCGAGTTAAACCTATCCTCTCCCCGGGTACCTAAGAAAAGGAAAAATGGATAAGTAATGAAAAATCCTGAAAAATGAAAAAAAAATTGAAAAAAGTACAAAAATGGTAAACTCATAAAATATGAAACATTCAATGTAAAAACAATGTTCAAAATAAAAGTTGACTTGAACTTTAAAAAATCTTGAAAAAACATTCTAGATGAGAAAATGAAACAAAATAAAAACCTGACAAAAAATGCAAACCAAATTCAGAGTAAATAATAGCATAATGTCCTAAATGAAAAAAACAAATGTAATGAAAAAGTGACGAAAATAAAAATATCATTAATAATACGAATGAATTCGTTATGAAAAATTTTTTTAAAAATAAGAAAAACGAACAGCGTTTCAAAAAAAAAAGGAAACAATTAATTCAAAAATCAAAAATAAATCAAAAATAATGTGAAATAAAGTTCATGAAAATGACTAAAAATGATAAACTAACCGTTTAGGTTGATAACCCCGTCTTCCCCCTCCAACATCATGTATGGAAGTGAATTCGGGATATAGTATACAACTTATCCCAATAACCATATGAATTCATATTAATTACATTTTTACCAACTTGAGGCTCCTCAAGCTCTACTCAAAATTTTGATAATCCGCCATTTTGAATCCATTTTGATCCAAATTCAAGAGGTCATATTCTGGTCACCAACTAACCTCACACACAAAATTTGACCTCTTTAACTTGATTTGGTGGGGAGATATGGAAGATTCAAGAAATTTCATGACTCAAAACTTCCTCAAAAAGCCGTTTTTTGATCTAACTCCTCTCAATATGCATTTAGGAAGCTGAAATTTGGATATGTTAGTGTTCGTGACTCACTCTTTCATATGAGATCAAAAACAAAAAAATTGAGCTATTTGCCTCTTCTCCATCTTCCCTCAAAATTTGAGTGATCCGCCATTTTGAAATTTATGGAAAAAACAAAAAAACAATTTTTGCGTATTTTCAAGAAGAGTTCCTCACCGAGTTTTGAGCGAACTTTATCCACACCCGCCTGCGCAAGGGGAGTGACACAAAAAACGCAATTTCCTCAAAAACAGGTTTTTGCTTTAACTCTCCTCAAAATGCACTTAGGAAGCTGAAATTTAGATATGTTGGTGTCCGTGACTCACTCTTTCATATGAGATCAAAAACGAAAAATTTGAGCTATTTGCCTCTTCTCCAGCTCCCCTCAAAATTTGAGTGATCCGCCATTTTGAAATTTATCGAAAAAAACAAAAAAGCTGTTCTGCGCATTTTCAAGAAGAGTCTCTCATCAAATTTTCAGCGAATTTTATGAATACTCTCCGGCGCTACGCGTGGGGGAAAAAAAATATGTATATACCAAAAAGTTGGACATTTGCCAGATGATTACAAATGGTCTGAAACGCAAAGATTTGAAGACGCCACCCTCCCCCGACCTTCCCTTCCCAAATCAGATAGGCTGTAATAGCTGTCGTTTTTTAGTTAAAAACTCAGCTAAAAAAAATCGAGTGAATGCATAACCTCTTATTACTTAAAAATTAAATGCAAAAGTGCAAACATTAAACATATACTTTTTTATTTCTCCCACACTGCGATGCTTTTTACTACTCCTCAGTTCCCCACTCAGATATTTGATGGATGAGGCATAAACCTGATATTAGTCATTATCGCTAGATTGCAATCATTCCCAAATAATATGTAAAACAAAAACGTATTCAGCCATGCTCAATCACTAGAGTTGAGTTATTAAGGAGTATGTTATTTCTCATTGTTCACTCTTCCTTATGAAATACTGAACGAAAATTTTGAAATTGTCATTTAGAGTACTATGATGCAGCTTCTCCCCCCTCCCCGAAATGGTTTTAAAATATATCCATATGAAATCATAAACAAAAATTTTGCAGAATTTCTTACCATTTTTTAGTCTCACTCGAAACTTGAAGTAATCCGTTCAAATAGAAAATCCCCCACCCACTACAAAAATTGTTTTTAAATATTCACTAGAATACTCCATTATGTAACATTATGAGTGATTAATTTATTAAGATTAATATTTATTTAGATCTCTCCAAAATGATCTGCAATACTGAAATATACGAATAGGCTAGTTGAAGAACTTGCGGCACTAAAGACAAATTGAAACGAAACATCCCGAATGCTCGAATTCGTTGAGGAATTTGGAACTGAATCATTAGTAATGATACCATTTTACGAGTTTTTTTTGGAAATAAATACCATGGGCAAGAATACGCTTCGAATGCGATCATTTCCTCCTTTAAATATAAAAAAAATAGACTTAAAAATGAGTAAAAATAACTATACAAAATTATAGAGAGCGGTGACGTAGCCACGATTTTCTCATGGAGTCAGGTCAGAACTTCCAAGTCAATTTTGAAAATATTTTTGCAAAGCATAGTATATCTTGAGAGGGGAGGATGTTCAAAAACAATAACTACTGAATCTTAAAACATGATTCTAACATGTGTCGTAAAATTCAAATTACACTAAATGAAGGAATTTCTTATTAAATGGAATTCAATTAGAAAAATTTCTGACCTTATTATGGGGTCCGAACCCCAGAACTCCCCTTCGCTACGCCACTGTAGGGAGTTTCGTAGCTAGAATATCCAATATAATAATGAAATTTCTTGAAAAAGAATAAGATATAATTATTTCCGATTAATGACTATTGATATTATATATTATGGATAAGAAGTTTAATAATCCTCAGACCCGGATGTAAGGGTGAGAGAGCTAGAGGGGCTGTATGATTTTTGACAATATTGTAGCTTGATGAGATATAGTTAAAATGTTATTGAAATGACTTGCTTCCCACCATTTTCATAAAACTGACAATTAAAAAAAATATAATTATTATGGTTAGAATTCTAGAATTAAATTAATATTGTAAGCAACAGGTACTTGAAAACATACGAGTAAATTTTTTTTTATAAAAAAAGAATAGTTGATCTCACAAAAAATTTTTTGAATTTTAATTTTAAAGAACATATGTTTTCGTGTTTCACTCGTATGATTTTTCAAAAAATTTTCAAGCATCTTACAATAACAATGAAACTTGTACATAGAGAAACAACAGCAAAAGTATAATTATATCAAAAAATTGTTGATTGTAAAGACCTAAAACCATCAATAGCCCACGGAACCATATTACATTTATACGGTTCTGCTAATATTAATATTATTCGAACACTTTGATTCTGATAAATTAGTAGGTAATACAAAATATCAAGAAATTACTTTTTTTTTTGATCTTGCAAAAACAGAAAATTAATTTTTTTTTTGTAAAAGCTACAAATATGTAACTAAAGATTTTTTGATTAAAAATTTATTCCAAAACATTCCATCTAGCTACGTAACTCATTACAGAAAATTTCAAAAAATGTTTTTGAACTTACAACATCACTCATTGCATTACCAACGAGACAATGTCCATAAAAATCAATAATAATGACAACCAAACCTAGCAATGCCACTACTGTCCAAGAACTCAGTAATTTAGGATGATATAAGGCCTACAACATGAAATTAACAGAGATTAATAATAATAATAAAAAAAGACAATGCGATGAAAGTTTGTTGAACATTTTTGGTCTCCATTATTTTTCAAAATAAGCGAGTACAAGTTTTCTACAATTATTTACCTGAAATATATCACTACCAAGAATGATCAGAAATGTTAAACTTCGCAAAACAGTGATAGAACATATAAACTCAAAAAAAGTTTTCATTCTTAGATGGATCCTGAAAACGTATTTCATACAGAATTCAATATAAATTATCACATCAAGTATTACCTACATTCAGGTAGAAGATATATTACTAATGAAGATCTGTCATCTACATACCTCACTATTATTCCGTGCTTTTTGGAAAAATACGCCATATTTTCCTCGAAATTTTTGTAAATTGTATTCCTTCGATCCTCGAATAAATGTGCAACATTATTACGTTCCTCCAAGTCTCTCTCTTCTATCGCCAGTTCCTCATTATGACTCATTTCCAAACTTTCCAACGTGGATTTTGACGAAATCCTCATTTGTTGTCGTAAGTCATCAAAGGTGTACATCATTCGAGTTAAGAAAATGTACCTCATTCTTTGCCCGAAATATATCAAAGCTACGGAAAGGAACGCTATGAATGTTAGCGCAACTGAGCTTAATGCATTCACAATTTTCGACTGGTTTTCGAACTCTTGAAGTAGAGGGAAAAATATCTCGAATCCTTCAGTCCAAAAAAGAATAGAAAGGAGTAGATGTGATAAGTTTTCGAACAACCGGACTGTATGAAAATATCGTTCATCATTTTGGTGGCGAGGCAATTCGCTGAGATATTCGTCCAGCTCGTCGACATATTTTTCCAAATTCTCATAGAAGTAACAAAATATCAAGTGTACGAAGCCTATTGTAGATAGGACTGAAATTGGACGGAGTAATGTTAAAATAGTGGATATCTTTATTTCCTTACCATTTGATAAACTGTAGATATTCAACGACACGATTACAACACCAAGTAAAATGAGGAAAGTCAACCAAAGTTTTTTTAACATTCCGTTCACTTTTTGTGTACGTAGAATTCCACCTAAAAAGCACATATACCAAAAGAACTCATTTATATCTCGATTCTTATATACCTTGAAAGATTCGTCAATTTTTAACCACTTCCAATATTTTTTCAATTGAATTTTTACACATTCCATTATGGTTTTCGCGGAACCGAACAATAACAAGAATGTATGATACAGCACGTGTCAAAACAAGATAGTTACACTGGAACGAATAATTTTTCACTATTGCGACGAATGGAATACCCACAAATGATCATCAAATCATCATTATTCCCAATCATAGCTTCTCCAAACGACTAATATAGTCATTTATAAATCAAAATATTTGAAAGTTTTTATGCCTTTGTAATGTTGTTTTGTTGATGATTTTTTTCCAATAATGTGCTAATATCTATAGATTTCCAATATTTTGAATTGTCTAGATAGATTTTGAATGAAATTAGAAGAATGTCCAGAAGTAAAATAAGCGACAAAAAATAAAAATCAACCAAAAATGTTTTCATCGGGAGTAAAACACTACATTAACAAATTAACTTCGTTCCATTTGCACTCCGCTGCTCGTTGGTCCATCAATTCCGCACATTGTTCTCTCTATACTTTGCATTGGCCAACCTGCTTTCACCCATAGCCATCTAATCACACGACTACGTCCTGCAATCAACAACTCGTAGCAGAATCCATTGTGAATTCACGCATCCTTTTGAAATGTACAGATCTCCTCCTACACCGGCAATATCTACATATCTCCCACTTGTCTGAAATTCCCTCGAATAACTTACAAAACTCTAAAAACGCTTCGTCGTTCCTTTAAAAAAATGCGGTTTGTTCCATACAATCCAGTTATTCAACTCTATTCGTGCCTCTGGCCTACGTTGCAGTACACAATAGGTTATTTGAAAGAAGACAATTTTTTTTTTAATGTGAAAAAATTTCGATGAAAATCAAATGCTCAAGTTAAACCTATCCTCTCCCCGGGTACCTAAGAAAAGGAAAAATGGATAAGTAATGAAAAATCCTGAAAAATGAAAAAAAAATTGAAAAAAGGTACAAATATGGTAAACTCATAAATATGAAACATTCAATGTAAAAACAATGTTCAAAAATAAAAAGTCAACTTGGAAGTTAAAAAATCTTGAAAAAACATTCTAGATGAGAAAATGAAACAAAAATAAAAACCTGACAAAAATGCAAACCAAATTCAGAGTAAATAATAGCATAATGTCCTAAATGAAAAAGTGACGAAAAATGAAAATATCATTAATAATACGAATGAATTCGTTACGAAAAATATTTAAAAATAAGAAACACGAACAGCGTTTCAAAAAAAAAAAATGAAACAATTAATTCAAAAATCAAAAATAAATCAAAAATAATGTGAAATAAAGTTTATGAAAAATGACTAAAAATGAATAAAAAATAAAAATCCGTAAATGGTAACATATAAAACATAGTGCGTTCAAACACGATGAAAAATATCCTAAAGCAAAGAAATAAATGGACACATGAAAAAAAGTGCGATAAAAAAAAATTTAGAAAGGTCATAAATTCGGCAAAAAAATGAAAATAAATCCAAAGACGATAGAATATCCAAAATCAAAATTAATACACTCTAAAAAAGGAAAAAATATTACTACTGATAAACAATAAATGACCGAGAAACTATAAAAATATTTTTTTATCATGATGTATGAGGTTAACATCGATACTATTCATTTCTAGAACTAATAATTTGGCCATATAGCTTCGCTTTGAAGTGTTAGTTGTAACTAAATGGAATGGAAGCTAATAAGTATCCTCTCTCATTTATAATAACATTTATAAAATTGAGACAAAAAGAAATCTCATATATATTTCGCGTGTTCTCCTTTCATGAAATTTTTCACACAATAAGGAGCAGCTTAAAATAATGCAACACGTTTTAAGGTCTCTTCCCGGTCTTTTAGATGGACTCTGTGTTTTATCGCGCGACCTTTGAAACATTCATGTTCAATAAGGTGGTGTAGTCTTGTTACATGGATTTCTGTTGGATAATTTTTATCGAATCGTTTATTTGAACTTTGAAAGTTTGATTTAAGGAACCTATAATACTTTGCCAACGAAATTTTGAATAGAGTAGTGCATAAGCACTGTATCTGCCAAATAGCTGTTCAAATCAGAATGTAATATGTTCTGAAAAAAGGAGAAGACTCTCCATACATATAGGGAAGGACTTCCACAACGAAAGACAGCATCTCAATATGATATCAACTTACATCCTAGGATGCTATATGTGTGTCCACAATTTTTGGACGCAATCTAGGTCAATATTAGGATTTTTTAAGGTGACTATAAAGATATTTAACTTTTCAAATTACGTAGAACAGCTACCTACCAACTGAATATTTTAGTGTTTATTTTCTCTTAATGTCTGTAATGTTCTTGAAAATAAACATAATGAAGATGACGAATTTTTTAAATTATACAGAACAGCTACCAACTGAATAATTTAGTATTCAGCTTCTCTAAATGCCTGTAATGTTCTTGAATATGTTCATAATAATGATTATGTAATATCGCTTGACTCCATATTTTATCGATTGAACGCTATATTTTGAAATGAATCACCCCTGACCAATCCATTAATTTCAGATAAGGAATAAGGCATTGAGCAACAAAAGATAACAAAGCTACGTATTTGAAACACAATTATATTTATTCATATTTTTGTATAGGTTATAAATGCACGCAATGAAATATCTGAATTGCTATAGAGAAATGAAAGTTATAAATAAAATAAAACAGGTTCTATCACACGTCATAATGAGGACACTCCACTGTTCGTAACATTGAATAATTCAAAATATTTAGAGTAATTATTAATTTATAAACAATATCATTGAATACAAAAACATTATTGATTGCTAATTCCTTGTCATTATTATAGGTATTGTTCTTAAACGATACATTTTTGAATGTTTAAAAGCGTTTTTTGGAAATGTAATAAAGGATCAATATGTATACCAGTAAATGTCTGTTAAGTAGCTGAAATGTTACATCATACGAAATATTAAAAAAAAAAAAAAAAAACTAGCGCAATAATTTACAAATTTCAGTGTATGAATCTAATATTGAAATCGATTAGTCAACTTTGAAAAAAATTAATTTTTCTTATTTAATTGACTTTGAGAATACTATCACTGCTAAAAATAATCATTACATAAAAAAGGCGTTATCTCCTTAAATTATATGTGCTGAAATACATCAATATAGGTATCTGGTGCACTGAAGAAATTTATGCCCTTAAAAATTACCCCAATTGCAACTAGTGGTTGTTATAAAATTTAATACTTAAAATCCTTATTTTCCAGAACTAAAAGCGTTAATAAAATAAATAAAATATACCTATTGAAAATCAAACTTATAGAGCACAAGATTCCTCACCACCGAATCGTGTTTTTTTGTACATTTTATAAAAATATCATCTCATTCCATTCATTCTTAGCCCTCAACAATCGATATACATGAAAATTGTCTTGTGAAAATTTTGAACTTCGATAGCTCTACTCAGAGTGAAGGTATATCAACTTCAAAAACTAATCAGCTTTGAAGCTACCTAGATTCCAAATTTGGAGACAATCCGTTCACTTCTACTCTAGTTATCATCGGGCATCCATAATTTTAAACAAATAAAGAAAAAGAAAAACAATAGAATAAATTTAAAAAACTCGAGTGAATGCATAAGTGCATATTACTTAAGAATAAAATTCATTGAATACGTTTGTGTATTCTCAACTTTGAAAAGTTCTAGTGCACGCATCTTACAACTATTAGCCCGCCATAGGTAGTATGGAACCAGGATTGGAGACTAGTACAACATATAGCTTAGCCCGAAGTTTTAAAACTTTCTAGGACGAAATGTTTGCAATTAAAAAAAAAATACGAAATACTTTATAGTCCCTTTCAATTTTCAAAAATACTACATAATTTAGAATTATTGAAACTCCTTCAAAAATAAAGATAGGCAAAAAGGTATAAAAATTGTTTTTTTGCAAATTTTTCTCTGTGATATTCGGTACTTAAATGAACAATTTTAGTCAAATTAAAAAAAAAAGAATTTTGGAAAAATTTTAAATCATTGTAGCTCCTTCAAAAATGAAGATAGGCAAAAAGTGTATATCACAAATTTTTTTGTAATTTTTTTTTCTATCATCCTAGATACTTAAATCAGTAGTTTCACTTGAATTTTAAAAAATATTGTACGTTGTACTTTCACGTACATGTGGTTGCATACGATGAACACATAAGGGGAATGAGACTAGGCGCAAGCAACTACTTGCGGGCTAAGCTATATGTTGGTACTAGTCTCCAATCCAGGTTCCATACTACCTATGGCGGGTTAGCAAGTGTATTAATAACCACTAAACATAGAGAATAATGTGAGCACACAAAAGGATTTTTTAGAGAGGTCACGTCAACAAAAGATTGGTAATTTGATACGTATTACATGTATTATCTCCCACACTGTGATACTTCTTTACTACTCGCCACTCAGGTACGACTATAAACGTGGGATTAGTATCGGCATTACCAGTTTACAATCACTTTAAATAAGTAAAATAAAAACATAATCAACCATACGCATTACTAAAGCTATGTTTTTGATGAGGGTTTGTTCAAGCTCCCCAGCAATATTGCAGAAAATCCCATCTACTCGTATCTTCTCCTAAAGCTCCTAAGAAGTTGAATTTAGGATATACTATAGTATGTGTTGTCTACAGGAATCACATGATTCCATATTTACTAAATTTCAACTCTTTGAGGTTTCTCAAACCTTCTTCAAATTTTGACGATTGGTCATTTTGAATCAATTTCCCACAACATTCGAGAAGATAATATAATCTAGTTTCAGACTAACTTACATACGAGGTTTTAGCTTTTTGAGTACATTTTGGCGAGAGATAAGAAAGATTCGTGAAATTTCCTGATGGAATTTCCGCAGCAAAAAGCATTTCTCCCAACTCCATTCCAAAGTAACTGAAGAAGCTTAAATGTGTAAGTCAGTTAGGTTTATTTTTTCAATGAATTTATAATCGAAAATTTTCAAACTTTCCTTTACTCCTACCTAATTTTGTTAAGCCTTTTCAATTTTGACCATCCTCCAATTCTAATTCATTTTGACCCTAATTTAGGGTATCAAGGGACTGGAACTTGTAAGGTAATTTTAATATGTTACTTTTCACAATTCACTCTTTCATATGAAATTATGTACAAAAATTTTGAACTTTCACCACCACCTAACCCCTCTGATAAAAATTAAGATTTGAGTTAACAGTGATTTCGAGCTGAACATATATTTACTCGAATATTCACTTAAATTATTTTTAGTAAGTAATACACACATGTATAAATTATTTTCCAATTTAAATTAAATTCGCGGAGCTTCACCCGAAGATTTTAATTGGTAAATACTCCCGCTGAGACCATTGATTATAGTTTATGAAAATTAGTATTTATTTGGACCTCGAATAGCTTAGTTGAAGAACATGCGGCACTAAAGACATATCGAAACGAAATGTTCCAAAAGCTCGAAGTCGAAGAGGAGTTTGAAACTGAATCATCAATAATGATACCATTTTACGACTTTTTTTGGAAATAAATACCAAGGACAAGAATACGCTTCGAATGATAGGCTTTCCACCTTAAAAAATAAAAAAATTCTGTTAGGTAACTTCGTATACAAACGTACGCAGCCAGAATTCTCTAGAAAATAGGAAATGTTTTCAGATACTTTTTCCAACATTTTTAAGCTTTTTAAATGAGAATAATAATAATGTTATAATTTTTCCATTTCAACAATATTAATAAATATTTCATTTTTAGTAAATAATCAATATTTTAGAAATTATAATAATTATTTCACCGAGCTACGTAACTTATCGCAGATGTATTTAAAAAATGTTTTTGAACTTACAACATCGTTTAGTGCACTGCCAATGAAGCAGAATGCATTAAAATCGATAATCAGGAGAAGTAAAAGTAACAATGCCACTGTTGTCCAAGAACTCAGCAGGTTAAGATGATATAATGCCTATAGCCAAAAACGATAAAGAATATTAATCAAAAAGAAGAGAAAAGTACAATGGCATGAAGGTTTTTGAACATAAATGTTATTTAATCTGTATTTCTTTCAAAATAAGCGAGTTTCAAATTTTCTACCATTTTATACCTGAAATATATCACTGGCCAAAATGACCACAAATGAACAAGTTCGTGCAACAATAATGGAACTGATAAACTCGAAAAAAGTTTTCATTCTAAGATGGATCCTGACAATGGACTTCATATAGAATAAAATTCATAATATATTACTACATCATATAATACATTCAAGCAGAAAATAGATTACAATGATGAAGATCTGTCCACATACTTTACTATTTTTCGGTGCTGTTTGGCAAAATACACCATATTTTCCTCAAAGTTTTCGCAAATTTTATTCCTCTGTTCTTCAAATAAGTGTACAACATTATTTCTTTGCTGTAAGTCTCTTTCTTCGATCGCTAATTCCTCATCATGACTCATTTCTAAACTTTCCATTGTCGATTTTGATGAAATTCTCATTTGTTGTTGTAAGTCATCAAAGACGTACGCCATTCGCTTTAAGAAAATGTACCTTAATCTATGTCCGCTGAAATAAAATACTAAGAAATGCAATTCCACAAATATCAGCACGACTGAAGTTAATATTTTTATGATGTTTGACTGATTTTCGAACTGCTTAAACAGTGGGAAAAAAATCTCGAAACCTTCCATCCAGAAAATAATGCAAAGAAGTAGAGTCGAAAAGTAGTCAAAGAACTGGATGATATGGACATATCGTGTATCACGTCGGGAACGAGGCAATGCGCTGAGATATTCGTCCTGCTCGTTAACGTATTCTTCCAAATTCTCATAAAAGTAACAAAATATCAAGTGTATGAAGATTTTCGTACATATTGAAAATATTGGACGAAGAAGTGTTAAAATGGTAAATGTGCTTATTTCCTCGACATTTAAAAATCCATAGACATTCAATGACACAAGCACGACATCTAATAAAATGTGAAAAGTCAACCAAAGGTTTTTCAACATTCTACTCACTTTTCGTGTACGAAAAATTCCACCTAAGAAGCACATATACCAAAAAAACTTATTCATATCTCTATTCTTATATATCTTGAGAGATTCGCCAATTTTTAACCACTTGCGATATTTTTTCAAACGAATTCTCGCGCGTTCCATTATCGCTTTCGCCGAACCGAATAACAAAAATGAGTCTAACATTACTTCTGCAGCAATCTTCAAAACTATATAGATACACTGGAGCGAACAATTTTTAATAATGTCGAAGGTTACGAATAATCATTATCGTACGACCATAGTTTAAAGTCATCCATGAACCATCATCAACAGGCAAGCAAGCAGTCCTTTATTAAATCATGATATTTGTACAGTTCTTTAAGGTCTTAAAAGATGGGTTGTTGGTCATTTTCGAATACCTAATTTGCTAATACACTTTTAGATTTTCGATATTTTCAACTGTTCAGATTAGATTTACATGAAAATTTTAAAAATGACCAAAAATTAAATAAACAACAGAAAATAAAAATTGAACGAATATATTTTTCAAATACCCGCTCGAAACAGAGAAATTACCAAGAATGTGAAAAAATGTCTATAAATGATAAAATGAGTCCAACATGGAAAAATTCAAGAATATACAAATTTCAAAAATGAAAAACTTTTCACAAATGCAAAAAAAATTAATGTGGATAAAATGTTCACGAAAGGGAAACGAAACTAAAAACGAAAAAAGTCTGAAAAAATCAAATGCTCCACATGAAAAATGAAAAACTGACCAAGAGTACGCAAAAATTTCAAGTAAAAGAATGTTCGAGAATAAAAAATTGATTCAAAAATGAAAAAACTTTCACAAATAATCGAAGATGAAAAGTAAAATAAAAACCTGAACTAATATGCGAACAAAATTCAGAATAACATCCTAAATGAAGAATTATTGTTCTACAGGTGAAAATTATTTATTTATGAAGACAAAATTACTGATAAACGAAGAATTGATGAAAAATGAAAATATGAATAAAAATATGAATAAATTTAAAGTAAAAAAGTGTTTAGAAGAGGAAAACTGTGCAAAAAAAAATATGAAAAAATTTTAAACTCGAATATTGAAAGTAATGTAACATAGAAAAAAAATTTAATTTAAATAATTATGCTCAAAATGGAACATACACAGATGCACGAAAAGTTATGAAAAATTATAAAATTTCTTAAATGAATGAAGTGAACAAAAATATGAAAACAAAATCAACAAAAAGTATCAAGGAAAATTATGAACTTACCAAAAAGGTGGAAAAAATTGTACAAAGACAACAAAATGTCCAAAATTAAAATCATCATGTCTCTCAAAAAATAAAAAAAATAAAAACATAAAAAAATAAACAATGATGATACATGAAAAAAATTACCAAAATATAAAAAATCTTAGAATAACAGAATTGAACAAAAATACCCCTCAGAATGTGCCTCAAGTATGAGAAACTTTATAGTAAAACAAATGTTCTTAAATCAATACATGACCAAAAAAATGAAAATTAAAATGTGAAATAAGTGCAAAAATCAAAAAAAATGAAAATAATGTCCAAAAACAAAAACGATATAGGTATGAAATAGTCCAAAAATACAAATGCTTTAAAAATTTAAAAATACTCAAAATGAATAAATAAGAAACAAATATAAAAAACTGATCAAAAAATGGAAATAAATCAGAAATGAAAAAACATTCAAAATGAAAAAAATTACCAAAAATCAAAATAGTTCAAAAATTAATACATATCTTTTAGATACGTGTAATATAAATAAATACAAAGATAAGTTACAAACAACAACAACAATGGCCGTAAAAATGACCGAAAATCAAAACTAGTTCAAAAATGAATAGATTCTTTGAAAAATGTAATATAAATAGGCGCCACTAAATAAAACGATTTAAAAAAATAGGCATAAAGGTATATTCATAATAAGAAAAACAACAACAACAACAACAACATAAATAAAATATACATAAATAAATGAAGAAGTAAACAGGGGCGTAACTAAGGGGGGATGGGGGGGAGATCCCCCCCCAGATGTTTGAACAGTTGGGAAATTTATAATTGTTCAACGCTGAAATTGGGAACTTGAATTTCTTTCGGGAAAATAAGAACTCGAATAAATTCGAACTGATGCCAACTTATGTCATGTATAGCGCACAACCAGGGACGTAGCCCCCTTGGCTTTTGGAAAGTTGGTAAATTTGGAGTTTTAGCGTAAAGTTGGTAAACCTGACCACTTGCGCAGTATTATTACAGCTATTTTTAAATTTTTTGAAGACTAAAAAAAAAAAAAAAAAAAGGTCAACAGTTGGTAAAATTTCATGGTATTAGTTGGCAATTTTTGGTTTTCTACCCCCGCCCCCCCCCCCCCTGAAGAATGTCCTCGGTACGCCCCTGGAAGTAAATAAATAAACAAAACTATAATTTTAAAGGTTTTGGAAATTATTACTAAATATATATAATGAAATTTAAAAACTCGAAGAAAATAGTCTCCACTCATAAACTGACTTTTTTTGCCCAATTATAAAAAAAAAAAATTACATAAAAATTTCGCACCACGTCCATCGCATAAACTCAACGCTAAAGCAACTTTATAAATTAAACGCACAGTTGTCACATAACAATCACGTCAAGGCAATAAAAAAATTATGGATAATCCCAATCTGGATGTTAACGCAGCTTGGTTAGTTCGAGGTAGTCCCTTCGTCCATTCATCCTTGATAATAAAAAATTACCATCCAACTTTCTCGGTCACCTCAATATTCATACTTAAACGATAAAACGAGCGAAATAACAACAAGCAGCATGCGGAAAAGGTCGGAAGACGTATTAATAGGAAGAATCTGTCGAATAACGAGATCGAGTCTACATCGCAGCGTATAATAACTCGAGTCGACGTTGTGTATAGAATACCTTTTATAGGTATTTACGCGGATATAACCAGAATTAGGTTGGGCGTTGAAAGTTGTCAAAAACTTTTTGAGAATCGAACTGGCGCGCGTATTTAATTCTAATTTTAGAATTTGTAGCCGCGATAGACGTTCGAGCCGAAATAGCGTAGAAGTTTGTGCAACTTTACATATTACCGTTACCACTCCTTCGAGTGTATTCGAGGCCGGCTTTTCCAAGAAGTTAACGTCATTTCACTAAAACCCCGGTATTACGGGGCATCGGTGCCCGCACTATGATGCACGCGTGTTATAAAACCGCACAATTCACAGCGTCCAAAATGCCGGTGTATTTTGTACGTTTATTAACGAACCGTGAATCACAGAATGATTTCATTTATCGCATACCTTTGGTTTAGATGAGCAACCAGTTCTATGGGATCTAGAATACATTTGGGTTGATATCTACGATTCTAGGAAGAGAAATTTTTTCTTACTTATGGATACACATAATACGAATATTTTTCCAGCCACTGCAGTCGAATTTAATATCAACTTTTGGACTTCGCCCTTTAAGAAGCCCTGAAAGCCTCAATTTCCGAAAAATTGGACTTTCAAAGTAACAAGTTATTAATTAATATTAAATTATTATGTTCTTGAGATCACTGAATTTGAATCTGAATTTATTATTAGAATTCAGCCCCTCAGAATCTCAAAAGCCCAAATTTTGAAAAAAAATGGACCTCAAAGCGTTTCAGACCATTTGCAATCATTTAGTAAATGTCCAACTTTTTGGTATATACAATATACGTACATAAACATATATCCCCCAGCGCTGGCGGATATTCATGATATTCGCTAAAAACTTGGAGAGAGGCTCTTTTTTAAAATACAAAAAAGGAACTTTTTTGTTTTTTCGATACACCTCAAAATAGTGGATCACTTAAATTTTGAGGGGAATTGGAGAAGGAGTAAATGACTCAAATTTTTTGTTTTTGATTTTATATGAAAGAGTAAGTAACGCATACTAACATACCTAAATTTCAGGTTCCTAAGTGAATTTTTTGGAGAGTTAGAGCAAAAAAACGATTTTTTGAGGAAGTTTTGAGTTTTGAAATTTCTCGAATCTTCCATATCTCTTCACTAAATCAATCTAGAAAAGTTAAACTTCGTATGTGGGTCAAGTTGGTGACCAGAATATGACCTCTTGAATTTGAGTCAAAATGGATCCAAAATGGCGGATTACCAAAACTTGAGTGGGCGTTTGAGGAGCCTCAAATTAGTGAAAATGTAATTAATATAAACTCATATGATTATTAGGAATGAGAAGTATATAGTGTCTCCAGTTCACTTCCGTACATGATGTTGGAGAGGAAAATGAGGAGTTATGGACCCCTAAAATGTAGGGGAGGGGAACACAAAGGGTCGAAAAGTTTTCATTGCGGGGTCATATGATAAAATGAGTCCAAGTGATAAACTTGTTTTGATTTTAGCTTCTTAAATGAATTTGGAGGAGAGTTAAAGCCAAAAACCTTTGGAGGGGAAATTACAGTGAGAAATTTCATGAATCTTCCATATCGCTTCACCAAATCGACCTAGAATAGTCAAACTTTGTGTCTAGGGTTAGTTAGGGACCAGAATACGACTTCTTGAATTTGGGTTAAAATGGATATAAAATGACGGATTATCAAAATTTGAGTGGAGTTTGAGGAGCCTCAAATTCTTAAAAATTGAATTTATAAGAGATCATGTAATTATTGGGGCTAGAAAGTATATCTTCAATTCACTTCTATACATGATGTTGGAGAGGAGAAGGAGGGGATATAGACCTGAAAATGTGGTCTGAGTACACGAGAGGTCGATAATTTTTTTGTTCATGTCATGTGATAAAAAGAGCCCAAGTGACCAACCTATTCTGATTTTAGCTTCCCAAATGAATTTGGAAGGGAGTTAGGGTAAGAAACCGCTTTTGAAGGGAAATTACAGCAAGAAATTTCATGAATCTTCCATACAATTACCTCGTCACCAAACCAACCTAGAAAGGTCAAACTTCTTGTGTAGGGTCAGCTAATAAGCAGAATATGACTTCTTGAATTTGGGTCATTATTCATCCAAAAGAATGGATCGTAAAAATTTTATGTTAATTTAAAGAGTCTCATATATGTAGTTATAATATTTTAGGAATATGAGTGTTCATATGATTATTGCATCATAATAAATACAAGTTTAACTTCTCAAGTGGTTGTTGAAGGGATGAGGTTAAGGTTTTTAGACTTGGTATGGTGTGTCGCCAGTAGACATGGAGAGGTTTGCAAATGAATGTTATTTGCGACCCCGAACAAGCCCCAGTTAGAAATTCAGCTCCAGTAATGCGGCATGCCTGCTTACGTTTTTTTTTGTACACGAATAATAAATCATATGAATTACATTCTATTTCAGAAATACTAATTAAGTCATTTACTATAATGAATCATTACCTTACTTACCTGTTGAAAATGTGATTAGACTTTCCGCGCACGTGGGTAAATTACAGTAATTACGGTAATTTCTTAATTCATGATTCTCCTTAGACTATACATACATGAAACGATACATTGAAGTATGTGCACAACTTTAAAATGTATTTTCAGTAATAAAATCGAATTTCATTTTTTGCACTTTGTCCACCTAACACTATGGGCCGGGTAAAAATTTTAATTTTTCCAAGTCTCGGGTCATAAAATACCAAAAAGCATCGTTCTCTCATAGCCTTTTCTCGCGAGCTGAAGAAAAGTTTAATTTTCCGCTACATTTGTATCATCGCATCCGCCTCGCTCTTCGTTCGGAAAAAACAGGCGAAAACATCAAAATTAAAAAACGCCCCGAAGGAAATTTTCTTTCGAACGAGGTTTCCAGTTGATTCAATTATATTGAAAAAATAGCGCCCAAGTATCTCTTTGGCAGCCGAAGACACCACGCTGCCGTTTCATAATCGGCGATACGAGACGAGTCGAGCACTCGCAGGTGTTATGATCTCTATGGCGAATGGATTTCTCTTCTGTTGCGAATTAATTTTCTCATCTCCGTGTCGTCTTTCTCGCAACACACGTTGTTACTCGTAAGTACATACTATTCTCGTTATTTTACGAAATTATGATTGCTGATGGTTGTAAATTGGATGCGACGGATTTTTTATTTTTCTATTTAAGAACGACTGTTTTTTCATCGCCCTTTGTGCGCGTAGGATATTTCGAATTAAAATATAATTCTCGTTCGCTCGTCGAACTATATGGTCGTTCATGTTAACGTAGGTAACGTCGTCTATCCTTTACATTCTAGAACGATTTATAATAAATAGGGGAGGGGAAAAAAACAGATTACATCGTTGATAGATTTTTTTTTCCCTCGAGTAATTGCTCGAACGAAATAATTTCATTTTTATCGAATACGCCGGTGAAGCGAAATAAAAAACTCGTTTCATTTGTAATTAGCGCCAACGTATAGATAAAAGAGCTCGAATATACGAAACGAGAAAGACGAAAGCGTCGAGAGTCGAGATACAGCCACGAAAGCAAAGTAGATCTTCCATCATTTCACTTTTGCATCTACATGACAGCGCATTAAAATTAAAATATTCGGCTTTAAGATAAGTTCGAAGCTGTTTTCGACTTGTGCCAAATAGCTGAACATTTCCGTTATTTTAGAAATACAATTTTCAAAGAGAATAGGTTTCAAGTCGCGCCGCCGCACCCGCTAAACGAATTTAATTTACATATTTATTCGCCAAAAACTCACCGTCGTTCGCTCAACGGTCCCTTATTTTCTTATATTTCATTAGAAGTATGCTAAATCGTGTACTCGGCATCGCGTACGTACGAATTTTTCAACGCTTCGGGGGTGACATGTGGAGGAACAGAAGAGACCACCGTTAAAACGACGTTGTCGCGAAGTTTATCGATAAAGACGTGAACGACTGGACGCACGTGTGATTTTCGTTTTCACGTCGTAAGGCTCGATATTGTGATACTTTCGGGACGAAGGGGGAATTTTTATTCATTTCGCATCATTGTCATACATCTTGCGCCTAAAGTTATAAAATTCTTATAACCGTAATGAAAATATTTTTATAGTCGCTTTATTGCGGTATAAATGAAAATTTCATTTCCTTTTCCATTTCGCCATCGACAATAACCAATCGGTTTTGTTTGCCGGCGCTTCCATACGCCCATATACGAAATGTACCTACGTTCGTGAGACATTTCGGCCCAGCATCTGGGTACCGAGCCTTGGGTTCGCCGAAATCACGGTCGTTTTTCGTTTCGCTGTTGTTTTCTCTCGATAATTTGAAGTGGAAATCGTCGCGCCCTAAGTAACTCTAAAAAGTTTCTAGTTATATCACGTCGACGAGTAACACCTTATATTCTCGGGAAGCGGGGAGAAAGGGACACACGAGATGAATAATGAATTTTCGATCAATTCTTTTTTTTGTTAGTTAAAAAATCCATTATACGCATCAATGTAAAAGAAGTATAAAATTTAAAATATTTTAAAATTGAAGAAATATTATTAAAAAAAAAACTAAAAGAAGAGAATGGATGATGCGATCATGTTCCAAGTCTGCGAATTTGAAGAAATCCCTTTTTTGTTAAATAGCGTGTACAGCTACAGGGGCTGGAGGTACACACTAGGAAAATTTGTTTACACGAGGAAAGCCAGTAAATTTCAAGAAGAGTAGTTTATTTTTAGCTGAGTTTTTAATAAAAATGATTGAAGGGGGTGGGGGTCTCGAGTCTTTGTGTTTCAGACCATTTATATACATTCAGCAAATGTTCAACTTTTCGGTATACATATTCCCCCCCCCTCATTCGTAGAGCCTGGCGGGTATTCGTGAAATTTGCTTAAAATTAGGTGAGAGCTTTTTCCTGAAAATACCAAGGAGGAACTTTTTTGTTTTTTCAATGCATTTCAAAATGGCGAATCACTCAAATTTTGAGGGAGGGCTGAAGGGGGCAAACATCTCAAAATTTTTGTTTTTGATCTCACATGAATAAGTGAGTCACGCACATTAACATATCAAGATTTCAGCTTTCCAGGTGCATTTGAAGAGAAGTCAGAGTAAATAACGACTTTTTAAGGAAGTTTTGAGCCATGAAATTTCTTGAATCTTCCTTATCTCCTCACCAAATCGACTTACAGAAATCAAACATTATACTTTAGGTTATTTGGTCACCAGCATATGACCTCTTGAATTTGGGCCAAAATGGATATAAAATGGCGGACCATCAAAATTTGAGTTGTTCTTGAGTAGCCTCAAATTAGTAAAAATGTACATGAGTTGGAGGGGCTAAGGAGGCGTTATCGATCTCCAAATGTGATGTTGGCGCACAAGAAATCAAAAATTTTTTATTGAGGTGTCATATTATGATAAGTGATAAGATGATCTCAAGTGACCGACTTATGTGATTTTAGCTTTCAAAGTAAATTTGGAGGTGAATTAGAGCAAAAAACCGCTTTTGGAAGAAAATTACTGTAGGAAACTTAATGAATCTTCAATATAATTATCTCGTCACCAAACTAACCTAGAAAGGTCAAACTTCGTGTATAGGGTTAGCTGATGACCAGAATTTCACCTCTTGAATATGGGTCAAAATGGATCCAAAATGGCGGAGTGTAGAAATTTTATAATAATTAGAGGATTAATAAACCTGAAAAAGCTCAAAATAAAAACTACTCGCCTGCATTATAAGTGGGAAAAATCACAAGCATTAACCTTTATGAGAAAAAGTTGGTCATCTGTCATTTTGGATCTATTTTGGTGAAATTCTAGTGGTCATATTGTTATCTCTAACCAAGTCTACATAGAATGTTTGAGCTCTTCAAAGTGTATTTGGTAAGTAGGTAGTGTAGAAGATTTATAGAATTTTATAACTCAAAATAACCTTTGCCTATATGATATGAACCGAGCTATTTCCATAAAATGATATATACATGGAACAAGTTAACATTATTAAGGGAAAAAACCTATGAGCGTAATGCGCATGCGCGAGTAACTTGACAGCTGTGTTCTATACATTTTAAAAGCGAGAGGAGTTGCTTACTTTTGACTATATAATATGAACCGAGCTGCCAATGCTAAACGAGTGGTCTAAGATTACCGAACCAAGGAACCGGTTATCAAGTCAATCGCGCATGCGCATCACGCTCATACCGTCATACCGGCTTATTTTTCCCCAATAATGTTGGTATGTTCCTTTTATTCGGGGTACAGTCGCAAAGTAGTCGCCCTCTTGCGGAAGTTTAACGAAATGCTGAAAACACGATACAGTACATTGTCTCTTATGTGAGATTTTTTGTTTTTCGAAAATATCGTGAAAACGATGGAGTTTTAGAAAAAAATTAATATAACTGAATTTACAGAACGTGAAATTTTCTATTAAATGGTGCAAAACGTTTTCATTTACGTTGCATCTGTCAGGAGTAAATGTAAAATAAACTTACCAAAAATCAGCTGATCCAAGTTATCTACAGTATCAAAGATTGGTGTGCTTATCATTTTTTTATTTATATGACTATTGTATGATTGAAGATGCTGTTAGAAATATCCGAAGTATTGTGATCTTTATTTTGATAAATAGAAAATGGGTCGAAATGCATTAATTTCTTATTATATTAATGTTTGGTGATCCTCATTTTGGCGCTTACTCCTGACAAATGCAACGTAAATGAAAAACTTTTGCACCATTTAATAGGCAATTTCATGTTCTATAAATTCGATTATTATGATTTTTTTCTAAAACTCCACCGTTTTCACTATATTTCCAAAAAAAAAACACAAAATCTTCTACAAGAGACAATGTACTACATCACGTTTTCATTATCAATCGTCCAATATTTTACCTACATCGACACTAGCGCGCCATGCCTACTTGTATCCCGAATACATAGGTTAGAGGGAATAGCTCGGTCCATGTTATATAGTCAAAATGTAAGACTAACCAGTCCGACCAAATGAACAGTTGCCAATCTCTTGATAGCTAAATAGAGTATTCACATTGTAGCATGAATTGGCGTGTTGGGCCAGACGAAGCGAACGGCCGATCCTGGGATTTCCAGGATTGTGCTTGGTCGCTTTGTCTCGTTCAACGCAGAGACGTTTACGCAGTATCTATTTTAACGACTTCGCGAGCACTTCAACGAGGTTTACATGATCTTAAGTTTTTTTCGTATTTAATGCCATTGAGCATGTTTATTTAAGACGCAACTTTTGATTGCCCCTTATGCGGGGGGATCCGCAGTACAGCATGTGATGGATGTTCTAATTAATACATCGACATTAACTTCTAAGCTCGCGAATAATTGTACAACATACTCATAAAATTGGGCAAACATACGAATAAAACACACTGGGGGAGAAATAATGCACAACCATTACCGCATACACCCACTTTTTGCAACATTGCCAAATTGTGCTGTTTTGTCTATACTTTGAGTCGTCTCTGATTCAAGATAAGTAATATTTCTTGCCCTTAGGAACCATGTTAATATCTATATCTCTCAAATTTAAGATGTTTGAAGCTCCTCAAGATTTCCTCAAATTTCAACTATCCGCCATTATAGATGAGTTTTGATATTTAATGGGTTACACAGCGAGTCCAATTGATTAATATAACACTAAGCCAAAAATTCCTTTTCATATGATTTGAAATTCATTTTTTTGAATGTTGAAAGGATTTATATGCTTTTGAAACGCATTTATGGATAAAATACATTAAGAAATAATAGTTTCAACAGGGCTCGTGGTATTTTTGCCCGAAATAAAACATATCTAGGTACATAGAAATTACGCCATAATGCACGTGTATTATTTGGTTGAAAATGTAACTGGAGATGGAAATACTTTTCAAGTGTATTTTTCTTCAAGCTACACGCATTTGCTATATAAAAATTCGATGAAAAAAATTTAACAAAAAAGTCAACGTTCAATATATCCCCCATTTCACGCATCATAGCAACAAACGCCTTTACCAAGTAATTTATCACCGCTTAGCGAGTATTGCTTCCACGTTCGTCGCTGTGGTCAGCGGTCACGAACCCACAACTACCGATTGGATCACCTATCAATTTCAACTCTTTATGCGCTCGAGAAATTAAATTCGAATGAAATACAACAGCGTAAAAAAATTTCCGAAGAACGAAAACAGTTCTTGTAATAGGAAACCGCAGAAACGCGTGGTGTCTTCATTAGAACTACAAACTAGTGGCAATTATTCGCTTATTACTACGCTAAAATCATAAGGTTGAAAGTTTATACAAAAAGTTAAATGCGGAAAGTTATAGAAAGAGCTTACACCGAACTTAGTTACGTCTGTTTATTAATATCCGTGCCCTTATCGGTACCCGCACTACCCGTTACTCGTTCATTTTAAAACACCTGATACGAAACATAATGAGTACACGCGGTTACCTGCTTATTACCCCTTTTATGAGTTACATTGTTAAATTAGGCTGTTATTTTGGCCTATCTACGTCTACTTCGTGTAACCAAGGTACAGAGTACACACAAAACACGAAAGTAAAGAGCTCGATTTTTTGGATCGCGATATGAAATTAAAATCTCAATTGGATCGAATGAAAAAGAGTAAACGAAATGATAAAGGCTTTGCAGTTCGTATACCGCGGTAAGATAGAAAAGAAGGGAATGAAATAACTATCTTTAAATCGCCACACTGTGTATACTTTTGACTGTGTAAAAATCATTAATTCCCACGCCAATTCTCCCCTATTTCGTAACAAACACAAAGTATATTTTTCAAAAATGAGAATTAAGAGAAAAAGAAATCGACTTTTTTACGCTGGTAACGATACCCAGATTATGTACAAATCATTTCTATCCCACTGGGTATGAAAATATAAATTTTTATTTTAAAAATATAATTTACCAGCTGCTTTTGATTTTGTAAGTCCCCCTCCATCAACCCTATTCAGCTGGCCATTCGTTTCAACTGAATTCAAAACTTATAAATATAAAAGTAGGGATAATATTTTCATTACGATAAAAATTAACATTTCACGTGGATAAGTCACGAGTGTCTTTGGCATCGCTCATCTCTGATATAAATGGATCCTTAAAAAAGGCAGCTTTTTTACTGGACGCTTGCAAAAAATACCAGTTGAAATATTCGTCAAAAACTTCATGATACAGGGTTACTAGGTCCGAAAAAAAACCGCATCGTGTATGCCTCTAAATAGACTTTATTATCGAGGTTAATTCCGTGAGCCGACTATAGGCGTAATATAGACGTGACGCCGTTTTCAAAAGCTATTAAGCGTATACTTACGCAAGAAAACGCGCGCGAATCCTTTTCAATTAAAATTTGATTTCCATCGCCAGCCCTCTGCGTATTATTAAATTACCAAAGCGAAACAAACCGCCTCGTTATAAACGTTAAAATTTAAAATAGCCGGATTACTCTAAATGACGATGTAGTACCTACAACCAAATCACCAACCGAGACGTATGTTAATCCTTTAATTAGTTCCTGAAACGACCTCCGCGCCTCTTTAATAGCTTGTAAAAATTCATCGAAGATTTTTTTATATGCAAATTTTGGTCAGATATTTTGGTTAATACTTACTATCACCAGCATTCTCCTTATAGGTGGAAAATTATTTTTAAACATAATCGTTGAATTGCATGCCAATGGAGTAACATAGCGTGAAAGAATAAGGCACACGTTATGCAAAACTATTAACACTTGATGCGTTGTTTTTGCGGCGCTTGTTATGCAAATATATCGACGTGAGTGTGACACGTAATAGTCACCTTATTGTTCAGTGGAAAAACGCGAATCATCGTTGCACATACGAGATGCAACGAGATAGGAAACAACGCAGTATTATGAAATGACTCGTTGCTTCAGTTTCAAAGTAGACTAAATACGATATACATGGAAATGAATCTAAACAAATCGTAAAATCCCCTCTTGCTCTTCATCTCCATTTGTAGTTTCCAATTAGACCATGGCCACTCGTGAAGACCCCAGCGTGAGCTTCTTCACACTTCAACGTGTATAAAATAACATTTCAGCGATCCTCGACCGCTTCCCCAGGTTCTACTTGAATTTCCAATCTCGATATTATCGACACGACCTCGCCGCGTCAAAAAATACCACTCTATAATTGGTAATACGAGTTTAAAATGGAAAACCTATTTTGCCACGATGCCGCACGGAGCGCAAATACGCGTATTCACATTCAACGCCGGAAGTGTGGCTTTTTATGAAAACTCATCGAATTAGTTCTATCATCAATTTTGTAAGGCGCGTATATTTATCGATATTATAGAAATATAAAAGACATCCGAACTCCCGCGCTCCTTCGAAAAGTAATTTTTACGCGTAAATCGAATCCTAAACCGTACGTTCGCAGCGCGAAAGCTTTTTAAACAAATTAACGCCGTAGAGGGTCATTAAGCAGGCGAGTGCTCTCATGTGGTTTGTTCGAGTACCGACGGTAATGTTTGTAGTTATACGGGTGCCGGATTCGGTATTGGTTTTATTCGCATTTTTAAACTGTGTTTTCATACGTTCGCCCTCGCATCATTCTATAAAGCGGCCGCATTTAGGTATAAAAACGCCGATTGTCGGTTTCAACCAATGCCAAATAAATCTAATGTAATTGATTTTTTCCTCTATCTTCGCCTTTTTTTGTTTTTCTTGATGCGGTCGTCAACGAAGCGAAACGTTAATTGGCATCTTTCTTCAATGGGCTATGTAATAAGATTTTGGAAATGTTTGGAAAAAATTCACGGGCAAAAATAATTGGTTGAAATAAAGACATAAGTAGGTACATAAAAAATACAAATAATAGTAATGTTATGGTAAATATCTCACTTTATATGAGTTATATTTACTTTTAGAACGTGACATTCATTTATAAAATTTTTAAACTCGAAAAATTTGATGTATGTAAATAAAATTTTTCAAGTCAAAAAATGAAAATTTTAAACATTTTGAAAATACAAAAATCGTAACAAAGATGAATCGAAAATTGTTCTTTTTTTTAATTGTTATCAATAGCCTTATATCAAGAAATCACATCGTCCCTCAAAATTTCAATGTATAATTATATATAAACTTAATTTCGAAATTTGATGAAATGAGTGTATCATACAGTACCTCATTGCTTTTAAAATTTGGGTTTTATGAATTAGGATTTTCCAAAAATATACGAGACCCTCAAGGCTTTAGATATTGGCAATTCCGATATTTTTTCACGAATGATGTTTTAAATGATTTGGCAACTTCTGAGACAATATAGTTTTCCATAGCCACCAATATAAGATCAATTGTGTTATTATCAACACAAATTTCAATGAATACGACTGACTGCACAAGAAATGTACACATTAACTAACACGTTCAAATAATTTGAATAGTAATGGAGCTTTTAAGATCCTCACAGAGAGCTCTGTACGGCAGTTTGTATTACTCACGAAATGTTTCTGTATAATATTTTGAAATTACTCAGAAATTTTCTTCTTTCAGAACAAGGTCTTATTGCAATTGTGAGTTATCCAACCAACTCTTACATGTTGTTCAATTCTCAAAGCTAAAACTATTTTGCTATTCTTTATATTATTCTCTATGATGAAATCTAGATTATAGTCTGTATTATGGTTCGAGTGAGTCCACACTTCTTAATTCCAACGGCGAAGTTCTTATTTTACTAGAAAAATTTGGCGATTTTATTGATACCAAAGCACATACCACCACTGCATTGTCTATATATATATTTTTTTTTTCATGAATTATTCTCTAGTTTATTTCTCATGCCTTGGATACGAGTGAATGTAGTAAAAAATTTGACCAGTTGCAAAGATAAATCTCTGACAACAGAAATTTTTCACAGAGATGAAAGTAGGAATTTTTTGATTATTTTTGACAAATTTTAAACTATCCTCACTTTGAGATGCTCTTCACTGTAGGTACATCAGTTTTGTTTTTTTCTGTAACTTCAGTATGTATTATCTATCTTCAAAACATCGTCAAGCCTGTGCTTATTCATTAGGTCATCAGTTCGTTGCATCCTGTACATTAGATTTGCAGCTTTTTTTATAGGAAATTTGAATGCTATGAGCAACAAAGAGATTTTCAATAAATTCACTTTTTAAAAGCAATTTTTCGAACATCCCTCATGATTACAGACTTTTTTCTTCCAACAGTTCAGAATTTATCATCTGTGGTAGTATTTTTATACCATTTCAAATAACAACCTACCTGGATTGATTTTAACACACAAAGTACTGTGCGAGAAGGGAATATTAATATCAATTCTACAGTATAGCAGTAATCAATCAATTTGAATAATATTAAAAATCTTCTGGCTCTTGAATCATATAGAATTAAAATAAAAATGTACTTCAAAGATTTCACCTCGCTACAAAATAAATAACACGCTCACGACCTACGAACTCGCAGAAAAATCGACATTCCCAAACGGGAAATTCTATCACCCCAAAACAGCCCCAAGAATAGGAAGCTGTTGCATTTGAACTCATCGGCGGTGACCTCGTAACGGGAATATTTTTAATTAGAAATTTCAAATTAGCCGAATATCGCCAGCGGGAGTTGGCAATACTCTTATAAAGGAATGTTTGTAATAATTGCTTTTTCTATTCCGTGTACGTATATACGCTTGGCCACAGCAAAAAATTACCTTTAGTACAACGAATCCTTTGAGATCGGTAAGGCGCGAAATTAGTGGAAATAATAAAATAAATTTAAACTCTATTGTGTGGCAGATTTCTCGGCGAAATGTGAACAATCTTCGTTATGAAGCGGTTAACAAATAGGATGAGATGTGAGTCGGGCGATGTGATTGATATAGAAATTTCCAACAATAAGATACACCGCAACATATCAACTCGAGCGTCTGGGCGTTATTAATTTCTTTGCAACGAGAGGCATATTTCATTTCCGCGTGTATTAATGGTAGAGAGTTTCTTCTAATCAACGCCTAATTTAATTTTACTTTCGAGGAATAAATATTTCATTTTTTTTACTGGCTTTTCTTGTTACGTGAAGGAAAATATAATAAGAGAAGTTCGACTGAAATTTTACTTGTTCCTTTGGCTTTAAGAAGCACAACAGAAGAATGAAATATTCTTTTAAAAATATATTACAATAAGGCTCACACGTGTATTTGAAGTAAAACTGGTAAAGGTTTCACATACATCGTATTAGGCGTATAAGATCAAAGTTGCTCCATGAAAATACAAAGGCGGTAACGTACTTCTATATAAATTGTACACAAATAATTCACATACGTATTTGATAAGAAAAACTACACGACGGTATAAATTTCGCCCTCGTGTATACGCGTAACCAAACATTTGTCTTAAATATCTGCACCGCTACTAGGCGAAGAAAAGCTTGACGAAAAATTTTGTACGCTGGTAATTAAAAACCGCCTTCTCGTCATAAACAAATTACACGGCGCTTTCAAAATATCGTGTGAACTGTGGTGTAAATTCAAAAAGACACATAATCAAGAAAGGTAATTAAGACGTAGACAGTTCGAGTAATAAATTACGAAGTAAAATAGATGTTAGATGCCAAAAATCTTTATTTCACATGAAAGGGTTTCTTTACGTATCGGTAGAAAAGTTTCGCAGCAGCGCATAGACCTGAGATGCTTTTCCTCAGCTAAAACATCACCGCTATCGTATTTCACGCCGTGCAATATACACCGCACATACCGCTTAATTATCAGTTTAAACCAAGATGAATGCAACAAATGAATCAACCTTTCTGGTATAAATTATAAACGGTGTTCTAGTCGCATTGAAGGAAACCTTTCTGTAACGGCTGTTTCTTATTTTGGAAATATCTGATTTTCTTTTTTCAAATGAATAGACTAAAATTCAAACTGCAATGGTAAAGTATACGTCGACTTTCGCACTTTTTCAAATTCGAACAACGGTTATACTTGATGATTATGCTATTCACTATTTGGCTGATAAAAAAGAATAACAAAATGATGTAACAGATTAGTTGGATTATGGAAACGCCATTTCAACAAAACATCTTTTTTTCCGCCACTTTCCTCGTAAGCCTATTTTGGTCCGGTATTTTCCTTATTGTAAACACTCGCTTGGCGTTTTTTATTGCGGAGTGTTGCTCGATGAAAGGCCTGTCAAAGTGTTATTTTTCGTGACATTTGAGTGTTTGAATTTCATAATGAGAAACACGTTTACATTTATGTTCAGGTTGAACAGTCCTGCTCACTTGGCACGATGGGAACAGGTACAAAAAGATGTAGAGAATACCGGCACATATCAACTCACCGAAACCGAATTAGTTTTTGGAGCGAAATTGGCATGGAGGAACGCGGCACGTTGTATTGGAAGAATTCAATGGGCGAAATTGCAGGTATTTCATTGATACATATTTGAAAAATATTACATTGAATGGAAATAGCATTTGTATAATGGAACCAATTCCTAATAATACATATCATCCGAAGTAATGCAAACGACAACACAGTAGCTGCTGGATCCATTTCAAAGTACCCCACAAATTATATATTTGAGGTATATCAACCCAGCAACAAGCACTTTGACAAGGGATTAATCGGCGAAACGTCTTATTCATTATGAAAAAGGTGGTCTTTTAAATCAGCAATGTTTACCTCCATCAATGTAGGTATGTCCGCGTATTTTCGACCGTTCATTATTTATTAATATTGTGATAGATGGTATACACGTTTCTGCCACTCTAACTGAATCTCAAGTTTTTGATTAATCGTTCCTAGTACGCTACTGTGTTTAATCACGTTCGAAATGAAATATACTAGTTTGTTTCGACTTTTTTCACATTACCGATGTCGAGCTTGGTGCTCTTCACGAAAACCACATGAAATCTATCTCTATGTATGTCATCCAACTTTCTATTTCATCAAGCTTGCAGTTTAGATGAGGATTCAAATAATTCAGAGTTGTTAATGAGCGTTATATACTTACCTGTGAAATGTTTATCTAAATTTTCAGGTGTTCGATTGTCGAAGCGTTACCACAACCAGCAACATGTTCGAAGCAATTTGTAATCATATTAAATACAGTACCAACAAAGGAAATATAAGGTTTGTTCTCTAAAATCATCCTATGTGATAAATGTATAGCTATATCGTTGTCTGACATTTACAGTATTTTCAAATGTCCTTTCATTTTAATATCAAACTATGTAAGTATGTTTGTATATAATATCGGTATGATACTTAAAAGTTTGATTTCAACAAATTGAAAAGATAGCCTAGATTCCAACACTCTCTCAAGCCATAATTCTGATGATATATCTATCTAGGTATATCTACAATTGATACGCATATGATATCATATTGCAATAGAATGTAATATCAATAAGAAATTTAATCATCGTGGTACCCAATTGATATTCTCTAAATCCTACAGCGACATATCCTCTCATTTGACCAGTAAAATGAGGATAAGGTAGAAAAGTAATATAAACTCACCTCGCAGCATGATGATGAACATGATGTTATCGGAACTGACATTAAAAGAGAATACGAACAATAAGGAAACATTTACAAATCTTCGAATTATAATAAACACCATCACTGCATCAAATTATAACACTGTCGCTAAAATTTTACCGCATATTCAACATGTGGCACATAATATCTCTTCAACTTTACATGCCGAATAAAAGCAAATAAGCACTGAATTCATTACCATTAATTTCGTCTTTATTAGTATTTACTGTGAAACTTTTTTTCAACGCGTTAACAGTACTATCTATTGCCGTTATCATCACTCATCTTATAAAATTTGTAAACAAAATGGCGGATTATAATATTATTACATTATCTATGTAAGTAGTAATTTCTCTATGGATAATTTTTGTCAGCTGATTGGTTCTCATAGTTCTCATAGTTTGTTTACCCATTTATTTTTTTTTCTACTTTTTCTTTTTTTTCTCTTACTTTTCTTACAATATTTCGCAAAAATAAATTTTCGAATTTATACTTTATAATTAAGGTTTTTAACATAGGCAATAGATATTTATTTGATATTTTTAGTTGTATACTGGAATGATTATGATTAGTTTCAAATGTTGAATCATCGAATGTAATAATTTCAGTTTACAGCAAAAAAGCGAATAAAAAAAATTATGAAGTAGAAAATTTCAATATTGGAATTAGTGAAAATCAGGAAATAAAAATAATATCGCAAAAACAGATATAATTTTCATGAAATCGCCAATACGAAAGCATAAAAAACATTCGAAATTTGCTTTCGAACTGAATAGTAGAAATGGTAATCAATCATGTTCCGAAATAATTGAATACATCGTATAAAATAATCTTTGGTACCTATTTTATAAAAATTCGTCCGCGTGGAAAAGTTACCTAGTTTTTTCAATCACAGATTGGATCTTTGAACCTTTCATTTGTTGAGGTTCAATCTGTAATCCTGTATAGAAATAGATATAATTATACTAATCTATTAAAATGTAATCAGCCTAATACCACGATTCATTATATTTCAACTATAGTTATACACAAATACCTACGCGTACTGTCCATATTATATTAACATTAGATGTTAACGTATTTATTCACTCACTATTTTTCATTCAATGCAGCAAACAATTTTAGAAAAGTTCCATAAATCGTTCAAAAAACAATTTTCATTACAGATCCGCTATTACCATATTTGCTCAACGTACCGACGGAAAACATGATTTTCGTGTATGGAACCCTCAACTATTATCTTACGCAGGCTACAAAAATGCCGATGGTACTATCACCGGTGATCCCGCCAACACGGAATTTACAGAAGTAACAATTTTTTTAGGCCTCTCAATAGCAAATGCATGTCTGAAAACGAAATTCTATACTCAGCGATTGTCTAGGTATGCCTAAAATTAGGCTGGAAAAGCAAACGAACCGAATGGGATATACTACCGTTAGTATTATCAGCAAATGGACATGACCCAGATTATTTCGATATTCCACCGGAATTGATTCTAGAAGTTCGTTTAAGTCACCCCACGTAAGTTCCAAACATATTCAGGCATTCGTACAACTCTAGTTATTGGTGAAATTATGGAATAATTCATTTTTCGGTATTTTAGGTACAAATGGTTCGAAGAAATGGGATTAAGATGGTATTGTGTTCCAGCTGTATCAAACATGATGTTTGACTGCGGAGGTTTGCAATTCACCGCTTGTCCTTTTAATGGCTGGTATATGAGTACCGAAATCGCGTGCAGAGATTTATGCGATCCACAACGTTATAATATTTTAGAGGTATAAAAAGCATAGCTCTTGTTTTGAAAGCTCTCCCCATTCTAAACTTCATCGACGTTAATATTTCCACAACGAATGAGGTTCTCACTCAAACACACAATACACTACGTTTAACGATATATAAATAAAAATCACTCTTAAGGGTATACAAAAATACCCACTCTACCTCGTAGAAATACTGCGAGAATTATTGAAAAATAATGTAAAATCTTGATACGCAATTTTATTACACAATTCTACGTATAGACTACAACCGTACTTCGCGAGTTTCCTTACAAAGGTTTTAATTAAAAAGGAAAAAGAAGTATCTTTGTAACGCCTAAAGCTTTCACAATATTTAATAGACCGTTTCATTGCGAAATTTACGAAGAAAGTAAAAAATTTACACGTATCTAATAGTAGTGACCTTAATTCGGACACTACACTGTGTTCAGTCTTCCGATGAACGGGTTATTAGCTTCCTTTTTATTACATCGCTAAAAAAGCTCAACACATTGACGCCCGTAGATATATGTTTGTTTCGCGCTCTGGGTTGAAATAATTTTTTACCTTTTATTTTCATTCTTACCTACTTGCGCGTATTTTTTTTTTTTTTTAGAAAAAATAAATTCTAAAGTTATGCTATATTTTATAGAAAGTAGCTAAAAAAATGGAGCTGGATACTAGAACAAATATGTCCTTATGGAAAGATAGAGCATTGGTTGAAGTGAATATCGCAGTTTTACATAGTTTTCAGGTTAATTTTTTTTCCAGTTAGTAGGTAAATTAAATTATGATAGAATTTCGAATTAATTTTTTGCATGTGTCGTTGATAGCTTCAAAATATAACTATAATGGATCATCATACAGCAGCCGAATCGTTTATGAAACATTATGAAAACGAGCAAAGGGCTAGAAGTGGATGCCCTGCTGATTGGGTGTGGATTGTTCCACCAGTGTCATCTTCCATTACTCCTGTTTTCCACCAAGAAATGTGTAACTACACGCTGTATCCGTTTTACGATTACCAGGTATAACATAAGTGCTCAAGCATACGAGTATACCAATTGTTAGAAAATGCGATCGTATTTTTAATAAAATTAACTTATGCGCAGGAAGCTGCCTGGAAATTACACGTATGGAAGAAAAACCAGGGTACCGGTAAAACCAATAAAATTCAAAGGAAATTCCATTTCAAACAAATCGCTAGGTATTTCAAATCAACACGTTTAGCTACGTACCATCAAACAAATGCATAAAAATAGATAAAGTGCAGTGCAGCTCTACCTATCTGACGTCCTTGCACATTATTTCAAGCGTTCGAGTTGAATTTCAATATCACTTTTTCAACACAATAGGGCATTTTGAAGAGCAAATCAATTTTTTCTCGAGTACCTGTGTCGCGTACCTATTGATTTGTAAAAGTTATTATTGAGGTCGTCGGATTGGGGATTTTCAGAGCATTTGAAATCATATACGATTAAATGTCGTTGGTTTTCATTTGCTCATGTACTACAAGTGCCACTTAAAAAGTTAAAACCTAGGTGTTCGACGACTTTTATCATTAATACATCAATTTCCATTTATTTCAGAGCGGTCAAATTCACTTCAAAACTTTTCGGACAAGCTCTATCTAAACGAATTAAAGCGACTATATTGTACGCTACGGAAACTGGAAAATCCGAAATGTATGCTCAAAAATTGGGTGAAATATTCGGTCACGCTTTTCACTCACAGGTTTGTGATTTATATGGATTTGAAAAAGAAATCATTTATTACCAATATAATACTTCGAATGACATTTCGATGATTTAACTGAATGAAGTACAGAATTCTTCAGTAGGTATTAATTAGATGTAATTATTAAATAATATAGGTATAATTGAATTGGTATACATATTTGTAACCGCTACTCAACCATTAAAAAATAAATTATCACAATAAAACTTGAAAAAAAAAAAAAAATTAAAAAAATGAGTGTATAAAAATATGAAACTAAATTAAATGTGAACAACTTCTCATCAAATTTTAAACGATATCCATGCCAACGCTGTTTGTATTATTATAGAAGTGTCCAAAAATATAGGTATGAAAAAAAAGATGGTTATTTGTCACAGGTAATTTATATTGTCATGTGCCTATGTTAATGATCTGAAAGGTATAGATATTGAACCTTCCTCTTACTATTACTCCTTCCTGAATCAGGTAGAATTTAATAGCTGTTGTTTACATTAGAAACTCAGGTAATGAATTTAAAATCTCAAATTATTAATTTTGAATGTTGAAAGAAATCAAAAAAAAATCAATTTAAGCACATAAAAAAATTATTGTCTATAACCAGAAATTAAAGAAATAAAGAAAGGAATATAAAAACTTATACATACTGTACGTCCAATTGAATCCCATGCAGGCAAAGAAGTAAATTCCCTTTTATGATAATTCAAAATTAATTCAAAGTACTTTCGTATTACATCACTGGCTATAAATGTGTTGTGATTGGTTGTGAAAATAGAAATCAGTGTTACCAACGTGTTATATAATTATATACTTATTGGTTGTTAGTTGAAAGGGGATATGGCGTTTTCTCTTTATGGAGTTCAATCGAAAGCTCGGTATACCTGCACCTAAAAAGTAAATTAATGATCATATATGTATTTTGATTAATTATACAAAATAATTTCAAATAAAGGAATGGGAAAAATAAATAAATAAAACGTTGTCTAAAAAAATAAAATTCAAATTTGAAAGCCAAAATGCAATAAAAGTTATCGTGAAAGAATACTCGAAAAGTTTCGATTAATGTACGTGTATAATGCAAATATTTAAAATTGACAACTCACGTCTCCCTTATGATCAGGTTGTACGAATGGATGAATACGATATGAGCAGTATCGAACACGAAGCAGTTCTACTCGTTGTTACATCAACATTCGGTAACGGAGATCCACCTGAAAATGGACATGTGAGAAGGTTTTTTAAGAATAATTTAAGCTTAAAAATCATTTTATGATCTTTTTACTTCGTTATTTTTGTCGCACAGTCATTCGCTCAGAGCCTATATTCGCTGAAAATGGACCACCAACAGACAATGAATAATGGATCGTTAAAAGAAAACACCGCATTCAGGTAATTATATACGCCCTGCAGGCTTTTATATTGTTTCATTTGCGAATCAAAATGTCTAAAACAAGTTTTAAAAAAAACGTATTCTTAGCTCGGCATCGTTCATTAAAGCCAACAGCTTGCCAGAACAGGCTATCGCCGAGAAACAATGCAAGGCTAGGAATTCATTCGACGACGACTTATTCGGACCTCTTGGAAACGTGAGGTAGGTTTCAAAGAAAAGGAATTCAGAAAGCCTAAATATTTGCATAGGTTTAGACGTAACACTGTTGAATTCTTAGGTTTGCGGTCTTCGCTCTCGGCTCGAGCGCATATCCTAACTTCTGCGCGTTTGGTATTTACGTCGACAATTTACTAGGTGAATTAGGTGGCGAACGGTTGGTAAAAGTTACCAATGGTGACGAAATGTGTAGTCAAGAAACAGCTTTTAAAAAATGGGCCGCCGAAGTTTTCAAAGTAAAGTTTACTCTGAATTCTGACATGAGATTTTTTTCAATTACGTAAATGCACGTGAAATTAAAATCACCTTTTTAGGTCGCTTGCGAAACATTCTGTCTGGAAAATGAAGACGGAACTTTAGACGAAATTGATCAAATGTTACACGACGTGAAAATATCCGCTTCAACGGTACGATTCAGAGATGCTAAAGAAGAAGTACCATTGAAAGGTTTAACTTACGCTAATTCATCATAATTGAAGTATTAACTCGATGATACGAATGCCCGAAATGTTTCATTTTCAGGTCTAGCTCGATGCCATAATCGTAAAATCAGCAAAGCTGTTTTACAATCGAAGAAAAACCTTCATAAAGATGTGAAAACTGATAGGGCAACATTATTATTAGAATTATCTATCGAAGGTTGCACCTATGAACCTGGCGACCATGTTGGTGTGTTCCCGTGCAATCGTAAAGAATTAGTCGACGGAATTATCGCCCATTTGGAAGAACCGAATCCAGATAAAAGCGTCGAATTACAATTTCTCAAAGAGAAGCAAACTTCGACTGGTAGGTTTCGTGGCATTTCTCTTTGCAGCGTCAGATTCATAGGTTTTCATATTCTACGTTTGCTCGTTTTTTTTTTGTTTTTTTTTTTTCGTGTAATTATATTACGTTTCCCCCTTCCTCTCCTCCTCATGAAAAACTGGGTTTACCATGGAGTACTATGATATCGAAGATTCAAAGTTTTATTTTCTCTTTGTCGCTAGAAAAAAATTCAATTATGATATTCAAATCTATATGTATCTGGCTATTTTTTTTTCGAGCACAAAAATATATGAAAAAACAAAAGTTAAGAATTCCTGAAAATTTTTTTTAAATTAGAAAAAAAAAAAATGAAAAATAATAAAAATGTGATTTCAGATGATTGTAAATTAATATTGTTTTGTGAGGTAAGTATATTTTAATAAATTGTATTTATTCAATTTCTTATTTTGAAAAAGTTGCGATAAGAAAAAAAAATTAAGAAAAACTAATAAAATCAAAATAAAAAAATTTTCCTTCACCCCCCCCCTCCGTAAAAGCCCATATAGGATGATTAATTCACTTAACTAATTGAATTAAATAGAATTTCATATAATAAAAAAATAATATAATAATAAAAATGATTTAATAAAATTAATAATCCTAACAATAAAAATTAATGAATAATTCAATAACAATTGAAATCGTCATTTTAATATACACAATTAATTCAAACAATACGAACAAATAAATTCAAGATAATAAGTACATTTATTATTTTTTTTTTTTTACCTATAACTATTCGAGATTTCAGTATTTTTTAAGTAAAAAATTTATTTTCATTCAAATTTATTATATTTGATTACATTTAATAACTGAGCATTATTTTTCCAAATAATGCTCCATTTTCATTTTTGTTAATATTGTCTTGTCAAAACACATGATTCTTAGTTATTAAAAAACAAATAAAATAAAAAACTACGTACCAATATCGAAATATAAATAAATTATTATAATTTAATTTTTAAATATAATTTATTAAAGTTATTAATTTTGGCAGTAATAATTTTTTTAGAAGAGTTTATTAATTAAATAGATAATGGTAATTTTCGGTTCTCAGTTCTCAGTGAAAATGCATAAAAAAGAATTTTTTCGGGGTAGAGGAGGGGAAAAAGTTTAGAAAAATTTCTCCATGCACAAACAAGCTCAGAAATGTGTGCCTCTAGCCCCTGTGGCTGTACACGGCACGTAAAATTAATTTAAAAAAATAAAAAAAATTAACAATTAAATTATGTACTAAATTTGATTTTTATTTCTAAATTATACTTAAATTTAAATTTAATTTTCCATTTATGTTGCAAGTATAATTAAAATCATGGGGATTCCGCCTCGAAACCTTTCCCTTAAGTATGACTTCACCCCTAATATACGTAGTACGTGCTTACCCATATCATTTTTATAATATTTATTGCATAAATTAGAAGTACCAATCTAATGACCTTTAAAAAATAAGAATTTGAAATTTTAGAAAATATAATTATACTTACGATGTTTTAAAAAAAAATAAAAAATAAAAAAACTTCATATAAAATAAATAAATAAAATTTTTATTTTTCAACAAAAAAAAATCTTATCGATGGATCTTTTTTTCTTTAATTTTTTAAATCACATCAAACGAAGTAACTCTTATGAAAATGTGTAAAACGAATATTTCTACGACACCTCTTCACATCCTGTGATAGCGTATTTTACCACAACCCACCGCAACCAAAATGCTCTTAAAATAGGGTACCTATCTAAGATCGCTTCATAAGCGTATTAGCGTATAATTCGCATGCACACCATCTAATACAATACGTGCGCCAGAATTAAAAGCAATTAAATCTCGTACGAGAATCGTAGAAAATACAATGAGCATGAAAGAAAACATCGTGTTCTTTTCGACGAAAAGAAAATGAAATGCAAACAGCGTTAATTAGAAGAAAAAGGGAGATGAACTGACGAAACCGCGAGTTATTATAGCGTACGTAAAGTATAATAAACAAGAGAAGAAAGTAGCTGGTATCGTGTATAGTTATTTCATAATAGGAATCATGTACTAAACGTCGGATGCAGCTGCGCGAATAAGAATCGACGATGAAAATGACAAAGCAGATTACGTACAGTGTCTTAAAGTAACCCGAAGATAGTATATAGCGAGACGCGAGATAACGTTGTATCGAGAAAGTTTAATCGAATTTCAAACTAAAATTGACAATTTAACGAATAATGATATGTATAAAATTATACTGGAAGTTAAGTACGCGATGAAAAATGACTATTATCTTTTTAGGTGTCGAATATATTTGGATGGCTCATGAAAAACTACCCTCTTGCTCATTACGTACACTTTTGACCAGATATTTAGATATCACCACACCGCCATCTCCCAACGTATTACGTTTCTTCGCCACCTTAGCCACCGATCAGGCGCATAAAGATAAACTGAATACTCTGTCTTCGGTAGGTAGTAGAAAAATGGGAAGCTTCGTCGTGTAAGTTATGTAACCTTTTCATCCATATTCGTGATTTATTATCTAGGATAGCGCCGCTTACGAAGACTGGAGACACTCGAAATTCCCTCATTTGTTAGAAGTATTCCAAGAATTTCCATCGGTTAAACCACCGCCAGCTTTACTTGTATCTCAATTAACTTTATTGCAACCCAGATTTTACAGCATTTCTTCGTCGCCTACTATATTCCCAAATCATATTCATTTGACTGTTGCTGTAGTCACCTATAGTACGCAAGGTGAGTTGATACTATGCGCCAACTGAGGTATAGAATTAATCTACCTTTGTGAATTGCTGGTTGCTATTTCACTGCTTTGAAAGGCTCCGTGGTTCAAGGTCAAGGTTATAAGATTCGTTCAAACTTGATATGAAGGTATTCGTACTTCAAAATTTAATTTCAATGAATTAATTTTTTGATTTATTTTTTTATTAGAGGCCATTAATTTCATGTAAAACTGGCCATAGTTGATATGGAGAATCTAGATTACTCTAATAAATTACAAAGGAACGCATCGGTTCGAAGCCTACTTTTTACTAAAAGGTAGCTCCATGTACAGTGTAAGAAAAATTAAAGTTGATAAAAGACAGTCATGTATCACGCAGTCCTTGCTAATTAAACAAAAATAGTCTAATAAAGTTTTTGCCTACCTTCAGAATTGAAGGAGCTATATTAATTTGGAGTATTTTCTTAACTGAAACTCCTTCAATTTCATAGATAAGCAAAACACTCACTCAACTATTGTTCTTCTAAGATTCAACTACCATACGTGAAATGAAATGAAATTCTAAAAACTGGTTTTTTTTTTAACCCTTGATTGGCACACATGGGTGAATTTCACGCATCGGTAATACAACCTCGCTGCGCTCCGGGGTAACCGGTTACTCATCCCTGTACACCCTTCATAGTTGAACGTTGCCACAATTTCTTCAGTTTGGGAATCTGTGTTAGTTGCATACATCAATTTTTGAAGGGGCAGATTTACTTCTGAATTTTTATGTAAATTATTCATTGCATTTTTCAGGTCGCAAAAATTGAAAATAAAACCATGCTATATTGTATTTCGAAAGATTTGCAAGAAAAAACATAGAAGAACAAATTGCCTATCTTCAATATTGAAGGTGCTAGAAATTTTCAAAGATTGTTCTATTCTATCCTATGTATGCTGCCCCTTCAATTTTGATATTATGCAATTTTTTTGTAATGAAATTCTGCATTTCAGCGAGTAAAAATAACATATTATATTTCAATTTCTTGAGTGACTCAGCACAATTTTTATTTTCTAATTTAAATTACTTTTATGTGTGCCATTAGAGGGTTAAGACGAATAATGACGTCACCGAAAAAATTAGGGTATTTTTTAATTCTTTTTTCAATTCAAAGATATTACATGAAAAGTAAATGAAGTCATTTATGTAACATCTGTGAAATTCAAGGAGCTATACTAATTAGAAATTTTCGATTGATTGTAATTCCTTCAAGTCTAACAAGAGACGAAAATGTTAATTAATTTTTTATACCTGTTCGAGTACTATTTACGGATTGAAAAAATTTTCAAAGACCCAAATTTCTAAATTCCTTTCTCAATGATGTCATCATTGTTATCTTTAAAAAAAAATACGTTCTTTGCTTTTTTTTCATTTCGTTGTTAGCACTTGAAGACTGTAAAAAAAATAGCTACTTAGATTAGTTTTTATCTCTTTAAAAACTTGAAGGAATTCAATCAAATCTTTCAAATTAATACAGGGTGTTCGACAACAATATGAGTTCTTTCATACCATATACTGATATATTCAGTTAACACTCATGCGATTTAGTTTGCCTACCCTACTTGCTAAAGGGACTAAGATGCAAGAGTTACAAAAAAAATTCATCATTTCATATTGATCAACTTGAAAATGTTTTATTTCATCATCCAAGATACATAATAACATGCTGTTTGTATCAAATTGTGTAGTATACAATGCAGTATTACTGACAAAAAAAAAATTGAAGCAACGAAAGAGGTAAGTGAGAAACAAAAAAAAGCATAAAAAAATTATGATAAAATTAATTTTTTTTTTTAACATATTTTGAAGGTGACATTGAAAAATATTTGATTACACGCCCTTGATAATAGTTCGTAAGCCTAGCTATACTCAATTTCCCATCGCAAGCTCTGTGTAGATGTGCTCTAGGCCTTGCTTATCTATAAATGCCAAAATAATTACATTTTTCTAGAATTTTTCCATGGCAATATACCTACTTGGGAATTTTTTCTCAAAATGCAAGTTAAGTATGTGCCAAAATTTCCGATGGGAGAATAATGGAGTTTAGGGAGGGGGCGGGGGTCTGGAATTATGAAAAATATGCAAAGAATCGTGGAAGAAATTGTTAATTTTTTCATATTTCTTACAGATTCCGTGATTTATTTTTATTTAAAAAAAAAAAAAATTGTACTATAAACATTACGTAATTTTTGTCCCCTAAAACAAATAAATATTAATATAATTATTTATTTTAGTTTTATTATTTTTTATTATTGATTAATTAGAATTATAATTGAATTGAATCGAATTCCATTTGATTTTTTTTGGGAGAGAATCAGAGCTAATAATTTTTTTTTTTACATGCCATGTACAGCAACAATGGCTAGAGGCACGAGAGCGAATTATATTTGATATTATTAATTCTGTGGATTTTAGAAAAATGAATACTTTATCAACTTGGGTTGTTATTTTAGTCCACAAAAAAATTGTAAAACAAATCATTTTCCAAACTTATACGTATATTTATAGAAAAAAAAAATGTTTTGTAATGGTAATTTTTCCAATATTTTTATGCACTTGTTAGGTGAGTTTTTAATAAAAAACGATAGCTATTACAGCCCACCTGATTTAGAAAGGGCGAACGGTGGAGGGGAAGGGAGGGTATTCAAATTTTGGCGTTTCAGACTATTTGTTATTATCTGACAAATGTTCAACTTTTTGATATATGTATAATTAATTATATAATTATGTGTAAGTATATATCGTATCTTAATGTAAATTTATAAACCTTCAGTTTGCGTCTGTTATAATGTTCCAACAACGTTTGAACCTTTAATCCGATTAAGCGTATATTTGAAGCATATGATTGTATCACACTCTGAAATGTTTAAGATGAAAAAAAAAATCGATACACCTAATAATGACGGATCACTCAAATTTTAAAAATTCAGCTCCAGTGGTACGGCACGGCTGCTTACATTTTTTAATATATTGTTTCTCTCCACGCAATTTGTTCATTATCACCAATTTTTTGTCGGTAACTCTGCACAGCAAACGATACATTTTAAAGCATGCTATATATTTTAATCTATGTTGGCTCATGAAATAAAAATTTCTCAAGATGATCACGAGTATAATTGAGAAAATATTTTTTAAGCATTTTGTAGTCTCGGTTCCTTCAGCAAGTAAGATAGACAAACCATTACACATGAATGTCACTTCTAAATGACACGAAGAAACTCAAATTGAGGTGAAGCACCTTGTATGACTTTTTTACTTTCATAGACAGGCAAAACTTTTTACGATATTTTTATTCAAATTTCGAAGCATTGTGTGTTAACCCGCCATAGGTAGTATGGAACCAGGATTGGAGACTCGTACCAACATATAGCTTAGCTCGCGAGTAGTTACTTGCGCCTAGTCTCAGCCCCTTATGTGTTCATTATATGCAACTATTTGTACATGGAAGTATAAAACATAATATTTTTTAAAATTTAAATGAAACTACTGATTTAAGTATCTACCGGGTGTCTATTCGATTTGGGTACCCTTAAGCGCAAAATTCCCTGAAATAGCTATTCAGTTAATTCGAATAACTTTAAATACGCGCTTGGTTGCCTCGTTAATAACATGAAAAATCTCAAAATTCTTAGCTTTGAATTATTATATTTCACAAATCTCATATAGTGTACCCATTTATGTAATAATTATAATTAACAACATTATGTTAGGGATTTTAGCGCTCTAGGGTACCCGAATCGAATAGACACCCGGTATGATCATAGAAAAAAAATTTGTGATATACATTTTTTGCCTATCTTCATTTTTGAAGGAGCTACAATGATTTAAAATTTTTCCAAAATTCCATTTTTTTAAATTTCATTAAAATCGTTCATCCAAGTACGTACCTAGGATGGTAGAAAAAACTCATTAAAAATTGTAGTAGACACTTTTTGCCTCTCTTCATTTTTGAAGGGGCTAACAATAACTTCAAATTTCTCTATGATTTTTTTTTTAATGTGACCGAAATCAAGGAAAAATTAAAATTCAAATATGTACGTTTTGCTTATCTTCAGAATTGAAGGTGTTTCAGCAATTCTTATCACTACACGGATTCGGCACTAGTTTTATTTTCCATCTTTATATTTTAATTTTGCGTGAAAAAATTGTTATATGTAGGTTTTACAATGGCTTTGATTCTGTCTATTATTTTTCATTCAATCCTCAGTCCTTCTTCGAAATATCTAATCATGAGTAATAAAAAATCATGGGGAAATTTGAAATTAGTTTAGCCCCTTCAAAAATGAAGATAGGCAAAAGGTGATTGCTACAATTTTCAATGCATTTTTTCTACCATCCTAGTACCTACTTGAATGAACGATTTTAATCAAATTTAAAAAAATAGAATTTAGGAAAAATTTTAAATCATCGTAGCTCCTTCCAAAATGAAGATAGGCAAAAAGTGTATGCTACAAATTTTTTTGCATATTTTTTTTCTATGATCATATGTACTTAAATCAGTACTTTCATTTAAATTTAAAAAAATATTATATGTTATACTTCCATGTACAAATAGTTGCATACGATGAACACATAAGGGGACTGGGACTAGGTGCAAGTAACTACTCGCGAGCTAAGCTACATGTTGGTACTAGTCTGCAATCCTGCTTCCATGCTACCTATGGCGAGTTATATAAAGATAAAAGTTCAAAAAACTTGATTTTTTCTCACTGCATATGTGACTACCTTTGGCAAAAGACTGGAAAAAGAGGCTTCCATCAGGTTCGTTTCTGGTCTACGTTTACTACAGTTCTGTGGTATAGTTATCCAGATCCTTCATTTCATCTATAGCCTGATAGGCTAGTTACAATTTATTAATAAAAATAATAAAGTAACGAGAATTTATCCAAATCTCTTATAGATGGAAAAGGACCTTTGCATTACGGTGTATGTTCTAATTACCTACAAGACGCAGCTGACGGTGAAGATGTGTACATATTTGTTCGAAGGTATTATATATTCTCAAATTTAATCGAATTATATGTTACGTTTCCAATTGGAATTCTGAATCGATTAAATTCCTGTTTTATAGCGCTCCAAACTTCCATCTCCCCGCAGAACCTTCCAAACCCTTAGTCTTGGTCGGACCTGGAACCGGTATAGCGCCATTTAGAAGCTTCTGGCAACATCGTGCAGCTCAAAAGAAAGTCAAAGGTAACTCGAAGCTAAATAACCAACCTAATTTTACTCTAAGCATCAAAAAAGTGAGGGATATTTGTAGAGGAGTTGAAATCTTGTTATTAAAAAAAATACGATAATAAAAATTGCTCCGTCGCTCTATTAATAAGAATGTCTCCATTCAAATTCCAATATCTATGAATTTCTTGTTTTCATGTACCTAAAACTTTTCAAGATTCGAATCGAAATCGCAAAAAGTGGAATAAAGTTTTTCACTCGTGTTTTGGAGGCCTGAATAAGGAACATCTTGGAAAACGTATTTTCATCATACACCAATTTTTTGAGGGGAGCTTGGTGGGGAGCCTATTTCAACATTTAGAAGCTTAAGCCTTCCATTCTCCCCTTTCCCATCACTAACCATACATCCTACGCATTCTATACACTCAGAGTTTTGTTTTACAATAGCGGTGAACAATCTTGGAAAAATGATATTATTCTTCGGATGTCGTTTAAAATCGCTGGATCTTTATTCGGAAGAAAAACAAAAAATGTTGGATGAAGGTGTATTAAACGAAGTCCATCTAGCTTTATCTAGGGAACCAAATGTGTCAAAAGTAAGTCATAATTCCTCGCCAACGTCTATATTTCATTATCAATTGACGATTAATTCGCAAAAATTTAGGCCTACGTTCAAGATTTGATGCGAGACGAAGCGGAAAAATTGTACAAAGAAATCGTTACAGAAAGAGGCCATTTCTACGTATGCGGTGATTGTAAAATGGCCGAAGATGTGTATCAAACGTTACGTGCAATTATTCAAGAACAAAGCGGCATGACACACGGTCAAGCCGACAATTATTTGTTGCGAATGAGGGTATGTACGATGAGGTTTGAGAATCTATTTCGATAAGTTTCCTCACTCAATTTAATTCATTTGTGACATTGTTTTCTGTAGGATGAAAACCGTTATCACGAAGATATTTTCGGTATCACCTTAAGGACCGCAGAAGTTCACACTCAGTCTCGCGAATCAGCCAGGATAAGAATGGCGTCTGAATCGATTCCATAACAAATGCTTTCATTTTTTAATCGCATCGCGTCTGCGTTTAAAAAATAATGGATTGTATACTCTAAAAAAAAAGTAGTGGAATATAGATTAGCATTGGGTTATTTTTATAAATGGGAAAATTATTATCGATTAAGCAATAAAAATGTATTCTATTTCAATTTCATTTCATCGAGAGCTCTTTCATTACGTATGAAACATGTTGGATACACTTCTGTTATCGAAATAAACTGTACTTACGCGGAATAATTCAAACAATATCCCTGAGTCAGTACCTACTGGTTCCAGCTTTTTCGCTGTTTTGTGTAAAAAATTTGCATGCTTCATTTTCAAATCCAGTTAAAGGTTCCCAAATCATGTAAGTTGAAATAGCTATTCTTTTCAAATTAAACACTCAGCTAAAATGGTAAAAGACACAGACAACACTGATAACACTATTGCACGAAACATGAACATATACATTTGATTCTTATTATCTCAAGATATCAAATTTGATACACATAAAGCCATAATAAAAATTCAAATGAGGTCCCCTTTTCGACTCATTCAATCTGCCCCCAAGTAAAGACTAAAAATTGAAAATAAAAAAGATACATTTGGTCTCTTAATTTATTTATCATAAGCCACACAACACGTATCATTGCATAGAAACAATTCACACACATAGCGAAAGAGAAATGTTTAATGACATGTTTTCATTATTATTCGACGTCACAATGGGCATATTTTCATTACAACCGTCGAGAAACTTTTTTACACATATATATTGCATAAAGAATATTTTGGTTTGTACGATAAACAAACATATAAAATCTCTCGGGGATCAATAAAATGAAGAATCTTAAATCTGAGCACAAAATGCTTAAAACGCATTCTCTTTACTGAGTCCGTACAGTTTCAACGTTCGGTCCATACTAGAAGAAGCAATATACTGAGCATGGCGACCGAATCGAACACCAGTAGCCATGGCTGTGTGGTCGTTGAATACTTTCAATTCTTCCCATTCCTTGCACAAGTATACTCTGTAATTTTAACGCATTAGTTATACGTAGAATTTAAATAAATACGTTGGAAAAAAATTAGTAATACGTACCTAACATCTGTACCAGCTACTGCTAGGTAAGTTCCGCTTTGATCGAAGCATAAATCACGGATTTCGTAACCGTCGTCCAAAGATAGGGTTTTGAAATTTTTCAATTTCCTTAAATCCCATAAACGTACGCAACTATCTTCCGCCGCTGTGGCTAGGTAGTAACCGTTTTCGGAGAAAGATATCGCTGTGATGGGTCCGGTGTGACCTGGAATTCGTATGTGATTATTTTATCATCTGTGTTGCTTGTAATGCATTTGAGAAAAATTACACAAACCTGGAAAATTGGCGACATTGGACTGTTCTTTTAAATCCCAAATTTTAATCTGCGAATCTGAAGTACCGATTCCGAAAATCAAACCGTCAGGATGGAACTGTGCTGTAGTTAAAGATATACCTAGGTTGGCTTGATCTGCCACCTAAAATATTTTTAAATAATTTATGAAAAAATAAAAAAAATAAAAAAAATAAAAAAAAATTAAAGAATAATTCAAATAGTACACTGTTTTCAATATTATGAAGAGATTTTGAATTTTTACCAAAAATAATAAAAATAAAATAAATAAATAAATAATAATAATAAAATCAGTTAATACCTTGGTTAAAAGTTTTCCAGTTCTGATATCAGAAAACGCCCAGTGCTGATCGGTGGAAGCAGAAAGAACGTAGTCACCAGTAGGATGCAACGATAAACCAGTTACCGGAGCATCGTGAGCTCTCAGTATTTGCACAGCTTGAGAAGTGCTCACGTTCCATACTCGAATAGTAGTATCTGGTGAGGCCGTGATCACAACATCCTGTCGCGAAAAATATTTTATAACAATTAATCAAAAAATGACATAAATGACATGAAAGCTCGAAACAAGTACAACCAAAATGCACCTAGTCGAACCTTCATTTCGCTCACAGTCATATACAGTTATATGACAAATATTTTCTAAAAAGCTTCAACTTTTTTTCACACGGTATACGAGGCTATTTATGGGAAAACGAGTTCGACTAGATGGTTTCATTTCTGGTGTACATAGCTATATGAAAAATAATTCTATGATATCAGTAATGCTCTGTTCCATAAGTCATGGCAGATTCGTTATCTAAAAAAATTCAGCTAAATACCTCTTCAGGATGATATATAACGCGAGTAACTTTCTTGGTATGACCTTTCAAAATAGCAACCACTTGCTCGGTATCTTTATTAAAGACAGTAGCGTTCTTATCATTACCTCCGGTCAATATTTTACTCGTATCTGAGGCTTGGATATCCAATGATAAAATACCAGGGACACCGGCGCTGTGTAAACCCTAAAAAATAATCAACTTGAAGTCTAGGTTTGTTGGCAGTATTTCATTTCAATACCAATAGGCGCTTACTGGGTGCGATGCGAAAGTTCGGAAGTTCTTGATATAATCTTGAGACATAAGTTCTTCGGGTATATTTCTACCTCTCCTTTTACGCTCCCGCGTCAAAATTGTAGCTTTATCTAGAAGTTTTTCAATGACATCAGGCGTCATACCAGCCTGTTCTAATGGTTGATTTGGCACATTAGCTGCCTCCATAGCAATCGCCTAAAAAAAAAAATGCTCGTGATTATTAAATTCTTCATGTCGATTATTTTGTTTTATATAAGTTACACTCACTGGTTGCGGTATAGCGGTTGCATTCGCAGCGACTCCAGTTTGAGGTTTCAGTGTAACCAAAGCCTCACGAGCGGCCGTAACTTCTTTAGTAAGTCGACCGATGACACGACAAGCGGCGTCATGTTGATATAAAGCGTGACTGAGCTCTTGTCGAGCAGTTTGTAATTGCTGTCGTTGAGTAAAACTATGTAACATAATCGCATCCCATTCATCTTGCAGTTGTTTTAGTATGGCTGGAATGCTCGTCGCCGAAGGTGCCTTCGGTTTTATCACCACGTTAGCTGATAACGAACAAGCACTGGCTTAGTTTATATGAAAAACACATGGAATTACGAGTTGATGAAGAAAACACCTTACTTTTGATATCGATTAGTTGCTCTACCGTCAATTCTTTTCCGTTAATTGGGTCAGTGCCGTGTTCTGAAATGTATTTTTCGATAAGCCTTCGCTCGAATATGCATCCGGAAACCGGCGACACGACGGGGTGTTCGGGTAATTCGTTGGAAACTGTAATACAATGTTTAATCGATAAAACATGTTCAGCAGTCGTACAGCAACCGCTTTCAAACGAATACTTCAGTAAAATTAAAAATAAAGCTTACTTGCGCAAGTTAAAGCCATCTCGCTGAAAACCCAACGCAACGATACAAAGCGTGAAGAATAGATTTAATAGGTAGTATATTTATGATGTTTGATCTCGAATGATGGAATACTTTTCACCATAATAATTTATTGTCGTAAAAATGAGAACAGTAGTTAATTATGGACAAATTTCTCAAAACACCGACTATTCAGTTGATGAAGCCGAAATAATTGTGCCGCTAAATGTAATCATTGTAAAAGGGGCATTTACACATAGGTAACACCTATGTTTTCTTGAGGCGAGGTTTTAAAAACAAAATTAAATTTATTTTGCATTTTTTTTTCACGAAAATGAACTTAAAATGTTTCAATAAATATTTACAACTATCAAAATTAAATAAAATGTAATAAAAAAATGCTACTCACGAGGTAAAAAATTGTTTTTAATATCATAATTTGATAATCTTGCTCAAGTTGTGTTTTACATTCTAATTTCGGTTTCAGTTTCTCAAAGAGCCGAAGACGCTTATCAATATGCTAGAATCGGCCTCTTCTGTGACTTATACATACACAAATCCAATAAAATTTTCAAATGTTTCGATGGCGAATCGCTCGTTGTCGTGTCGGTGTTTCAAAAATTACTTTTGAAATATTGAAAATAAATTACTGTCCATCCATAATAACCATAATTAGTTAATTATTCAAATATATATTCACCACTATTTAGAAATTCAGGATGTACGAGGAAGCAGATGATGTAAGTTGGTCCCCTTCCTGTTACTAGTTCTTATAGAAACTGAATTATAATTGTAACTTTCCTGTATCGTAGGGATATTATGGACACAGCGGTGGTTCTTCAACTTACGACCCGTACAGCGAAGAAGTGGAAAGACCGTTTTTCAGATACTCCGCCGCTACATCTGATATACCAGAAGTAATCAAACAATTTATACAATACTTTCATGTAGCTATAAAAGAGAAACGTCTGTACGATATTCAAGATCTATACGAAAACACGTAAGCACTTTTTGAAGAAAACGCACAATTATGTAGTTTCGGTTATTACTCATGATTTCTTGTTGTACAGATTTCCTAAGTTATCCGAAGAATATTTCGATAGAACACCTTGGCCCGATGAAAATGCTATTTCTTGTTTAGTCGAAGGCGATCGCGTAAGTATTTGAATAATTGCAATTACATAATTGAATTCAACTCCAATGGAATGTCATACAACTTGATGTTTTGCAGACATTCTTGGTGCTGTACAAAGAATTATATTTTCGTCACCTTCACGCCCGTCTGAGTAGTTCTGTTACATTACAACAACGATTCGATTCGTTCTCCAATTACTGCAATTTATTCAATCTCATTCTCAGTAAGAATTACACCTTTATATTATACACTTTGAAAATTCTCCCTTTAATATCGATTTTTTACCTTCTAAAGTCGCTGACAGCGAAAATAAAATGCCACTCGACCTCGAACTGCCGGATGTCTGGTTATGGGAGTTAATAGACGAGTTCGTGTACCAATTTCAGGCATTTTCTCAGTATAAACTGCGCCCCAAAAAAACCATCGAAGAGATTGATTTACTTCAAGATAAAGCGAATTTTAATCGAGTATGGAATGTGCTTTCTGTATTGAATGTTTTACATTCACTCATCGATGTGTCGAACATCAAGAAACAGCTTGAGGTGAATTTTCAGCCTCTTTTGATCTTTGTTGTTGAATTTCTTCTATCTAATTAATCATATTATAACAGGTACAAGCTAGTGGCGGTAATGCCGATTCGGTAGCTGGTACTTTTGGCAAACACTCGTTGTACAAAATGTTGGGTTACTTCTCGTTGGTTGGATTGTTGCGTTTGCATTCCTTACTCGGAGACTATTATCAAGCGGTGAAAGCTTTGGAAAATATTGAGATTCATAAGAAGAGTCAGTATTCTTCTGTTCCTGCGTGCCAGATTACGATGGCATATTATGTAGGATTCGCGTACATGATGATGAGACGATACGCTGACGCTATTCGTACCTTCAGTTCCGTTTTATTGTATTTACAACGGGCAAAGCAGTTGTTCCAGTCTAGGACTTATCAAAACGATCAAGTAAGATTTCTTCATTGTTGATGATTTTGTTATGGCAATTTTTTTTCAATTATTTAATTTCGAAGTAAATATTTGTAAAATTTCAAGTATTTTCTAGCATTTTGATTTGATTCTCAGATTAACAAACAAACTGAACAAATGTATCAGTTACTATCCATTTGCCTAGTTTTGCATCCGCAGTACATTGATGAATCAATTCAACAAGCCCTGAGGGATAAAAATTTGATCGATAAAATTGCCCGAATGCAAGGCGGAGACATCGACGTAAGATATCGCCATTTATGATCAGATAGGAAAAAAAAAATTTTAAATAAAATTTCTCGTTTTAGGAATTCGAATCGTGCTTCATGTTCTCGTGTCCTAAATTCTTATGCCCTACGTCACCTGCACCAGAAACAATTCACGAAGATCATACTAGAGACGCGACCAAATATCAAGCCCGTATATTCTTGGATGAGGTTAGGCAACAAGAAATGTTACCAACCATCAGAAGGTGCGAATTTATTCATGAAAAAATAGTATAAATAATAAATAAGACTCATTTTTGAGTACCAATTATTTCCAGACTTTATCGCCCAAAAATTGTTGTATACGATACCCTCGATAAAATTTCGGTATCAGTTTTCGATATTAAATACCAAGTTTGAGTCATTTTAGACCATTGAAAACGAAACAAAAAATTGCCAACAATGGATCCCCCGTTTCTAATATTAAAAATTATCGCTAAGAACGTATCGAGGGCATCATACAACAAATTTTAATCGACAAAGTTCGAAATATATGGCGTACTTTTTTCATACTCAGTCCTTTGCAACTTAATTCATCGAGAATTGAAATTGCAGTTATTTAAAATTATATAAAACGCTACCGTTATCAAAACTGGCTACCTTCATGCGACCAGTACTCGAACGATCGGGATCGAATATCGATATCGAAAAGGAATTAACTAAGCAGTTGCTCTGTTTCAAACACAAAATGAAGAACATGGTGTGGACGAAAGGAGGCTCCGGACTCGACGGAAGTTTTCAGTCTGGCTCTGAGGTAAATCATTCGTATAAAATAATGACATTGTGTTTCGACTAGAATTGTTAATGTTATTATTATGTTTTCAGTTGGATTTCTATATCGATAACGATATGATACATATCGCTGATACTAAAGTTGCAACACGTCATGCCGATTTATTCATCAGGAAGATACAGAAATTCGATGAATTAAGGAAGAAATTACAATCTCTTAGAGTCCAATAAATTTTCTTCTATCTTATAATTGCATTGTGGAAATTAAAATAAAGATTTATAATTTTCAAAATTCTTCGTGTATCGTCTACTTGTAAGGATAAGAAATTAAACGATAATATCTTAAAAGTGTTTAATTTGATTTAAAAAAGTACACAAATACACAAACACAAAAACTTACTACAATAGTCACAATATTATCATATTTGTAAAAAAAAACCTTCCGCGCTCAGAAAAATATATCCAAGGAATTCACTATGTGGAAGAACTACGCTAGAATCTTTCCTTTAAAATTGAACTATTCTCGTGTAACGCGAATACTCTCTAATTCACCAATGATTTTTGGTTAAAGACAATTCCATCATTCGTTCAAAATAATAACGTATTTTATAACGTCTTTCAAGAAAAAAGGTGCAGAAGCATTGAACACGCTTCTAAATCTATAGCTAAAAGATGTAATGTTAGAAAAAGTCACGTTCGACCACTGAGAAAAGAAGCGAAATACTACGTGAGAAACCCTCTTCTTAAGTACTAGAAACACATTACGAGCTCTTATGAACTATACGTATTAAATTTACGTAAAAAAAATTGAAAAATTGCATTATTAGCGATTGATTGATTGATTAATATACGTGGTATAAGAAATAAATCGGATAGACAAATGGCGTATGGTGGATTGTTGAAAACAAAAATAAAATGATAAAAAGCTTAAGATTACGTAAAAATATTCACAACCTTTATCGTCATTTATTATGTTTCATCGTTGTCGTAAAAATTACCAATACATAAAAAATTATTCGTTAGTAAAAAACATACAAATTTTACAAAATTTCATCAAGTTCCAGAGTCCGATAATGATATATGATTGGGAAATCGATAGGGAGATTTTTCAAAAATTTTTTTAATTTTCACGATCAAGATACAAATATGAATTGATAGTTTTTAACGCGGAATCAGCTCGACTGAAAAAAAAAACTTTTCTTACAAACTGACGATTGAAATCTCGAACACATAAATTGATACCTACAGGTGGCAACAGATGTTAATGCGGTGAAAAAATATTTAAAAAATTCAACACTCAAATTACATCTTACCAAATCTAAAAAAATGAAGAGAAAATTGCTTTGAAAAAAAGCAAGCCTTAAATATACATAAAATACTGCTAAATGATATTATAACATCTTACCAATAGGAACAAAATGTTTAAAACAGCCAATTTTAAACGGTAAAATACTCATTTCGCGTTTCTTCGTGCAGGTATTCAGCCTCATATGGAGGATTTATTGATGAAATATTGAACAGAATCCACTAGACGTTATTATAAATTTGATTACTAAGGCTACCGAGAGACGTAATTGGGCACAGGGCAAGATCAATATGAATACTCTAATTAGGAATTGAAAAAAATGATTAAATTTTTGAACATTTTGATTCAATTGATTTTTTTTTCATTTTTAGAAAATTTTAAATTTTCAAATAATTTTTCAGGATTGTTTTCATTTAATTTATTTTAAGAAATTTATCATTCTAGGATTTTTTAAATTTCCAAACATTTCAATTTTTTTGAACTATTGAACAATTTTTTAAGGCAGTTTTTCATTTTAAAGAATTCCATATTTTTTCATGAGTGGAATTTTTTTTTAGAATTTTCATTTTAGAATGATATTTAATTTTTTAACGTTTTTCAACTTTTATTCTTTTTCGTTTAGAATAAATTTTTTTTCTTTACATTTTATTTTTTCCGTTTTTTGAAGTAAGTATTTTTAATTTTAAGGTATCTTCCTTTTTAAATGACTTTTCTTTTTCATTTTTGGAAGTTTTTTAATTTTCAAGGTTTTTTTTATTTCCTGAAATTTTTAGATTTTTTAAATTTCAGAATCATTTTGACTCCATTAATTTAAGACATTTATCATTTTAGTGTTTCTTCAATTTTCAAACAGTTTTAATTTTTTTATTTCTAAAAAATTTTTTAAGGCAATCTTCATTTTGGTCATTTTTTCTTTTTTTAATGACTGATCGTCATTTTCGAAATTTATTTAATCTTTCAACATTTTTTAATTTTATATTTTTGAATTTTTTTTTTTTTACATTTACGTGTCGTATAATGCCAGCGAAGTTCTGGTCTCTCTTCAGTACGAATAATCCTCATTTTTATGGAATGTTTTCCTACACTTGTTCTTTCCTTTTTTTATTTTTTTTTTTTTTCGGACTAAGCTTCTTAAGTAGTCTTTTTTTTTCATTTTTCAAACAATTTATCATTTCCTCAAATTTTTAAAATTTTTAAATTACTAAATCATATTTTTAATTTTATTTCATGTACTTGTCATTTTAATGATTTTTAAATTTTCAAACATTTTCAATTTTTTTCAATTTTGAACAATTTTTTTAGACAACTCTTCATTTTTAGGAATTTATTTTTGAGTAGATTGTCTATTTTTAAACATTTTTCATTTTTGTTAATTTTTGAACAGTTTTTCAAACAATATTTCATTTTTGGCATTTTTTTCCTTTCATTGATTGGCTCATTTTTAAAAGGTATTCAATTTCCTAATATTTATAATTTTTCATTTAGATGAAATTTCTGTTCTACGGGTTTTTTAAAATTATTTTCAATTTTATGCGTTTTTAGATTTTTCCGGGTATTTGTAATTTTCTAACATTTTCAAATTAATTTTTTTTTTGGAACAGTATTTTATTTTTCATTTTTGAACATTACAAAAAATTAAAATTTGGGATCACTGGGCCTTTATAGAATATAAGAGTTTGGGGTAAAATACCCTTACCTCTCTCAGCAGCCTTCATCACTCCATTTATCCGAATACCTAAATTATTGAAAATATACGAGCGTTTCCCTTCCAACATTAGCGCCTTCTCCACCCAACATAGTATAAAAACCTAATTTACAAATGAATAAAATAATCAACCCTGTGATATTATTCTTAAAAAAGAAAAAAAAAATGAAAAACACGCGAATATTAAAATTTCTCAAGCTCTGAATGGGGGAATGCAGTGATGAATGAGTCTTGGGAGACTGCTGTAACGAACGTTGTCACGGTACAATAAACTACAGCCAACGTTTAGGTAAAATCGTATATAAAAAGCACCAATATATAAAAACCGAATTCCGATCGAAATGATTATGCTGATAAAATACACTTAAGCGAATGTTTCGTTGAAAATGTTATTCGTTAAAAATGCTTAACTTTCGACTAGTAATTCTGGTAAAATTAGAAAATAAAAATTTAAAAAGCTATCACAATGTACACACAAAAAAATACACAACAAAAATAAAAAACAACATAAAGAGAAGCGTGGTTACAGCAGCATCTAAAATTAAGTGATGTACGTTAGTAATACGACAATAATATGTAATATAAAAATTAAAAATACGCAACCCACACGTCGCTGTTGCACGTGGAATGTTTATTATGACTAGCATTGAAATTTACATTAATTAGTGGTGTTAGGAAAGAACGACGAACGCGTTTTTATTGTCACTGAAACATGTGATGATGTAAGGTGAGACAGAGAATACGAGTTAAATGCGCCGGAAATCGATCAACGTGATTTTCATATTCAAACTCGCACCGCTCGGGCTCCACTTCGAGTGGCGAAATAGGATGTGAAATCGTCTTCGTCGTCAGGCGTCTCGCTGGTGTTGGACTGAGGTAACGGGAACTCTTCGTAGTAGCCCGGATTGGTGATAACGTTAGGCATCAACTCTATACGTTCTGGATCACATTCTTCATTTTGATCTGTAATGGAACAAATATTGAAGTAGAATGTACGTTTTTTTTTGCAATCATTGAGAGCATTGGAACTTACATGACGATACGTGACTATCGCGATATAGCACACAACAAGTGCCTACGGTTAAGATTAGCAATGTGGTCATTACAATTGCCACTGCTGCTAACCAAGCTCGAGTATCAAAGGTTTCTGCACCGTCAAGCAGATGACGAGCGAGCTCTGCGAAAATAAAATTACGTATGAACAAATTTAGATATTTTGAGTAATCGTTTGAAAATTGAAATAAATGTAAGCGGTCACGCTGCATTGCTAGAGCCGAATTTTTAATTGAGGCTCGTTCAAATTTACAGATTATCTTATTACTTAAACTCTTCCCCATCCCTTCCAAAATCGCCTAAGAAGTTAAATTGAGAATTTACAGTATTTCTTGCTTATAGGAATTACAAGATCTCATATTCATCAAATTGCAGCTTTTCAAGGCTCCTCAAGCTTTCCTCAAATTTTAATAATTAGCCATTTTGGATCGATTTTGACCAAAACGTCTCCAACAGAAACCATACACAAAGTTTCAGCTTCCCAAGGACATTTGGTGAGGAGATAAGGATGATTCATGAAATCTCCTAACTTGGTTTCACCTCCAAAAGCTTTTTCTTCTCCAACTCCCTTCTAACCCCACTTGAGGTGGCCACAACTTGAGTATGTCAGTCATCTAGACTCAGTGTATAACACGAAACTATAAGTGTAAATTTTTTTCCTCCCTCCCTCTGACCCGCTCACTCGATTTCGAGGATAGTAACCCCTCCCCCCTCCATTTGTGAGAGTAGATTAGAAATATGGTGAACATCTTGTTCACAGTAATTATATGCTTTCATATTCATCAAGTTTGAGTCGTTTGAGACTTCCTCAAACTCTCCTTAAATTTTGACTATACGCCATTTTGGATACATTTTTATCCAAATTCAAGGTATTATCTTTCGGTGTGCAACTAATCGTATATACGAAGTTTTAGCTTTCTACGTCAATTTAATGAGAAAATACGGAAGATTCAAGAAATTACATGACTTAAGACCTTCTGAAGCAGTCCTTTTTATGCTTTATCTCCCCTTCAAACTCACTTAGGAAGCTGAATTTTGCATGTGTTGGTGTTCATATTTTATATAATCATATGACATAAGAACGAAAAATATTGATGCTTTGGAGGTTCCTCCAACTTTTTTTAAAATTTGAGTGAACCCTCATTTTCAGGTAAATCTAAAATATTGAGATAATAGTTTTGTGTACTTCTATGAAGAATCTCTCAACAAATTTTGAGGGATTTTCATCTATACTCAAGAATAATTCGAACGAAAAGAAAAATTATACATAAATATACAGTGTGTCTGGATGATTTTTGCACTCCTTCAAATTGGAAAGTTCTTTTTTTTCAGATTTAATTTAAAATTCCCAGATTTAAATGCAAAATTATTTACATACTAAAATACTGAAATGGTTCATCACACACTAAATTTCATGATTAATTTTCAAAAAAAAAAAAAAAAAAAAAAAAAAAATGGTTTTTAATTCAGCCATAAGCTGTAGAGTTGCAAAAGCACTTGAACACACTGTACGTCAGTATGCACACAAAAAAGTGGGCATTTAGCATATGATTGTAAATGGTCTGAAACAAAAAAATTTGAAGCCCCTTTCCTTAAATTACTTAGGCTACAATAGTTATCGACTTTAATTAAAAACGCAGCTAAAAAACATACTAACCTATTTCTTGCACATCATGCAAGGTTTTGGCGGTCACATTAATAGGCTCTCCTGGGCCTAATTTATTCGTAGCCCATATTTGGAATAGATAAGTCGTATTGGGATTTAATTTATATATCTCCACCTGAGTCTGCAATTACATCATTCATATAAATCCAGGATTAGCTAAAAAAATTGTCAGCTATAACTACGAGAACTAACCACTGTTGGAGATATATGATGAGGATTCACACGCCATTCGTCATTTTCATCGGCTAATTTATAGCGAACTGTGATATTGTTAATAGGATACCCTCCATTATCCTCTACACTCCATTGTAGTACCGCTAATACCGTCCAAGGTATTACTGTGACATTTTCCAGAGGAGCTGGAGGAGCTAAAAAATTTAAAAAAAATATAAAATAAATACGAACACATTGGGTGTAAAAAATTACGATTTTATTTACTTTTCACATTCAGATGAATTCTAGAGAGCACTTCATCGTTGTCCAAATCATTACGATCGGTCATACATTTGTATTCGCCGGAATCCTGTTTTTCTAAATTCGCTAGAAAGAGATCACCGTTGGGAAGAATATGTAGACTCTTTTTACCTGTACGTACCCATTTTATATTCACTTCCTGAGAATGCTTTTTGCACGGGAGTGTTACATTCGTGTTGAAATCGGCGTCTAATTTTACGAACAAAGTGTCGTTTTCCTCGATACATTTGGCTGTCATAATAACGCACATTTTAGCATTCGGAATAAATGAAGATAAAAAATAGCATGTTATAGAGGTGTAGCTTGGCACGAAAGAAAGTATTTCAACGATAGTAAAAATATATTCGGGGTACTGCGGTGATTATTCGAGATGCCAAAATTGCATGATGACTTCTTTCAGGATATGCCGATATAAAGCCTTTAATGATTGCGAATAAATACCAGCCGCCTAGATATTCTCAACCTAATTAGGTTCAGTCATGCGATGTGTTTACTGTTTAACTACTAGTCTTTCTAAGTTTTCCCAACAGAATTGTAAAGGTTGTAACGAAAAACCCCTTGATACCAATTTTTAATGCTTTTAGAGATTCTGAGTAATTTCAGGTGAATTATAAAAGTAGACAAATTATTAAAAATTTGCCTCGAAGAGAGCGATTGCTATGGATTAAAAACATTGAAATCTTTCGAAAACATGAGCCTCATGATTCCAACGATTATCTAGTGAGATCGCAGTTTTTTCGTTTTTTTTTTAGACAGAAAATTGAACTATAGGTTAGGTATTTAATTGTCTTAATAAAACCAACTTACCTTTAACAAAAAAATTCAACAATAACAAACATTTTGCAAAGAGCTTAAAATATAGCATCATTTACGCGAAACAAACATTCATTTCGTAACAATACCCGGGTATTTTATAACTAATAGTTGAGAAAATTTCATTATTTCCAAGTTTATAATAAAGTAGAAAAGTTAGCAAATTAACAAAACGTAACATTTGTTTCGTAGAGCAGTTAGAAAAACACCCTATCAAAAACAAAATAGCGTAGAAACTGAAAAGGATAATAAAAAGCTTACTTACCTCTGATTGGTTGAATTTGTCCTTGAAAGCTCATTTGTTGATTATGAAAGTTTTTTGTTATTTTTTACACTTACATGGGTGTTTCAGTTTTTGAAGTGTTTGATTATATTTTCATTTCCTATTTTTTACACTCATCCATAGATAATTAGGTAATTTAGGAATTTCAATTACATTTTACGTGAAAGTATTAGCGTAAATGTGTATGTTATAAAAAAAAATGAACTTGAGATTTCAAAAAATTAAAAAAGAAAATGAAAGAAAATTACGCGATCTAAGCTTTCCTTCATATCACCGTAAAAGAATCTACCCAATTATTTGCACCTGTCATCCTGTTACCTGTGCTCATAGACCATCATTGTACCCTGTGTTATTTTAGGCGACTTTTACCCAAGCAAAAAATGTTACGGCGTACTGTGTCTACCGGCTGATCAGTAATCACTAATTATTATCAACTCATTAGTCATGAGTCGTCCAAGACGAATCTTCCGTTTTGCTTTTTCATTGCATGCAATTTACGATGATATAGCATATTTGGAATTGCAAGACGTGAAATGAAAAATATTATTTTATTGAATCAATACTAATGCAGTATGGTGGGTTACAACTGTAAGGCGTGGCGATGAAAAATATTTGTTAAATTAATACTGATGTAGTAGGCCTATAGCATTTAACGTTAATAAGTTAATGTTTTTTTACTTTTTTATTTTAAGTTTGACAAATGAGAAGCTTTGGTTTTAATTTCGAACTAAGTAACACATTTAAAACGAAATATCAGCTTCTTTCGTTGTACCACACATTTTTAATATTTTAGTTTTTTTAGCTACTCATTATCTAATATCGTTAAAATTTATAAATAAATATTTATTAATCTTCATCTTAAAAATCAACAGTGTATGTATAATACATAATTATGTAGGTATTAACATCTTCAAGTTACGAAAATAAAGTGTGGTACTCACATTATCATAATAATTATTGTTGTAAAAAATTAATCAAATATTGCTTTCGTATAATTTTTTAACAAGAATTTGAACTGAAGTGAATACATATTACGACAGTTACAAATTTAAAAGCTTAATTTATTTAATTTTATTATTATCAATCAATTATCAAAAATAGGCATTCATAGCTAAGCATAAATTTCATCCAAAAATAATTTCTAAACAAATGCAAAAAACTTCAACAGTCATTAATGAAATTATTTATCTATTATTTTTTCTCATCTTGTTATATTGATATATTGACATGAAATTTAAGACATTCTAAGAACGCTAGTCGAAGTTAGATTTAAACAGATACTCGTACAAAATCATGCTCTATTTTGCTCTCAAGTACTACATTAAAACGTGAAATAAAATTATTTTAATCTTTTAAATGAGTAAAAGTAATATAAAAATGATTCATTAGCAGGATAAAAAACCACACTTGAGAATTAATATGACACAACAAAAATAAAAGAAAAAACAAATAAAATTATTAGGAATCATTATATGGTGCTCAGTTCCTACCGTCAAATGAAAAGTAACATACAAGTACATGAATAAATAAGTTAAGATCACAAAATACTGAAAATTTAACGATTTTAGAGACTGAATGATCACTTCCTTGATGAAGTCTTTAATGTCAAGTTGTTCGAAGCACTAACCACAACTTCTGAGACTAGATAATTTGACAATCACTCCCTACAAAATAAAATTTACCAATTACAAACTCCAAGAATAAGCACAGAAATAAAACAGAAGACATTAGTAAGAAAGTTCCACCTGCCCGACGGCCATTGTCTTGATTTATCAGTTAAGGGTACGTATACAACTCCCATTAATTGCTTTCTAACGACAGAACCATCTTCTTTTTTATCGATTTGTTCTAAATACTGATTGCCTCTTGCTGGTCCAATCGGAACTATTAATCTTCCTCCAGGTTTTAATTGGCCAATTAACTATAGGAAAAAGGTCCAATTTAGTACTTCTCATTAACGCTTTCAATGAAACAAAAATATCAAAAAATCTCACCTTTTCTGGCAAAGATGGAGATGCAGCACCAACATGGATAGCGTTGAAAGGAGCTTCCGGTTCATAACCTTCTCTGCCATCGCCCACTAACAAAAAAATAAAATACTAATATGGATGAAATTTAAGAAAAGTTTAAAAAATGGCAAGTATAGTTTTGCATTACCAATCAATTTTAATCTTCCGGAGTCCAATAATTCTGGCTTATCATTTCTAACATTTGTAATTGATTTATTCACTAATTCGGGTATATGATCTATACCAATTGCTTTACCAGTTGAGCCAACCATCAACGCCATACACACTGTCAAGTATCCTGATCCGGAACCCACATCTAAAGCTTTTTCTCCAGGTACTAATCTATCTTGTAATAATTCTAAAGCGTAAGCGTGCTGCATTCAAGTATGATCCATTTTTAACATTTAAATTTAATCCGGAAAGGAAATTATGAGGGTAAGAATCATAAATACTAACCATATGTGGGGCACTGATTGTTACTCCATAGCCAATGCTTTGAGGCGAGTCGCTGTACGGATTATGGACGACGTAGTTTCCTCGATCAACTTGTCTCATTACATTTTCCACGATTTCTGACCTAATTATTCCGTTCGCTGAAATAATACAGAAAAAAATTAGCTCATTTCTACCAACAATAATTGAAAACGTAACACACAAAATGTGCTAATTTACCTTTTAAATTCTTGATCAAATCCAAGTTTGAACTTCCATGTGATCTCCAAGCCATTATGGAATTATAATTAAATAGTCCAAAGCTAAACAACGAAGTTAATACAATTGCAGCTTTAAAATGTGATCTGATAAATTGAATCATTCAAATAAAAATATCAATTGATGGTACGTGGTTGAACGAATGACCATTTAAACTACAGTTTTGATACTGCTACCAGTTGGGTTGTGATTCTTCTTAAAAAACAATTACTCAATGAAAATACCATGATGATTCGCAGTATACGCATTAATTTCATTTTTAATAGATTTTTCGTTTTCAAAAATCAAATGTAAACCAACTCAACTTACCAACAAAGATGATTATTCGTGAAATCGGAGTTTAAAACAAGGACGTACTAGAATGACAATCTGTTGTATAGAGGGTTTACTCACGTTTAAGGATAAAATCTTCTGCAGGTTTTCTGTTAATTTAATAAACTCGAAAGATTTCGATTCTTCTATGTCACAATATTACCCTCACGCTTTTCTAAAAATGATGTATTATCAATCATTATCAGTTTGTTCTAATTTGATAAAGATAATGGAATGTCGTAGAACTTTTGTTAGAGAACTCTAGCGTTGTATTTTGAAACTATTTTTGTAGGTTGAAAAGCATAAAAGAAAAAATAATTATTTTTTTTTTTAATTTTTACGAGCGACTTAAATCGTATTTTGCCATTTTATTTTTACACATATAGCGGTTTGTAATGATGAGTAATTAAATTGAACGTCTGAAAGCGAAGTAGAATTGAATTCCATTCAGGATACCACGAATGAAAATGAAAAATAATAATCATAACAACGACAAATATTTTGGGTCCCACTTTATATACAATTTTTCCTTCGTGTTATCGGAGATCGAAGGATTCCACCAGTGTTGCCAGGTTGGGCGATTTTTCCCAAAATGGGCGACTTCCAACATGATTTTTGCGATCGAAAATATGGAATGGCGACTACTCGCAAATTGGGCGACTTCTTACTATGCCAAAATATATAACAAATTCATTCAATATCACCCTTCTGGCCAGTTTCATTTTTAGACATTTTTTGTATACGTGAGTTTTGTACGAATCAATGAATCATCAATTATTAATAACCCAAAGAACTGGTTTCCCATCGTTCAATTCAAATTTAGATGATCGTAGAAATCGCTTAGGGTTCAGGGGCGTACCGAGGACATTCTTCAGGGGGGGGGGGAGAAAACCAAAAATTGCCAACTAATACCATGAAATTTTACCAACAACCTTTCTTTTTTTTTAGTCTTCAAAAAATTTAAAAATATCTGTTGTAATAATACTGCGCAAGTGGTCAAGTTTACCAACTACGCTAAAACTCCAAATTTACCAACTTTCCAAAAGCCAAGGGGGCTACGTCCCTGGTTGTGCGCTATACATGATATAAGTTGGCATCAGTTCGAATTTATTCGAGTTAAAGAAATTCAAGTTCCCAATTTCAGCGTTGAACAATTATAAATTTTTCCAACTTTTCAAAACACCTGGGGGGGAAGCTCCTCCCATCCCCCCCTTAGTTACGCCCCTGTCAGGGTTTATTTGTAAGTTTGGGCGATTTGGGCGAGTTGAGTCGACGAAACTTGCGACTTCAACCATGATAAACCTGGTAACACTGGATTCCACTTTGGTGAGAAAGTTTTGTAAATACAAATTATCATGAAATAATACTGTTTTCTCTATATCTAATGTATTTAAAACTTAATTTATTTTTAAAAAATTCAACGAATGCAAAGTTAAAAAATTATATACAATGCAAAAAATTCTAAAAAAAAAAAAATAAAGAGTAAAAATCATAAAAACTTTATTTAAAAAATATATATTTATGAAGATAATCAAATCGATCTTCCAAGTATGTATGAAACTCATAAATAAAAGAACTGCTCTATAAATTGATAATTTTTAATACCGTTGGAGTTGTAGGATCGCAACATCTAATCCTATTACCGGTACATGGCGAAATTTGTCGTGGTTCCATCTTCGAGTACTGGTCGGTAAAAACTATCAAATTTCTCGGACACAGTTGCGGCTTAAGACATAAACATGTCGGATATTTACCTTGCTGAGGAATGAGTTCTTCTCTCTCCTTACTAACAGTAAAATTCATCGTTATCATCATAAATGAGAATCTGTAAGTGATTCGGTTCGTTACAATACGCATTTCTAATTTATCATAAAAATTGTTCGAAGGAAAAAACTTACATAATAAAATATTTCCAGAACATATTAGCTAGTTGCATTACACATCCGACGTTAGTGCTATACTTGGTCAACTGACTACTTAAACATTCACGTACAGTCGTTAACTGAAATTATTAGAAAGTATTTTCAAAGCTCTAATTACCTTCGTGAATAATATCACAAACATGGAATCCAAAGTAAGTCCATTACTCTTTCACTGCAAAAATAAATTCGAGTTATTCCATCAATTATTAATATTTTTCAGGAATGGATACACAACCAACCTATTAGCACCCAAGTGGATAGCTTAACAGCGGCTGCGAAAAGTAATATAATCCCAAATAAAGAATACTTGCTTCAGGGCAGTATAATGGACGCATCTGTAGAAGTATTATTACACCGTTTACGTGGTCTTTGCGACAATGTAGATTCCGGACCGGAAACCTTTCACGATCAAGAAATGTGTTTCAGTATACGTAAGTATCCACGAAAAAACACACTTGATCATTTCATTCCTGTTTGGTTTCATTTTACGTTGCATTATTAGGCGGTAATAATAATCAGTTATTATATTTACGAGTCAGACGCGCTGTCGATTACCCAAATTCCCAAGAAATGCCTTATCAACTAAGATACACTGGAGAACCGGAAATAGGAACTGGTATATGGCTTATTATTTTGTTATTATTTAAATTCCAATATTAATTTCTCCTATGTACGAAACAGGGGATAAAACTCGACCCACAATTGTTCGTAGCAGTATCGACGTCGCTGTTTCTTCTTCCATTTTAGAATATCTAACAGAACTCGGTGCTAGATTAGAATTCGAATATGCAGCTCGTGGTTATATGTTTCGGAAAGGTCGAATGAAAATAACTGTTTCGAAGATATTCAAGGTAATTATCCATTTCGCTAATGACCACTTAATTAACAGTCGGTTACATTTATATTGCCATTTTCACAGATGCCCGATCAAGGACAGGGTAAACCGCATGAAGAACCCAAGACAGGTTCATATTTGGTGGAAATGAGTGTGCTAGCACCCAGTGGCCAAGATGCTATTGGAGAAGATATGAAGGCTTTCGCTGAACAATTAAAACCTTTAGTAGTCTTGGATAAATTCGATTATAAAAGATTGCCGCATGCTAATATCCCTTGAATGCAAGAAACTGCAATATAATCTTTTTATTACAACGAAGCTGTGAATGTATTTTTACAATATTTGTATTATCTGTATATATTATGTACTTATTCTTGTTTATTTTTTAATATTTATTGCCTGAATAAACCATAAAATTTCTACTGTGGTTTTTTTATCGTGATTTTTCTTATGCATGAAATCATGAGTGTGCTAGAAAAGTATATAAACATTTTCTCTTAGCAGAGAACAGGTTTCAATTTTTTTCAAGCTCACGGACTTAACGTTATATTCTATTTTTGAATTTTAACAAAATTCATTTCACCTAAAATTTCATTTTCTTCTTTGTTTTCTTTTTTGATTCTTTCTTCTACGATTTTATTATTTATTTAATCCTTAAAATTTGAAGAAACAAACACAAACAAATTTTCTGCTCTCCAAATGAATCTTCGGTGACCTTAGAGATGAAATATCTTGGAGGAAATTTCAAGCGGAGACAAGTTCACTGATAAACTTTGAATTGAACTTCCAATATTTTCGAAGTGAACTCGAAATGATTTTATTTTTCGAAAATTAAGCGAACTGAACGCATTCTTGAACTTAGCACATCCCCGCAACTGAACATGAAAATATGTAAAAAGCAGTACTTTCAGTCCCTTTCTAAGGATGGGCTGAATTGAGGTTTTTTCGAAAAATGTAGGGTGAAAACGAACATATATTTGTCAAATGATTATCAAAAAAATCAACATCAAAATTATCAAAAATTTCAAAAAAATTGATTTTGGGTAAATATGAATTTTATTTGGTTCCTAAATTATATTCCTTCATTTGAAAACTGATAAAACATTTTATCGCCCATTTTTTCTTTAATTTTAGAAGTTTTCAACCTGAAAAAAACCACTACGAATATGAAATATTTGAAAAATGATCAGATTAAGCGCATAGTATGAGCTTGATTTGAAGTTTTCAAGACTCAAGTATATCAGATTTTCACCTTCAAGAGATTCCCAAAATATCATTTATTCGTATGACTTCAAAATAACACCATTCAGATGTTTTACCATAAATTCATACTGTGGAGACCCTTGTAAAACAAAAATTGAGAATATTTGGTCTTCTGAGTCTTGAATAACTTACATTGTTCTTTTAGGTACTAAACTGATAAATTACCCATTCATCTGAAACATACAAAATTTGATGCTTTTTCAAAAAAATTGTTTAAAGCCAAGTGAATAAAAAAAAATTGTTGAAAACTTTTAAAATTAAAAAAAAAATTGTTGAATAAAATTTTGCATTAGTTTTCAAATGACAACATGTAACTTTTAAATACAAAATTAATTTAAATATCTTAAAATAATTTTTGCGATTTTCAAAATTTGAAAACTTCGATCTCATTTTGGTAGGTAGGTACTTCCATCAACTTTGAGAACTGAAATTATGTAATTTTTATTCATCTAGGAATTATTTAGCAACTACTCTTCACTCATCTTTTTCATTTAAACATAAAATCCGCCTGCCTACTCTACCAATCTCTTCAACAGAAAAATTCACGAAAAAATCCTTCATTATGCTCCTGATTCTACGATTCAAGATACCTGCATCATTTAAGAAAAATATCGAATAATAAAAATAATAAAAATAAAAAAAAATATTTCTTCTGATTTGAACGCAGATATATTTCATTTCTTTTGCGCGGCAACAAATAAATAAATTTTACAATTTAAATTCGATGACTAAAATGTTAAATAAAAACAAAATACGTAACAAATCTTAATTCGTTGGTCCTGAACGAAAACACAACTACGTCTAAATAGGAAATTAAGCTAAATGGAATCTGATCATCGCTAAAAACATAAATAATACAAACAATGAGTCAATAATAATGGCCATCTAATAAAGTATAAAAGTGTATTTCACCCTTGACTTACACCTTCACATGATCGGTAATAATTCAAAGGTAAGATCTAAACATTTAAAAATATAATTTTTCCGAATGAACGATGCCTGCCATAAAAGGCCCATTTTTTGTATGAAATCAATGAATACAAAGCTCGAAATAATTACTCAAAAAAAAAAAAATTCAACGAAAATATTCGCGCTCAACTGAAACCTAATATGCAAAATATACATAATACATTTTGATTAAAATCACCGAGATACTAAATTTAGCTAATGTCTATAAAAAGCAGTCTTCGTTGAAAATTCGATATCGGGGGTTTTTATAAGGACGCACAATCGCCGCACTCGACTAATCTCATAATTAAGGAAATTTTCTGGTAACTAATGTAGTAACGTTACTTAATCGCTAATACAAAAAAACCTTATTATATATGGCAACGCTTCGATCAACAAAAAAGAAAAAAAAAATGAATCGTCGAATGACTATCGTAAGATATTTGGAACTATCTGAAAGTTCAAACCCTCTGCATCGTAATGCAAGGGAATACCCTACATAGTCTTCGATCAAGGAAACATCCGAACTCGTGGGCATTCGAGAGAGTAATTTGGCGCCTGTTATACAATAATTGACACGTCGCGATATCGAATGAGAAAAAAATTTACACCGGTTTACGATAAATTATACAAATTACAAAATAACGAGTAGCATAATAAACCTTTGCTACGAGCAATGGCAAGATATTCGACAGATTTGTATTCCGTCTAAATCACAAGTACGCTTCCACTGGCGACACCAAAAGTTGTCGTAATTACGCGCATAAACATTAAGAAAAACAAAACGATGCATGCACGTAATCGAAATTCCTTCTCAGAGGATAAAAATGTTCTTACAATGATACAATTCATGTAGAGAGAATCGCGTACAAATTCTTACCTTATATAAAAACATAATAACTATACATAAAACTGCATTTAAAAAAAAAAAAATACACGAGAAAAAAAATAACGATTACAAAATCGTACAATAAAAAAGGAGTTAAAAATAAATTAACCGCAAAAAATATAGATTACGGATAGCAGTCTTTTTTCAGCTGGGAACGTACACGCTATTAATAACGTTATTGTTAGATTTACGTTTTTTAGAAATCAATACAAATTCTTTTTTAGTGGTAGACTTGACAAAAGACATTTTAAATAATATAAAAGCCATAAGTAATGTAAATATTAGGAACATCCATTTAAAACTTAATTCCACCCACTTCATCGTATAAGTCAAATGATACAACAATGAAAACATCTTCTCTGGAACTTCACCAGAATTCTATAACATTCGAGTAATGAAACATTGAATCAGTGAATTTTACATTATTCATATTTATAATCTTGAATTTTTACTCACCATTTCCACCCAAACCATGGGTAAAATAGTCTTATCTTTCAACGGATTGAGATTCTCATCATTATCCACATTTCTCACCATAATATTAAGCTGCATTCGCATCAACGTTCTCACAGTTAAACCGATAGGCTACACAGAAAAACATATTCCATTAGGTTATACTAATAATTAAATTTCTTTTATCAAACAATTTTTTTTTTCATTTCGAATTCTCAAAAAAAAAAAGCATCCATATCACATTAGAATTAAGTATCTGAGTTTTTAATAGAGACATGTTCAGACTAGCGGATAATTCTGTTACCCTCTTTCCACTCACAACCGAAGCTGGAACCTATCACATATTGCCTTCTCAACACCTAAAAGTTGAAATCAGGATATATAATATTTCTCGCTTATGAGACTGAAATTTGCATGTATCTGGCTCTTTTCAACTTTCCTCGAAATTCAAGGGATCCTTCATTTAGAGTCAAATAAGATATTTGGGAAAGCCAATTTCACAGGTTTCCTGCTCGACAAATTTTGAGCGATTTGCATGCATACCTAGCTTGCTTCCTTAAAGGCTTGATGAAAATTAAATGCATACGTAGTTATGTACACCAGGGTAGGCTGGATTTCGTATTTTGGAAAATTAGAAGGTGGCTGAGTCATAATATTTGATGAATGATTTGAAAAAGACGACATAAAAATTTCGTCGAGCGACAAGAAATAAAAACATTTAAAAAACCTTTCAACTCCATTTTTAGATCTCCCAAAATGAGATGTAAATTTGTTTCCTAAAAATTATTTTTCATAATTTGAAGAATATTATTCATCTCCGTTGAAAAGATAGAAATTAATGAAATATTATATAGCGTATATTTACTTCAAAAATAATAAAATATTCATATTAACATTATGAGAATTTCAGAATGTTGAAAAATAAGGGGTAAAAATAAAAATAGATAGATGTTATAGAATATTATCTATATTTATAAAAGTAAGAAATTGTTTGTATGTTTGTATGTTTGTACGCTTATAACTGAAGAACCGTCGCGTCGGAGGGATTTTTTTGAAATTTCGAATTCGAGTTTCTATCGCTACGGAATAGGTTTTAAAATCTTCGTTTCGAGTTTAGTCCCCAGGTGGGGGGGAGGGGCCCCAAAATTTCATTTCCGGACCCCAGTCTCGAAATTTTTTTCCTATTTTTCCGTCTAACCTATTCTATGTTGAGAGGGGCAAGAAGACTCAAAATTCATGCATACAAATGATATGCAACGGTTCTTATGAGATACACTTCAGATTTACTACTATCCTTGTCATGCGCAGGTGGGTCTACCCAAGATAGCACCATATCCAGGGCTTCCTAACGTTTGTATAAAACTGAAAGCTATATACACTCAAATATACACACAAAGCGTTGCGAAACCCAAAATACCCAAAAGGGGTCTCGCTACGTAGGATCGGGTCTCGGAAGGATAGTAGCATTTCCGAGATCGGGCCTGACTTTACCGTACCATACCTATATATATATATTATATACATATACCTAATTATAATACTTTGTTGCACCCTGGTCTTCAAGTGTACTTGTTGCACCCAATTTATAAATAACTACAGTGAAATATATACATTAATGCGACGCTGTTAACAACCATGCCAGTCCACTCCCATGAGTAAACGTTGTATTAGCCGCAACGGGTGCAAGAACGTCAACTTCGGGTGCGACAGTGTACTTGAAAGATCATCTCGGATGCAATGATGTATAAAACTATATATGTATATAATCATTTTTCATCGAGGCGTAAGATTTAATGTTTCATTAGTAATATTACAGAATAACACGAAAAACTGTACGATTTGATGAGAAGATATAGCTAAATTGAAGAATATTTTTGCAATCCTTAAATATAGTAAACAACGATCAGATATTTTTTTTCGAATTAAGGACATAAAATACAAATATTCTATCCCGAAAAATCATTTACCAACTTCGAAAAAAAATTTTTTTGAAAATTTTTGAACAAGACCAAAGTTTTTAAACTTTGAGCCCAATATGGGAATAGTAAATATTGTCCTAGAGGTCTGCAATTTTTTTAGCTGAGTTTTTAATAAAAACGATAGCTATTACAGCCTACCTGATTTGGGAAGGGAAGGTCGATGGAGGGTGGGGTCTTCAAATCTTTGCGTTTCAGACCATTTGTAATCATCTGGCAAATGTCCAACTTTTTGGTATACATATTTTTCCCCCACGCGTAGCGCCGGCGAGTATTCATAAAATTAGCTCAAAATTTGGTGAGGAACTCTTCTTGAAAATGCGCAGAAGTGCTTTTTTTATTTTTTCGAAAAATTTCAAAATGGCGGATCACTCAAATTTTGAGGAGGGCTGGAGAAGGGGCAAATAGCTCAAATTTTTCGTTTTTGATTTCATATGAAAGAGTGAGTCACGGATACTAACATATCCAAATTTCAGCTTCCTAAGTGCATATTGAGAGGAGTTAGATCAAAAAACGGCTTTTTGAGGAAGTTTTGAGTCATGAAATTTCTTGAATCTTCCATATCCCCCACCAAATCAAGTTAAAGAGGTCAAATTTTGTGTGTGAGGTTAGTTGGTGACCACAATATGACCTTCTTGAATTTGGATCAAAATGGATCCAAAATGGCGGATTATCAAAATTTTGAGTAGAGCTTGAGGAGCCTCAAGTTGGTAAAAATGTAATTAATATGAATTCATATGGTTATTGGGATAAGTTGTATACTATATCCTGAATTCACTTCCATACATGATGTTGGAGGGGGAAGGCGGGGTTATCAACCTAAAATAGTGGTGGGGGTACAGGAGGGGTCGAAAATTTTTTATTGCTGTGTCATATGATAAAATGAGCCCAAGTGACAAACGTATTTTGATTTTAGCTTCCTCAGTGATTTTGGAGGGAGTTAGAGCAAAAAACGGCTTTTGGAGGGGAAATTGCTGCAGGAAATTTCATGAATCTTCCATATCTCATCACCAAATCGGCCTAGAATGGTCAAACTTTGTGTGTAGGATTAGTTTGTGACCAGAATATAACCACCTAAATTTGAGTCAAAATGGATCCAAAATGGCGGATTATCAAGATTTGAAGATAATTTGAGGACCCTCAAATAGTTATAATTTGAGAAATATGTGTTCACATGATTATTTCATGGCAAGAAATACTACATTTGTGCCAAATTCAACTTCTTAAGTGTTTTTGGAAAGGATAGGGTAGGGGTTTTCAGACTTGGTATTGGGTGTGGCCTGTAGTCATGAACGGTTAAGCAAGGTTATTAATAAATCAAAACAAGCTCCAATTAAAAACTCAGCTCCAGTAATGCGGCATGGCTGCTTACATTTTTCAGCATACTACTGATGTCCTTTGACAAATTTTCTCACCCGGCAGTTATGACTTATAGAAAAAAATCCAAAACCGACCCCCCGAGCAGTTTACACTAGACTGTAGCTTTTTCCAAAAAAAAAAATTTAAAAGGATTACACCTCCCTCCTCCCTACATTTTATCAGAATGAGGGTGTATAATTTCTAGGATTGTTACGCAAACTGTTGAAATTTCATTTATATATTTTTTTTATATTTTATTTTGTAAATGAGCAATAGGATTTCTTTAAATTCGACTTTAAATTGAAACAAAACAAAGACTATAATTCCATCAGACTTTAAACAATAAAAAAAAAGTTTGAGGCAAAAAATATTACTATGCTTAATACCAAATTATTTTGGAAATTTCATGACTTTTCGCGGCTATGTAGCAATTATTATGATCCAGTCCCCAGCAATGTAGATATGCACGAAAATTCGTTCAACATCTTAATCGAGCAGATGTCCTAATAAATCTATAAAATTAGTTTTCTCGGATTTCCTACCGATTCCGAATAATATTTAAGCCAAATTTTGAGACTAAAAGAGCGGGTCGAAGGTACATTAAAATTATCGCATTACTGTTCGATCCACCACAAAAAGACTAAAAGGTAAAAATACAAAGCTCTCTCTCTCCAGCTTGTCATTTTCAAATCACGTAAACATTAAAAGACAAATTTTCGAACTAAAAACTCAGCTCGAATAAACCTTCATTAAACTATCAAACGTCAAGCTATAGGTGACATCCATACCGGAAATATATCGATTCTGAATTCGTGTTCAGAAATATTGGGTTGCAAGCCTTCGATAATTTCCTCGTTGTTCGGATCTAGATTAGCGTTCGAATCTAAGAAATGAGGACGCGATATCACCATCGGCGCGCCTTGCACTGAAATTAAAAAGATAACGAAAATCAATCACAAGTTCTCGAATTTATTATCTCCGTTTCAAGGCTTTTTCCGCCAACCAATCACCATTCGGTGAGCATAAAAATTACTTACCAGCAGGGCACGAACTGATATCTAACACTCCGTTGTATTTACACGTCGATACGTTACAAAAACACAGATTCTCGTTCAACGAATTATCAAATATATCTGAGCGTAGTTTATATCGATGAGCGGAAATTCCTTTTCCCACCTATGCGAGTTGAAAACGAAAAATCGTAAATATCAGCGTCTGACAGTCTTTCGTTTAGGGGGGAACAATACCGCACTTACGTCAACCACCGAATCATATTTCAAAGGTAATGTTCGACATGAATCTTTATGGAAGAGTTGGACATCTTGACGGCTCTGAACTTGCGACCGTTTGAAAAATAATCCATCGCTTCCGGTGACTAGATTACACCTATCGGATTGCCATGCGTCGAATTTCGAAATATTATTAATTTCTATTACTTGGCCCATTTCATCTAAATGCCCATTACCGGTACGAATGACCACCGTATCGTTAGATAAGCCTGTTCTCTATTTAAACGATACGAATTAAATTTTCACCGAGTACAATTCAAGCCGATCGTGAGACCTGATCGAGATCAGGTGAACACCGTACCTTCATTAAGACGCCGAATTTCGTAGATTTCCTGGAATCAGCATTCAGCAAAGACCGTATACCACTGATGGTCGAGAACAACGTATCTTCGTACCCGAACAAGTAATTTTTCACGGTTACATTGGTGATCGGTTTCGAGTTTCTTAAAAGCATGCTAGCTCCAAAACGCGTGAGCGGAGAAAAATCCGAAATAACTTTGTAAACGCTCTGAAAAAAATACCCGCACATGTCTACAACAGTCGAGTAAATCTAGACATTTTACTAAATAAAAATAATAGCTATACAAACAACACATTGAAAATCGAGGGAGGGGCAGATAAACCCTACGACACTGGCATTTTCACCAATATCTCGAGAGAAAGGGCGGGAAAAGGGCTTCTACAGCAAAAATAATTCAGTGCAAAAACATTCAACTCCTAATTTTACACAAGTTAGGTGAAGTGTTGGAAACAATCGATTATTTGAGTAATCGATTAATCGAATTTCGATTATTCCAATACTCAATTAATCGGATCTAGATTATTGAATAATCGATTCTTAATCGATTAATCGATTCTTTTTTATATTGTCTATACCTTGTAGTTACAACGTTTACAGAACACCAGTGAATAAAGGATAAAATAAAAATTTACACAAATTCAAATTGTTTCTACCGACTTTTTCAATCTCTTGAAATTTTTTACAATCCAAAAATTTTTTATAACATTTTTATATCTATTTTGAATTTTTTTATCGATTTTTCAGCATTAGAAATTTTTTGCTTCGAAAATTTCTTCAAATGTTTTTTCAATTTTGCATTTCATCTAATTTTCTTCAACCTAGAACTTATTTCTTCGATTTTTGCCCATAAAAAATGTTTCAAAGTTCAAATAAATATTGACTTTTTGAAAAAAATAAATATAATTGAAAATAATTTTGAAAAAAGCATTCAAATTTGAAACAAAACTGCATAGATTTTTGGTTATGAAAAAATACCGAGAAAAATTTTTGGCTCGAAATAAATTTTGAGAAAAAATTAAATAGAAAAAATTTTGAGAAAATCAGAAAAAGGATTTGAGTTGAAAAAAATCTTGGAGATTTAAAAAAATTCGGGGAAAATTTTGAGTTGGAAAAAATATTTAGACTTTGAAAAACGCTTTGACTATATACACCTGGACTGCTCGAACTCATTGTTTAGAATAGCACAAATTTTTGTCGATATCAAGTGAACGCTCTCTGACCAAAATGCGTCAGCGTATGCGCAAGTTCAAACTTACCAATATTATTTCGAGTTTCGAGTATAACAAGTGCAACTGATAACAGCTATTCCTGTTGTTATCTTTAACTCGCGCATGCGCAAACGCATTTTGGTCTAAGAGTGTTCATTTGATATCGACAGAATTTTTCTTTACAGTTCAAGCGGTCCAGGGGTATATGGTCAAAGGAAAACCCTAAATTTCATTTTTAATGCTGTATTCAATTAAATATCTTCACAAAATGATTATTTTTTAATAAAAAGTTTTTTTTCCAGAAATATCGAAGCATTATTGAAAAAAAAAAAGGTAAAAACTGAAAATTGACCGATTAATCGATTATTTCATAAAATAATCGATTACTTTTAATAATCGATTAATCGATTCTTTCGATTATTTTTACCGATTAATGGACATTTTCGATTACCGATTAATCAACATTTTCGATTAATCGATTATTAATCGCCCAACACTACTAGTAAGGTCATTACACTTCTTTTTCCAAACATGATAGAAAGTTCAAAAAGTGCACTTCAAATTCACCTCTTTTCTGTCCATAAATGAGAGTACGGAGTTGAAAACCACTTTTTTCATTTCACTACAAACATATGGCGCATAGCCAGTTTTAAGAGTGGAGGGAGGGTTTGGGTGCCTAACGCCTCCAAGAGCTTTTTTTTTTTAAATTAAAAATATAACAAGCTGAAATAACCCCAGTACATATCAACTTTTTGGTAATTTTAACCAATTTACCATCTTTTTCACTTGATTTTATGGAACAACCCCCCCCCCCTCCCTCAGCAATCCTAAAACCGGTACTGATACGGCGTAACTCCGAAGTAAACCATGTAAATTACCCAACAATGTATTCATACATGTCATAGATAAAGTCTAAAGGGGTAGGTGATTTTATCCATATCCTCCTCCATCCTGTAATAAGGGACAACGTATAGAAAACGTGATTGTACAATACTTGATTTCGATCATTATGGAACCTCTTTAAATCAACGTAATATGGGAATATCGAAACTGCCACACGAGTAGCCAAAAACACCATCCCTTAAGGCGTCCAAGTGAAGCCAAAATTATCCCGTAATTTTTTATTTTGTCGAGGGGGATTCTCTTTGAAATATGAGAATATCGAGAACGAAAAACTCAATCAAAGGCAAGATTTATCGTGTATCGTTCCAACAAAAAACAGTTTTATAATTTGACTTCCAATCAGTAGCCACATGTCTTTCTAATTCTCTCTAATGGTTCTCAAACAATGAAAAAAAAAGCTTTACTTTACAAACCACTTAGATCGACACAGGGTCTCGAAATTATGGTAAAGAAATGATCGAACACTTGAAATACCTTTAAAGGATTGATCTTCAAATTTAATGCACCAGTTTTTGTTCGCGAGCCTTTTACGCTCCTTAAACGAAAGGGGGGAGGGGAAGAAAGGCCACAAACAGGTTTTGTTTTTCTTTTTTTTTTGGAAAAGAATAAATTTCAAAGACATTTCACTTCCACCCTATGGGTTTTTTGGAAAATATGTCGTAGCTAAACTTTGCTTCTATGCAGTTCTTTGTAAGAGTTTTCTAATCGTATATTAGTTCCATCCCTCCTATCCTTTCCCATTTTACCGGAACATACATAAATAACGTTAAAAGTGAAAAATACCCTTTAGTCCCAGGTTAGATAAGTATGATTTCTGGCTGGCCACCAAAATATAATTCACGTTTTTCATTGGTTAATGAAACCCAGTAGCGTTAACTATAACTCAGCTGTAATGACGTCAAAGAAGAAACGTCAACGTAAGTGTTCAACTTTGAACAAAACCCGATGTTTTCAAATACATTCCATTATTTATTTACAAAATATGTGGGCGGAGGGACAGCAGAGGGGTGAAGGAATTGAAAAATTCGATAACACGCCTCCTTTTTGATGTAATAAGATGGCAGACACAATTCGCATTTTTTCAACACGAGCCCAAATGGAGTAACCTGTTCTTCATACATAAATATAATTTAGGTTTCAGCCACGTAAATTTAGGGAAAGAAAAAAAAGGAAATCATGGAAATGATTCACAATGAAGATTTTTCCACGAATATACGAAGAACGACTAGCCCAACGACATACTAAAACTTTCCATACATAGGAGTGAAGTGTAGTCTTCGAAGGGGGGGGGGCGAGGAGATGTTAAACACCCATAAAATTTGTTTTTACGTATTTTTTTCCTCAGGAATGCCCCAGTGGCTAAAATTTTATTCAACTCCCAATTGAGCATCATTTTCATTTTACATTATTAGCCGAGTTTTTAATGAAAACGATAGCTATTACAGTCAAACTTTATATGGTGAGAGACTCTTTCCAAAAACGCGAAGAAGATACTTTTTGGTTTTTTTGATACACCTCAAACTTTAAATGAAGCTGGAGAGAGGGTAAATTGCTCAAAATTCAAATTTTTCATCTCAGTTGAAAGAATGAATCATGGACATAAACATATCCAAATTTCAACTTCCTAAGTGCATTTGGAGGGGAGTTAGAGTAAAAAAAGCTTCTTGAAGAAATTCTGAGTCATGAAATTTCTTGAATCTTCCATATCTCCTCATGAAATCAAGCTAAGAAGGTTAAACCCTCGGTGTGAGGTAAGTTTGCGGCGTAAATATAACCCCTTGAATTTGCATCGAAATAGACCAAAAATGGCGAATTGCCGAAATCTGAGGAGAGCTTGAGGAACCTCAAATTGGTAAAAATATGATTAATATGAACTAATAACATCACTGTAAATAAAAATACGCTATAACCCAAATTAACTTCTACACATGATGTTGGAGGGGAAAAGGAGGGGTTGACTTTATAACATGGTGGGGTGCACAAGAGGTAAAAAATTTTCTATTATGATGTCGTATGATGAAATGAGTCCAAATAACTAACCTATTCTGATTTCAATTTCTCAAATGAATTTGGAGGGGGAGTTAAAGCAAAAAATGGCTTTCTGAGGGGAAAATTATTCCAAAAGGTCACACTTTGTATATAAGGTTAGATAGAGAGTGCAACATGAGCTCTTGAATTTGGGTCAAAATAGATCCAAAACATGGGATCTTCAAAATTTGAAGTTAACAGGAGCCTCGATTTGGTGAGATTTGAAAAAAATGAGTTCACAAATTACGATTATTGCTTGGTAACAAATACTCCCTTTTTTTCGGAGGACCAGTGGGTGTTGGATGTTTTGAAAAATACACCTTTGGGAGGCTCGACTACTATGATGATTTTAGCGAGTTGTTCGGGTAATGGTTCTCTCGATATTGGCTTTATAAACGATAATTAATTTTTTTCTTATCTAAATTTACGTCACTACATAATCAACAGGATTTCTCCCAAGATAAGCAACACAGTATATCCAGTACTCACAAGAATCAACACATTAGGCACCACAACAGTATCGTTCAACGATCCATTCGACGCTTCCGGATCAAACGTATGGATTCTGCGTTCGTTGTAACTCATCTCCGTTTCGTTGTTTAAAAATTTAATATTCGTTCTTTCGATTTCTTCTCTGTAAAGAAAAAATTCATTTCAAAATCGTCAAAACACCTTCATCTTCAAGGGTACTACGTTACATTTTCGTGTTCACATAATGCGTTTCGCTTTCATGTACGATTAGACGTGCGAAGTACAAATTAGGCTGTCGTGAAAAAATAAGAAAACAACCGACGAAAATATATGTATTTTCGGACCTTCGTTTTATGGCTTATTATCTTCATAAGGCAATGAATCATTTATTCAAAGGTCAATCAATTAATCAAAAGGAAGGTGTTAACATCGTCGTTGACATTAACTTTTCGACCGAAAATTGACATATCGTTGTCGTCGTATTATGTCGCAATGAGACTAAATTAATGGAACCGTACGACTGAATTATTGCTGTTTGCGCCGGTATTCGTTGTTCAATAAATCTTATAGGTAACCGTTAATGTACCGGTAGCGTTAGTTAAAAGACCAGAAAACGGTGTCTTGTTGTTTCGGGAATTCGTCGAAAAAATGTAGTATCGAGCCACTATCGAAATATCGATGTTAGAATACGTGACAAACCAAATTTTACGATTTTATCGATATATCGAACATTTCAGATTAAGAATTATAAATAAGAGGTCGCATATTTCTTCGTGTCAAGGTGTAAAAATTTAAGAGCACTGAAAAATGCAGCTTTACTCGGGCACAATTTATAATGAGAGCATTACAGACTTGCAGATGATGCTGGAAACACCTCAGACTTACAGAGTTCAATCAATAATTTGAGAACACAATTTTCAAATATTTCTAAAGCGTATTACCATGCACGTGTAGGTTGAGAAAATTTTTAGAATTTTCCACGCATATCTGTTATGCTTTCTAAAAGAGGCGATGAAATAAATACACGTAGCGAGTACTTGAGTGGACTTATCACGAGTTCAAAGCCAATCTGAGGAATTTATCAAGTGATCTGTAACCTAGCAGCGAAAATCGCTCAACATTTCGTGAAAGATTTTTCGCAGAATAATTATTTTGTATTTTTGATACCACCCAAAATGGCGGATCATTTAAATTCGCGAAAAGCTGAAGGAAGTGCAATTATCTCAAAATTGTTGATCTCGATGTCACAAGACAGACCGAGTAGAGCACATCGACATTTCCCCATTTCAACTTTCCGAGTCAATCTGCAGGCGATTCAGAGCAAAAAAATATTTCTTTAACGTGATTTCGAGTCATGAAATTTCTCGAATCTTGCATTTCTCCTCACCAAAACAACCTAGAAAGCTCAATTTTGAAATGTAAAGTTAATTTCAAACAGGTACGTGACCCCTTGAATTCAGGTCAAGGTTGAAATGGGTGGGGCATGCACTTGGGCCATTTATAGCCCACTGTGCCCTGAATTCAAGTCGAAATGGATCGAAAATGACGCATGGCCAAATTTTAGGAAAAGTTTGAGGAGCCTCAAATGGCTCAAGCTTGCAAAATATGGGTTCTATGATTACTTCAGGGATAGGAAGTATACTACGAGTATACGCCAAATCTAACTTTACAAGTGACGTTGGAGAGTAGGAAAAGAAAAATGAGGATGAGGAGGAGGGGGGTTATTCTCCCCAAAATTTGCTAAGTCTAAATGAAAAGTGGAAAACTTTGGATTATCGTTCAACACGACAGACTAAGCCTTGATGACTAACATATTTAAATTTCAGGTTCCCAAGAGATTTGGAGGGGGCGGGGGGAGTTGAAGAGAAAAAGGTTTTTTCATAGGAAAATTACATTAGGGAATTTCGTGAATCGTTCCCATCTCCTCACCAAATGCACTTAAAAAGCTGAAACTCTGTATGTAGAGTTAATCTGCGATCAGGATATAACCCCTTGAATTTTCGTCAAAATGGATTCAAAATGGCGGATCATTAAAATTTGAAGAAAGCCTGGCGACTATGGTGGAGAGAATTTATATTTTTTCAAAAAGCGAAGATGATGTGCTCACAGTAGTTTATAAATGACCTCAAAATAACGTCATAAAAATTTAAGCTTTCTAACTTAATTTTCAAGCCCTCCCCCCAACAAAAAATTGAATCAAAGTTGAAATTATTTCAAATCATCAAAAATATATATAATTATATATTACATTTTTTTCATGTTTCAAAGTAATTTTTCACGTTTAAGGGCCAAAAAATTTTAAAACCAATTTTTTTTTTAATGATTCAGAAGGTCTGAACACTTTTGAATTTTTTTTAATAGCAACGATTTCGGTAATTTTCAAAAATAAAGGACAAATGAATAACTCACTAGTCGTATACACCACGTGGGGTCAATTCAGCTTTTTCGGACTCAAGAGGCAAAATAAACTCGATTTTTATTCCACAAAGGGTTCCTAAGGTGTGAGTTTTTTATACTAAAACATCTACACGAAGTCATTTGAAGGCAAGAGAATGATATTTTGGAAACCTTGATGAGGTAAAAATCGAGCATATTGTTCTCCTAATTCCAAAACACCCTAAATTAAGCCCATAAATTACTCATTTTTCGTTCATTTTTGAAAAATAATCAAAATTGGTGTTTTTTGAGAGAAAAAAAAAAAAAGGTTAAAGAAGATTTAACCGACTAAATCTTAAAAAATGGCGGGAAAATTTTTTTTCAGGGTTTGGATTACAAAATATGACTTCAAAAGTATAAAAATTTTCAATTTCTTAAAATTCGTATTTTTGAAGTTTTTAAAATCCTACCTCAATTTTTTTGGTAGAAGGGGGGGTCTAAAAATTGAGTTGACAAGCTGAAATTTTCATGACGTCTTTCTGAGGCCATTAAGTTGATATTGCGAGTAAACCCACTAACGCTCTATAATTTTTAAGAAAACTGAAATTCAACCCATCCCATTGGCTATTAGTGAATCTCGATCATTTTTAATTTTATTATGAATAATAATTTTAATTATAATTAATTTTATACCTTCAGCTATATTTATAAAAATTTTAATTAATATTATTATAAATATAAATATTAAAAAAAAATTAATCCAACTATCAACTTGAACTCTTATCATTGCTGTGGGCTAAACATATAGCAAATCTTTCTTTTTTTAATTTCCTTACCCTGTAAAAAAAAGCTGGAGACACAGGCAAGCGTCAAGTATGAATTGGAGCTAATTAAGGAGGCAAGAGGAATTGGCATAAGAGAAAGGAACTATATCGTAGCCTCTTCATCTACTAGTATAGATCGTGAAGGGATCCTGGCAAAACGAGCCGTCGTCAGTGTGGTTACATTGTGGGAATTGAATTCAATTTCTAAGAGAGTTTAAAAGAGAGTTTTGGACGTGATAGATGCAATTTTCAATCTTAGCGTGGACTTGAAGAGGTTAACATTAGATATAAATTTTAACAAGTGTTTATTAAAAAATCAGCTCTATTGAGACGGCATGGCTGCTTACGTTTTTTTTTCTTTTAATTTTTCAATGATTACTTAAAATGTATGAATTCGTTGAATTTCGTTAAATATCTAAATCTACAAGCACGTGCTTCTAGCATCAGTGGGACCGTAATAAAATAAAATAAAAAAAAAAACAACAACAAAAAAACAGTAATTTCTAAATCGAATTATGAACCGAGTTTTACAACAATTAAATTTTCTTTCATCTTTACATCACGTACTAGCTCTTGATTTTCCAATATTCGCCCATTTCTCAAAATACCTAATGAATCATCGATGACATAATGCCAGATGGTACATAATTTTCATTCGACTTACGAATACATTTAAAATACACGAATACTTCACCACTCATAATTCAAATTCAACCCATCAACCTGAAATAGTGTCATCTGCACTGATTAAAATGTACGATATAGCCCGTCTCTAAATTTATTCACTAGTACAAACGAGACTCTTATCTACAATTCTACATGGGTGAAAGTGGTCGATAATCGCGGTCGTATTAATTACACCGATGCGATAACAGCGTTAATCAATCGTTCAATTATTCTATCGCATCCTCTCATTACATCAACGAGGCGTACGATAATTTCGTCTACGATGTACTTCCTAGTTAACGTTGATCTAAATTTAAACACAATTTTCAGCCATCGCTTATTAGGTACGCCTCTTTGTAACCAACAAAGCACCACGCCGACGATATCTCCGACAAGTACACACAATCGTCGATCGTGTACACAAAAATCATTCATTAACAGGTTTATTATCTCATTTAAGGTCGATATATCGATTAACGATAATTTGTCGCGTATACCTCGTACTTAAACGATACTCGAACGCTCAAATAATCAGTATTCTAGATAAATCGCATTTTGACGAAGAAAACGAAAAAATTCATTTTGAAATTTCGCATCGACCAAACGTACTCTTGTTATTCGAATTTTCATTAATGAAATACGCCATTCGGTTTTACGTGCACACTGACGTTCGTATCGTAGACGCGCTTCAAAAATACCTCGTTAATTTTTTCGTTTCTTCGCAACGAGTAAATAAAAAAGCGACTTGTTTTGCCAATACGAAAACGCCTCCCCTGCCAACTGCATAAATCGTACATTGTAAAGTGGCGCGATACGTGGTGACGAAATTACGCGAAAAAAACACGACTAATACGTTTGTTATCTCGAGGTGACGTAATATGGCGAGATTTTTTTCCGCGTATTTTCCGATCGCGTTCACCCTTAGAGCCTCGTTGATTAAAAGAATTACCATCGGTAGATTTTTCCCCAACGTATCACATCTCATTATTTTCCAGTCGTTCGAAAAACGTAGGAGGTAATTAAACGAACGAGACGTATTTGCTACGAAAGGCACCGCACTACGTAAATTACTCGCTCGTTCAGCCAAGGCATACGTGATACGACGAGTTCGACGATAAGGCCAAGTGATCGGCCGACTGATCGAAATTGAAGTTTGCAAGTATGACGGGTACGAAACGACCAATTTTTTTTTTCTCTCCACATTCCTGTCTGTCTGCTGCGTCTACCATCGATCTCGTCAGACTATGTAGACGTGGTACGTGGTACGTACGACGCAATAAATCGGCCATTATTTGCTTATCTATCGAAAGCTGCGAGCATTCGTCAAAATAACCGCGAACGCGATATCGTCCGATATTTAGTAATTAAAAATGATTAGATACCGGAAATTTGGCAATCTACGTAGATATCTTTTTTTTTTTAACGAGTATATTTTTTTTTTCTTGTTCCAATTAAAAATGAAAAAATAAAAATAACAGGATATCGAAAAAAATGAATTAAATTTATATAAGACTTCTGCAGGATCCTCAAGTATAATTTGTTCAAAATTTCAACCACACCTCAACCTCCAAAAAAAATACAGAAAATAATAGCTTTTTATGTACGTATAAATTTACATCCCAAAGAAATTAACAATATGGAATGCTGAGCTTCAAATACCTTTTTTTTTTTTTACTTTCATACTTTTTAGAAGGTGCAAGGTAGTTAAGAGCAATTGTTAGGGGAGAGAGGAAGGGGGAAGGGAGTTAAAGGGAGAGAATTTTTAAATCAAAAACGAAAAAGATTTTCAGCCAAATTCAGTACTCTTACAGAACTCCGAGGACTTAAATGTACATTTTAATTATAAGCAAGCATACTACACAAATGAAGCTAATTTTTAATGGAAGCTCGTTCAAACTATTAAATAATGCTGATCACTTTTATCCAATGCTAAGGCTAGGAACCCTCACCAAACCCTCCAAAAGCACCTAAGAACTTCAATTCAAGAAGAGTAGTAGGTACTAGAATAGGTGGTCATGAACCACCCTGAGTGAAATCGAAAATTTTAGATTTTCTAAAACAAATTTCTTTCAGCAATTAAAAATTTTCCCATCTTCCGAAGTCAAATCTAGTTTTCGGAAGACTGAAAAACATGACATTTCCAACATCATTTCAGAAATATCGAAGATATCGATTTTCAAAAATAAATATCGATATTTTTCGATATCTTTAAAAGTGAATAAAATATCGATATTTTGACATATAGATATATTTTAATTTTATTAAACATAAATTGATATATCGATACTTTTTCGGGACATAATTCAATAGTCGAAAACTATAGAGTAACCAAATTTTTATATTTTTATTTCTAATGTTTTCGTTTTTTGATAGAAAAAGTGTACGTAAAAATAAATATCAAAAAATATCGATATTTTTTTTTTGAAAACCGATAATTTTCGATATTTTTGTAAATGTTGGATACATCCGATGATAAAATAAGTAAGTTCGAAATTTAGAAATTTTGTTTTCATTTCATTCATTATTTTTTTCATTATTTCTTATCCTCTTAAGGACACCTTTCCCACAGAAAAACGAAAAATACTAAAAACAGAAGCATTAAAATTACGTGAAGCTATTTTTGAGACATTTTGACTCCCCCTCCCCACCCCCAGATATTTCATGAGATTTGACTCAACTCCCGGGTGAGATTTTTCAAAATGTGTGTTTCTCGTATAAATGCGCCGGATTTATTCTAAGAAGAAAAAATAAATATTTTGCTTTGTACTTAATAAGCATATTATTGAATATGATTTGGCCATTTTCTAGCAAAAAAAGATCTTTTAATTAATTTAATACAGTACTATTTTCTAGTAATTTTACTCTATTTTTTACGAAAAAAAAATTACGTGATATTTACCGAGAACTCCCCCGCCCCACCCTCCCAAATAAGTTTAAATGAGATTCGACTTGTCCCCTGCTTTCTTGAATACCTCACGTAATTAATGGACGTCCCCTTATTCTCTACTTTTCGATTATTAAATTCGGGCCGGAAAATATCGATATTAACATGGAAAATTATCGATATATCGATATCATAAGGGTAAATATCGATATATCGATACCATATGAAAAAATATCGATATAGAGATATCATATGGAAAAATATCGATATAGAGATATCATATGGAAAAATATCGATATATCGATATCATATGGAAAAACATCGATATATCGATATCATATGGGAAAATATCGATATATCGATATCATATGGGAAAATATCGTTATATCGATATCATATGGAAAAATATCGATATACCGATATCAATATCGATATTTGGCATCACTTGTTTTTTTTAAAATTATTTACTATTTTTTTATTACAAATATCGAATATTACACTGAGAATATGCTGGGGCCCACCAAGAGGTAAGCGGTTAGCTGCCACTATGAAACAATTATCACAATGAAGCAGATTTAAAAAATAAAAAACAAAAAAATAAAAAAATAAAAAATAAATGCATTATTTTAACACTATTTACGAAGGAGGGTGGGGGAAGCCCCACCTCACTGTTACTGCTTTCTGAGTAACCAGGTCTTACGGTTCGGATACTCGGAAACCGGCCCCCCGCCTTAATTGGGATGAGAAAATGCAGCTCAGGTCCAATTTGAACACGAAAACATCAACTGACGCAAAATGGCATCCTATGCGCCTCCAGTAATCATATAAATACACATTTATCAAATCTGACCCATTCAAGGCTCCTCAAGTCTCCCTCAAATTTTGGTTATCCGCCATTTTCAATCCATTTTCAACCGAATTTGAGAGGTCATATTGTGGTCTCTATTCAACTGCACATACGAAGTTTGACCATTGCAGGTACATTTGGTGAGGAGATAATACAGGAGATTCAAGAAACTCCACAATTTAAACCATCCTCAAAAAGCCTTTTTCTGCTCCAATTCCCTTCTAAATTTATTTAGGGAGCTGAAATTTGAATATATTTATATCTCTATCTCACCCTATCGTATGATATTGAAACCTAACATTATTAGACTTTCAGCGTTCTTCTAACCTCCTCAAAATTTGAATAGACTTTAATTTTGAGAACGATAAAAAAATTTGAAAAAGTACGTTAAGACCCTCATAAGAAAAAATATGTACGTAAAAAAAAAGACTTTTCATACTTGCGGGAAGAAAGCGCTACTTTACCTCCCGCTCGCTAATCGCTCGGGTCTCAAACGAGCGCTTTTCTCCCGCATTTAGGAAAAATTTCGTTCACTACTCGGGAGAAAAATTAATTTTAGACTCGTGTGACTTATCACCCTCGCTTTGCTCGGGTAACAAACCTTACATTCGTCAAGAATCACTTTACCTCCCTAGTTGTGAAATATACTATTTCATACGACCACAAATGGTCTAAAATACAAAGATATGGAAGCCCTTTCTTCTCTCCTCTCCTTCCACAATCACGTAGGTTGTAATAGTCGAGATTTTTATTAAAAATTCATCCAAATTATTTCGTACGTTTCTGCATCATTTAGCTATTTCAGTAATTCAATGAAACAAATGAACGTATATTAAGGCTAATAAAATCAGAGCGTCGACTCGACCTATCCATTTAATTATCAATTTGAAAAAGCATTCCATAATAAATTCCCAACGTTCGGAGGATACATACTCGAATCAACGAGCACAAATCTATACTTTCTCGGATACATTTCGACATAAGGTTCAGACTTTTGAGGTTACACATTATCACCTACGATACCGTATCAATTTCACACTCTTATCAAATACACACCGGCGCCATCTAACACAAAACATCGCCGCATCAAACACGATATATCGATTGCACCGCGGTCAATAATGAAAGCGCGTGCCGATCATTAATCCATCATCACGTCCTGCCTACCTGAAGCAATAGGGCCCGGTATCTTTGACTCTCAGTTTGATCGTATTGCTGTTGACATTAGTCTCCGAAAAGTATTCCTGGGCGTTCGTATAGTTGAATATATGGACGCACAGTAACGGCTGCAACGGCGGATTCTTCCACGCCACGTGTAACTTCGTCTCATTTGCCAGCGTCAACGTCTGTAATTCAAAACAAAATTGTACTCTGGTACCGCGTAATATTTAATTATATTCAAGTCCGAACTTTCGATCGATAAGGTTTTTTTCCGCCATACTGTAACGAAATATATTCGGAGAATTTTACACACGCCGTTTAAGACGTAATCAAGTCCGATACAAACGTTTATATTTTCGTAGACTTTGATACTAACCGCCTGAGCAGGCCGTAAACAATGAAATAATCGCGATAAATATAAAGTGAATTATCTACATCGAAGGCGCTAAATATCGATTTGCCATATTTCTTTTTAATCTTCCGACATGGCTGTCTAGTTTCACGTGGATATATCGGCTACGAGTGATCCGAAACAAATTAGCAATACTAATTTTATAATGCATACGAAAAGAACTGCTCGATAACACACTTGGTAGATACTTTAACTTCTTTCAACACCAACCACGCGGCGTAGGTGTTCGTGAATTCATTTTAGGGAAATTTAACTCGCCATTGAATACAATGATTAAATATATTCGTAATACAAACGAACTCTTATTTTTTAATATCATCAAAGATGAAATAATTTCATATTATTCTTTACGTAGAATTTATATAATTCACGTGCAAATATTGATTTAAAAAAAAAATTAATTATCATTTTGAAATTAGCAATAATAAGATTCTTTGTTTTTAATCATAAAAAAAACACGATTTTGAAAAAAGATAAAACATTACTACAAAAATACGTACATACGTAACATTACGCAAAAACTGGTAAAATTCCAGAAATACCTATCTAAAAAATTGAGTACAAAATACAAGATTTCAAATAAAAAATGTTGATAATTTTTATTCGATATTTCTGTTATTAAAATATCCGTAATCAATACTGTTCGCTTCCTCCGACCCAAAACATATATGAAGGAAAAAAACTAAAAATGTTAAAAATATCATCGAAATCTCAACACGAAGGTTTTCATGTACAGAGCTGAGCTAAATAATTATAATTTTTTTTTTACGAAATTCGTGGCATCAATTCACTAGAAACCAAAAAAAGTAAAAAATTCGAAATTCAAAATTCCAACAAAAAATTGCTAATTTTTTGTTTCGTTTGAAGTTTTCTCAAAAAACCGTTAAAAAAAAAAAAAAAAAAAAAAAACTCCAAAATGTCCAATAAAAATTCCTTTCTCTAGAAGAAAATAAAGTACTAAAAAAATGACAGAAATCAGAAAAAAAAATCATGAACATTAACCTCTGTTTAGAGCAAAATTTTTCATAACTCTATCATAGCTTGAAAATACATATTTCATTTTGACGTTCAAAATTCGATCGCAAAACCTAGACGTGGTGATGGTACTAGCGAGAACAACAAAAAATGTTATGTACGCATATAGCCTACTCCCAACACTGATGGGGCTACGATACTTTGAAGTCAGCGAAATTATAATTTTTTTGAAATGTTCCAACAAATTATAGTTATCTCTGTTGGAAAGTCTAGTTAAATTGTAAAAATGAAAGGACAAAAGTGAATAATTATGTATCCATATTGCCTAATCCGAAAACCGAAGGAGCTACATTAATAATAAAATTTCAAAAAATTAAAACAGAATTTACACGAGTAAGCAGAGATGATAGAAATTCGGGATGAAAATGAATAAACGAAAAGTTCAAATTTCATAGACTTCAACGTCTCATAGCTCCTTCAATTTAGAGAGTAGGCTATACATGTATTCAACATTTCTTGCTACACGACGGCTTTCGGACACCTTGTATATCTCATACCTCATCAAACTCCAAACTTCACTCGAAGGAAGCTCCACAGTACTTTTTAAATGAAAGTTTACTCATCAGTAGGTAAGAGGTATCAAAATGGAGTCGTCAATTTTTATTTCTAGCGATTATTCAGTTTTTTTAATGTTTAAATCATTTCTTCGAGCATAACTAATCACTTATTTTGAAGAAGCCTCCTTTTTCATTCTAAGTTAATTTTTAGATGAATTTTCAATTAAATACAATAGCTATTACAGCTTACCTGATTTGAGGGGAGAGGCCAGGGAGGGGAAGGGGATTTCATAACATTGCGTTTCAGGTCATTTGTAATCACATCATGGGGAAATGTACATCTTTTTGGAATACATAAGTACATTCCCCCCTCCGTCCACGAGTATGCATAATAATCACTGTGAAATTGGGCGAAAGTAATTTTTTTTTTATTCACTTCAAAATGTCAGTTCACTCGAATTTTGAAAGACATTGTAGAAGGACAGCGCCGTGCAGAGAAAATCCGGGCCCAGGACAGGAGGAGAACTCATAAGAGCTAAAAAAAAAGTCGTAGACGTGAAAGGGAGGTAAAGACAGATTTTTAGCACCGATTTGTCTTGTCGCGGGCCCTGAAAAAGAACCTTGGGGAACTCCCCTTTCCTCCCTCCGCTCTGGCCTGTGGAGGGATCCAATAGCTCAAAATTTTAGTGATTAGCTTCAAGCGAAAGAGTAAATTACGGACACCAACAAATTCAAATTTCAGCCTCCCAGGTGCATTTGGAGAGAAGTGAAAACAACCATACCATAATCATCATATTTCAGCTATTTGCGGCTACTCAAGCTGTTCTCAAATTCTAACCAACCGCCATTTTGTATCGATTTTTAATCTAAAATCAAGAGCTCGTATTTCAGTCATCAACAAACATCACATCACATCCAAACTTTCAGCTTTCCAAATGAATTAGAGAAGAATGAGGACAATTCTTGGATTTTGTATGATTATCAGCACCACCTAAACGCACACTTCATACAGAATCCCTCTTCTCAGTTGGTGTTGGAGGGGAAGAAGAAGAGTAATTGTCATCGTGTCATCATGAACTGCCAAAATTTGAGGAGAGTTTGAAGAGACCCAAATAAGTACAAATGCGTATAATTTGAACACATATGTTGGAGGGGAGCATCAGGGGTAATCCACCTCAAAATGTGATGGAACGTGGGGTTAAAGGAAAGGTCGAAAATTTTGATATATATCAATTTTATCCTCCCAAATTAATATGGAGAAGATTTGAGGTTAGAAACCACTCTCAAGAAAAGAAATCACGACACGAAGTTTCACGAATCTCACATATCTCTTCACCAAAATTACCAAGAAAGGTCCAACTTCGTATGTTGAATTAGTTGAGGACTACAATACCATCCCTTAAACTTGGCTCAAAATTTATGAAAAATGTATCCAAAATTATAGATGGGCAAAATTTGAGGAAAACTTGAGAAGCAGCTAAAATTCAGAAAATAGGAATTTTTTAAAAATTTCTTTAGACAAAAAGCACTGCATATTTCAAATTAAACTTTTTGGGTATTTTTGTAAATTTAATATAAATAAAAATTTTAAAAAAATTAATTTTTATTCGAATATGAAATTATTAATTTAATTCTATTAAAAATATAAATTATAAAAATATATGTAAAAAGACTATTTAAAATATAATCTAAATTAGATGAAAGGAATGGGGTGCGGATTTGGGACTCAATAATGCATGTAGCTTGTACCCTATAGGGTTGAGAAGCATATTTGACAATATTACCTTCAAATACAAACAAGCCTCAATTAAAAACTCAGCTCCATTAATGTGACATGGCTGCTTACACTTTTTTAATCGTATTATTGCATAATGCATATTTAGTGTTAATAATACGTTAAAATTTATTTTCATTTACTAGTGTTAGAAACCCAGATCTATCTTTGAGCGTAGGATTTCAAGGTCACTGTCTAATCTCGACTGAATAGCCATTAGGAAAAAATTTGACAAAAAATATAAAATAAGATTTTTTCGATTAATAATTTCAAATAAACGTTGTTACGACTTAACTACCCCTTCACCCTTTAAAAACACCTCTATTGCGTTCATCATCGATAACCTCAAGTGAAAATATTTACAACGGAAATACCGTAAATACCATCATCCAACAACCCTTCACCGCAACCAGAATCGCATTCCAAAACGGGACTTCCAATAAAACCGCAAACCACGCGAAACCTACGTAGTATAAAATTCCCCTCTAAAAACATTCCAAATCACTGGCTATCTCCCACGTGCTCGTCAACCAGTTCCAACCGCTAATCACCGCCGCACACGTCCATCGCGTCTCGTAACCGGCTACGAGACTAGTTATCGCACTCACCCCGAAAACAAAACACCGACGACACGACCTAAACCCATAGCTTCTTATCAACCTCACGTTCGTGTCAACCGCGACCTACTAACCTTGCTCTATGGTTTTATCCGAAAAAAAAACCCGACCGGCTCAATGACACATGTCGTAACGTGGTCCATCTAAATCACCAGGAAAACCTCACGTGTCCGAATATTTTCCATCATCTGGCTCGGAAAACTACCCCGCCCGTAAACGTCCGACATTGGCGGGAAGGCGAAGAATACAAAATAGCCGCGAGGTCGCTACTCATAGCGTACGGCCCAAGAGCCAACAGATGAAAGTAGGTTAAAATGTATACATAATTATAATATACGCATAAATGAAACGAAGCGAGAGGCGAATAAAAAAATACACCGAGTACGCGTGTATTCTCAATTAGGTTCGCGTCCTTAACATTTAGAAAATACACGGGCAATTAAGAGAATCGGATTCTTGTTAACATTATCATTACTGGTCCACTTACTTTGAATATTTCATCGTGATAAATAGTAGTAAACCACATTATCGTTGTGCCACATAAGCCGAACACAAATAAAACTGACAACAACATAAATTTCCAATCTGAAAAAAAAAATGAAATCATTAAATTAACGATTTGTAATTAATTAATTCGATCGTAAGACAAGGTCTTATGAACTCGATGCATTTTATTTCGAAAAAAAAGAATAGTAGATGAATGCGACGGCGACAAAACCCATTTAGTCAAAATTTCACACATATCAGTTATCACTTACGTAATACAATATAGTGGTTTTAAAAAAAATCCTTTTTTACTCGTATCGTTTCCAATCACGTGAGTAGTGACGCATCGATCTTTTTATCATCGTACTTATACACGTAAATGAACCTTTAACGGTGGCACGAGGCATTAACGGGTAAAAAGCTGACGTAACAACAATATGCTCATTATTAAAATCATTACATTCTATAATTATTCGTCGAACGATAATGGCAAAACCGTCACCTGTATTCCCCTTTTTTACATGAGTTTTTAATCAAACTATGGCTTTTACAGTGTACCTTAAATTTCCAACAGTATATAGGAGAAGGAAAGGTTGCTTAGATAGACTGGTTAGTGATCGCATTTTTCTCCTTACCCATCACCCATTACCCAAAACATACTTATAGTATATTAAAATCCTTCAAATTTTAGTAAGAGGACTAAAAGGAGGTTAATATGAATTGGGGAGGGGAAGGGAATAATTCTAGTTTTATTTTTTCGAAAAATTAAGAGAACTAGAAAATAGTAATTATCACATGATTCCCTGAAAAAGCAAAAAAATTTCAGTCATCAATGAAGTTAAACTTTTCATTTTTAGTAGACTTCACTTTTAAGCAAAATCCACTTAATATGAGTTTACTATTGTTGTTGTTTTTTTTTTTTTAATTTACGCACTGACTCTAAAGTTGAAGAGTAGGTAAAAAAGCGGAGCTTAATAAGAGTTATATCGTTTTTGAAGTCGATCAGTCACATGAAAGTCGAGCTTTCGAGCTTCGAAGCTTTTTCAGTTTTTCGCAAATATCTCGAGAATGAAGGGTCGTAATGAAAAAATACATATGAACATAATTGTCGGAAATTTCATTCTCTACAACTTCGGTTCCATTCATTTTTCATGAAAGTCCAACGAAAGTTGAGCTTTTGAAATTTTAAGCTTTTCCAATTTTTTTTCTTCAAATATCTGGGGCACGAAGCGTCGGAGAGAAAAATGAATAGCGATTAAGTCGTTGCGAATTTCAAGCTCTATCACTTTAGCTCTCATATAATTTTCATAAAAGCTCATTGTTTTCCGAAAAAATGAACTCAAAGCGAAGAATCCAATAATTGGTACATTTTGTTCGTGAAAGTTCCATGTTTTTATTTCCGAACGATAACTCGAGTAAAACATGATAGATCGACTCCAAATTTGGGAAATAGGTAGCTAGCATGAAGAGTAAGAGTCCTATTATTTTTGAAGACGATCACTGCACTGAAAGTCGAGCTTTCAAATTTCGAAGATTTTTTTAAATTTTTGAAAATATCTCGAGAATGAATGACTTCGAAGAAAAAATATATAGGAACAATTTTGCAGGAAATTTTATCATCTACAACTTTGGTTCTTATTCATTTTTCATAAAAACTCATAGAAAGTTGAGCTTTTGAAATTTGAATTTAATTTTTATTCATTTGTTATCACTTCCACGTACACGTCAGTTATCGCTCAAGATTATCGTGAAGTTCTTTCTTTACGTAGAGTAGTACCTAATTTTTTTTTTTACAGTTTATACTTCAAGTCGAGTTAATTTAGATCATAATTATCATCAGGGTCGTTTACACGTGCCTATACAGCGATATACTACGCATAATATAAAGCACTACAAGTCACTGAGAAAATTTGTCAACCCTTCAACCCCTCTCCTCCCCCTTCCCTTTCCTTTCCCCAATCAACAGGGCACTTGGAAAATTTTGAATCAACAATATCAGCATAAAACGAAATCACCCAAATGACATCCAGTCTTTATGTATTGTCTAATTTTCGTGATTTTAAGGGAGGGGTAGTTAGGAGGGGTAAAAATAGTTGGCGATGAAAAATAAGTTCATAAAGTTATTCACTGTAACCATATACCTATAAAAGGATACGTCACATGCCCGTACTGTCTTTTAAATTTTTTTCCAAAATTTGAAGGCACCATGCCCCCCGAACGGAGCAGCTGTTGACGTGATATTTTTTCAAACATTTGGAAATTCGAATAAAAATTCACTTTGGGACAATTATTGCGAATTTTTTTTTTTCAAAAATTATATTTTGTTGTCTGAAAACTGAAAAAAATGAAAAAAAAAAGGAATCAATTTTTAGAAAATTTGGAGGCCTTAAACACTATTAAATAATTTTTTCGGAAAAGCGCAATATTTCGTGTAATTTCAAAAATGAACTAATAAATGAGTAATTTATAGGTTAAGCGCTGATGCCAAATTTTTGCCTCGCAGAGATTCCCAAAATATTAAATGACGTTATTCAGATGTTTCACCAAAAAAATAATTCATATTTTGAGAACCCCTACGAGGTGAAAACTAGGCATAATTTGTCATCTGAGTCCCAGACCTCAAACGAAGTCCATATTATACACGTGACTAATTTATTATTCATTTTTTATAAATACACAAAATTTGATTCTTTTTCAAAAAATAAAAAAACAAAAACAAAAAAGTCCATACTTAAGTAAAATTGAAACTTTTTTTTAGCTATGAACTTCATTTTTTTTTTTTTGAAATAGAATCAAATTTCGTGTATTCAAAAATCACTCGTATAGTATCAAAAATAACTTTTTCAAATTTTTGAAAGTCTTGCCTCACGCTGAAAACTACTCCCATCAGCTTTAATAAGTTCGTATCCAAGAGTATGCGGGTGTACATCAATTACAAGTATTATGTGTAAATTCGAACCTGCGCAAATTAAAGGCTCACCTCCGACACAAGTCATGGCTGCTTAGCGCTTATATTCTCTCTTCCACGAACTACTCTGATTAAAATAATTAAACGACGAGGTCGAAATTTTTCCAGAATATTAAAAAGGGAATTCGAATTCGTCTTCGAGTTTCGTCGATTTCAATAACCACAGGCGAGCGTATTCGTCTTTGAAAAAAAATTAATTTCCTTTTTTCCCCAATTAAAAACCTCCCATTCGCATTCTATACATCTCTCTCATCGGGAAACCAATTATACCCGACAACTCGGCCTCACGAGTTCAAATGCGATTTAAATCTGAACAAAACCTTAATTTGGGAACCTAATCTGGAAAAATTACGAGAATCGTCGAAATAATCGAATACGCTAGTTAACCCGTGACCTTGAACTTTCCTCTTTAATGGCACAAGGTACTTCGCATCTCGACGTTTATTTGGCGGGGATGTGGTATTGGTATACGAGTAACATCACGCCACACAGTGTCCCTAAATAGTAAATACTTCTGTTACTACAATTGGATAATAAACCATTCCACACACCTACAACAACGATAAGCAATTACATAGTTACAGGGTCAAGAGAAAGATCACACAGTGGACGGACGAGGTAAAGAGAAACGTGGTCTTTGATCGTCCGCTAATTCGCGAAATCGTGGTCATTGCAATTGCTGCGTGCCCGCGCGGTACGCATAATCAGACGGTAAACATTTTCTTTCTTTCTCTCTCCCTTTTCAATGTCGAAAACAAACCTTATAATGTCGCAACCGTTTATATAGATGTTTGTAACGATATTTACCGCACATTTTACACACAGCTACTACACAAATCAAACATCGCGTTCGATCAACAATTCGGTAGTCGAACGAATAATAGGTAAATACTCGAGATTTTGTCAAGCTAAGTCCCTAATCAGACCAGGGTTGCTGTTGAATCGACTATAAATGCGTTCACGGAGGGAGGGAGTGATGGACTGAATTTCGCTTTTTAGGTGAAATTATCGAGGCACTTGGATCAATATTGGCTAAATGACCCAAAAAGAACATACAAAAAATTCCAGCCCTCACACTTGCCCAAAACGTCCTTCAAAATTAAGGCGAAATTTTTCAAAAAAATTAATTAAAAAAAATTTGGAGTTTGTTTTGCATTCAAAAAATTTTTTACGTTCAGCATCCCTTTACCCACTTATTCAACAAAAAAAAAAAATAATAATAATAATAATAATAATAATGAAATAAAATAAAATAAATTCGCCTATAGCCCAGAGCTGTACACGGCGTATGATGAAAAAAAAAAATTATGCTTTATGAAGACTAGAAAAAAAATTAGGCAACTTTTTTCAGATCGGAAGAATAACATATTTAAAAAATTTTTTTATTTCATTTTTATTTTTTAAAAAACACCAATTTAAATATTTTCAAAAATAAATAATAAGTCGGCAATTTTTGGTTCGAATATATGGTATGAACTTTATTTAAGCTCTTCCTGGCTTCGGAGATGAAATATCACCGAATTTTGCCTACCAAGGGTTTCCAAAGTACCGAAACTTCGCTTCAAAATGACATATGTCAAGTGTTTTCTTACTAAATCTTAAAATTTTAATAACCTCTGTAAAAGTAAAAATCCAGCATACTGGGTCACCAAAGCTGTGAAGAGCTAAAATCAAAAACCCACATGCTAGACGTGATCTACCAATTTTCTACTTATTTATTTATTTTTTCACGTGCCATGTACAGCAACAATGGCAAGAAGCACGAGAACATCAATTTTTGTAAATACCCAAAATTAGAGCTTTTAAAAAAAATTACATCCTTTAAATTTAAAAAAAAAAAAAAATATGGGGCTAAATTTCTTATTTGTGTTTATGTGATAAAGAAAAATTCTTAATGCAAAAAATTTCAAATCCCACAAAAATATTTTTTTTTTCAAAGTTTTCAATTTTGTGAATTTTTTTGGAGGGGGAGGGGGCTGAGGGCTAACATTTTTTGCGCTTTCTTTTCAAGTCATTTGGCCAGCATTACACTAGGTGTCGTGATTTTGAAAAAAAATAAAATTCGTTCCACTCAAATATTTACTCCTCCCCCTCCTCGTCATCTTACTATACATATTATGGGGATTTCGCTACATTTACAGAATGATTTATCGTTAACGAAGAATATTACATTTTATTCTTAATTTTTCATTCAATTTTTTCGTTCTAATCTTAGACTAGATTTGTACACACTTGAGCGAAACTTAATCATCGTGACGGTTTCAGTCTCATTAAACCTTCATCAGCAGACGAATAAACAATGAATCAGTATAGCAAAACATATAGTTAAATTTTTATATTCGTTCATTACCTCCACTTTAGTTATCTCTTATTTACGATCGTGTTATTTAAATTACTAGAATATTCAATGAATCTACGTTTTTCATGTTATTACAATTGAAAGGATGTTATCGAAGTCGAAAGTATGCCTCGTATTTATGGCGTGATCGGACAAACGTAATGTTGGTTTTTATTATTTATTGCAAATACCTAATTGATGTTGATAAATAGATACGTATTTTAACTGCCTGCGACGTTTCATTTATACACAACATGTTGCAAGCAGTACATCGAACGCTACATAAGACAATACTTATCGCATAAAGGTGTCTTATCATTACTCTCGATGAATACAAACTCATACGTACGCGCAAACTATTCGTATTTTTATAACAAAATAATTGTAGACGAGCTACAGGGTTTGGTCGAAAATAGCAAACTAAAAATTATCGAAATGAAAACTACCTGACTAAATAGACGATACAGTATTGTTAAGGCAGGTTAATGCAACCATGCATACATTAACGTAGCTCGACAGAGGAAATTAAAATACATTTATATAACGCGTGTGGTGAGGGCAAAGGAGAGCAAATGACAAAAGTGGAGGATTACGCCCGAGCCGAATTTCTATTAGGGCCAAAAATCTCAATTTTAAATTTTTTAAATTTTCACAACCCTAAATGAATTTTTTTTCAACGAATTTTTTTCAATGTTTTTGTTAAAATTGAAAAAAAAGAATTATAACAGGATCCAAAAATTATTTCTGCCTTGCTTACTCTTGCTCTCTGGACCCTGTATGTCATAAGGCTGAAAATATGTGAAAAACCAGGAGCGAAAAACCGCTTCTATTGATGAAACAAAAGAATTTTTATTCAGAATTTGAGTTAACCACCACTTCGAAGTGAACGTAAAATCAAAAAAAAAATTATGTGTTCACATGAAGCGTCTGTCAAAAATTTTTATACGAATAAATCGAACATATAATATGTCCATAAAAAAATTGGTACATTTGACATACGATTATAAATCGTCTAAAACGCGAAAATCTGAAAACCTCCTCCCGCCTCCCACTTCTCCTGACTATAATAGCAGGGTAATTCAACTTTCACTTCTTTGAATTTCAAGTTCATGTTCTCTAAAATTTATCTTCATTCTGAAAAAAATAGTCTGAAAGGTAAACATTTTCCGGAAACGAACTGGTCGATAACCTTGCAAAAGAGGCAACAGTCTTATTCCCTCACCTTATTTTCGCACCCCAAGACATGAAAAATTTTTTCCTGACCTCTTAAAAAAATCATGGTCATCATCCTGGACCCAAATTCCATCCAAACATTCCTTCCATGAAAAATCAATAGCTTCTTGGAAAACTCTGACTTCATCAAACATACGAGAACAAGTAGTCATAACCAGAATTCGAATCGGTCATACAGAAGTCACACACAACCATCTCTTTTGAGGTATTCGTGAACTATCAGTTCTGCGATGACTCTCCCATGTGCAATGTACATTTACTCCATAAGTGCCCTTCCTTTCGAGATATTCGGTACACCTTGAAAATTCCTAACTGTCCTACCCTCTTTTTTTTTTTGCGGGAATTTCTTCTACCGCACACGACACTACTTGATTGGGAACCGCTTGTAGCATTACTTCCAACCAAGTAGGGGCACGTTTGCGACTGGCCTACATCTCCCCCGGGAGTTACCCCCTGATGTGCTGGCTTGCACACCAGAAGCCCTCCTCATCGGAAGTTCAGCTGTCGCTTCGTCCTTTCCCTGGTATACCGTAATTCCCTCTGGTGGGTTTCCGTACCAGTATTTGCTCCTCGGCCATGTCTGCGCAATGCGCTCTTCTCGAGTGTACGGTGGTCTCCAGTCCTTACCCCACGCCGCATCTTCCCTCCTTTCGGAGGATCCCCGCCGGTTGCCGTTCTGCCTCTTATGGCCTACTAAGCCCGCAAGCGAGCCAGAGGTCGTACACTCTAAGGGCCCTACTTCTGTCTGTGTCATCACACCCTACTCCAAGCCGTGAGGCAAGGTAGGGGCAGTCCGCAATCAGTTTGGTGCCTCGGCCATGGGGTCTGGAGGTCGTAGTCCCACCCATATAGCTACTCGGTCCAACATATGAGCGTTGGGACTAGGACTCATACTCTTTCCTCCGGCTAAAGTCGTTCACCATCTGGTCGAGCATGCGCTACCCATGCCTCATTAGCAACCTACCGCCTCAAGTCAAAACATGTGCGGCAGGGGTGACACAGACCGCCCACCTCTCTTCTGCAAGCCCTCACTACTACCTGGTCCCGATATCCAGGGTTTGGATACTTGGGCTTAGGTGGCATTCGCGTGACTAACCCGCTCTTCTTCTTCCTCTTCCGTTCTGGCAGCAACAGCTCGATGCCCCTGCGCCTGGCCTACCCCTATTACTGACGATCTTTCGTACATCCACACAGTTCTCGCCTTCCACAAAAGAAGCAACCTTTTCCACCTCATCTAAACTAACTTTCCCGTGAGAGTGGCGTAAAAACCGTAGAAGTTACATACGCCACTATAACAAATTATAAAAAAAAAACCTAACCTATCGAGAGAGGTTAAGATCGTTCACAGTACATTTGGCATCAGAATGCTAATAACTACGAATATAACTTTTTATTTATCAACTTTTTTTTTAAGTAAAGAAAATTATTCAAGTAATGCACTTTAATACTTAATAGACCTATTGTGGAAAACCAAGAAATTGAAAGGGAGGGAAATATCTTTCGCGAATTACAAGGAACGATTTAAATAAAACGATGGACTAATTTACACGTAACTTTATTTAATTAATAGTGTAATTAATTACTAATGAATAATTAGTGTTTATTTTCTCTGCATAGTGGGTTTTCTTGAATCTGAAAAAAGAATGGTAAAAAACGAAAACAAGGCACATCATTAGTTTAAACGAAACTATGAGAGCGTTGTTATGATAAAGATGGTATACATGGTTGTTTAATTTTCCGTTCAAGCAACCCGAACTAAAACACAGTAGAAGCATGTGGAACTTGAATGTGCGAATAATTTTGTGAGGGGGGGGGGGTGATGGCGACACCTGAGAGACTCTTTGGTTGTTACACGTTAATTGATACTATAATAATACAATAATAATAAATGAAACTCATCGAAGGGTTGATGGAGTCCGCTCCATTATATTACTTTCAGACATTTTTCAGTTATGTTTAAATTTAATTTAAATTCGAAGTCACCAATGCACATTAAATGAGCTAAGCTAATTGTTGAATAAGTTCAGTTTTGCCAGAAACAGCGTCTGTACTTGGTGATGATTGATTCCAAAGACTTTGTCATGAAAGGTAGGTCTTAAACCATCAGATACGAATAGATGAAGGTTTTTGTATTTTGTGGTAATTTCAGGTAATTTACCCTATAATATGAACGGATAAAGGTTTTTTCTAACTCGAGGTATTTCTCAGTAATTTATTAGTAATTTACAAGGTAAATTACGTTTTAGTTGATAGATTTCAAGTGGTGCGCCGCTTGAAGTCGAATTTTTCGACACCTATTTTAATTTTTTTTTTTTTTGTTTCATAAAATAATATTTGAATGCCCTGCCCTCTTCATACTCAGTCTGGCCAATGAAATCAAATTATGATACTGTGAAAAACCGTACAATGTGGATTAAAAGGGACTCGAAGGTCAAGACCTGGGTCTACATTCCCCCAAGCCTCCCTCCTTTAATTCGGGTTTGCTGGTGCTGGAAATTCATCTGAGCATCATATACAACAACTTTTAGCCAATAAAGCTGGAACTTAGGTGGGCCAAAAAATGGTCTTTACTTACACTCTCCCATGTTCATCTGCAACCCTGGTTCACTCCACGTATCTAGGAGCTCTACCTGGCACGTTCCGATAAATCATGAAACCGTTTTGGAACCGTACAAAAACACAGGTTGCTTGACCGCTGTAGCACGCCGTGTCATAAAACCGAGCGAAAAATTTCAAGGTCTCTAGAACGGCTACATTCTGAGCGAATTTTTCCATTCATATATTACAAATCGCGCGTGTCTTTAAAACGGTACACCGACCAGAAAGTAATTTCCCCTTTAAGGACGCTCTCAGCCAACGGCATTCACCCTGTCAATGCTACCAGACGCGTGAAACCGCCATCTCGTCTCAATTACTAGCTGATAACGAAACAACAATCGAGTCGTTCGTTAAATTTGAAACAAAAAAATAATACGAAACGACTGAAAAGAAAAAAAAAAAGTCCTAACTCTCATACGCGTTAAAATTATAGACGTCGGCGAAGATTAGGATTCGTAATTTCGTAATCTCGTCGTTAATGCGGCTCGTTATCCGTGACACCGATTTTACCTTCTTTTATTTTTATTTTTTTCATCAATCTAAAATCTACAGATTTACGGCGCGCGCGCGCGTCCGATACGCCACGTGAGAAAATCGTGCGCGACCGCCACGCCTCGTCGTCGGATTGTTTAATTGAACAAATTATCGACATCCCCTCCTCTCGAATATGGTAAATTGTTCGCTCGCTGGATAGGGATCGGAAGTTAACGCAATCTGGTCGTCGTAATGACTGGCCGGCGTTAATTTTATTCTCGAGAAGATTAATCGAACGAGCAATAAATACGGTTAAATGTACAGGTCAGCAGACTTCGAACACTTGAACTCGTCGACCTTCCATACTACGTTCATTTAGGACACGAGACGATCGCGTACTTCTTCCTTTCGTCGATAACAGCGAAATACGAACGATACGAGGGTGATACGTACGAGTATTATGAAGCGAAAAAAAAAAAAACGAGTAAACGGATACGCTTTATATTGTCGCGTAATAAATAATTAATACGTAGTCGTCGTTATTACCCGCTACGTGTGACCATTCTCACGTACCATCGCTCATCCGAATCGCATCTCGACCGATTTCAAAAATCACAGACCACCCTTCCAGCAACTAGCGCGAGGTTACCGTGCTTCGCGATTCTTTCGAAAACCCACCCGCCGCCCCCTCGCACGTCAGCGACCTTGAGTCGATAATCTAAATACGAAGCTGTTATTACTCTAAATCGATACGTGATTTGGCTTAATTCGAGTACCGAAAAAATTACACAATCGTCGAGACCGATCGAACAGATTTTTCCTTTCGAAAGAGCACGATTTTAGAATATGGTTTTTAGATGCGCTTTCAATGGCAAACTAATTCTATTACAGCCAACGCGATTTTGGAGGTAGTCATCAGGAGGGGAAAGAGACACCATATCGTCACGTTTCGAACTACGCGTAGTTCATTGAACAATGCCAATAAGGGTGTTTTTTCATCAATGTTTACATCAATCAGCTCCCCTCCTCCACCCTACAATTGTCACAATTATTAAAAAAAAAAAAACGCCATTCGCACAATATGTATGAGTGCTTGATTAATATCAAGTGAAGATGCAGAGGAGGGTAGTGGGAGAGTTCCTATTCAACGACAAACCATCATTTTAATTTTCCTATTTTTTTATTTATGCTCTGAGAAAATGTTCAAAATATCCGCAAGCGTAGGACTATGCTGAAAATCGTAGTAGGGAGGAAGAGCAGCCCCGCAGTAATAATGCAAAATATCGATATTTTCACACATCGATATTTTTCGATTTTTTAAATATATAATTATACATCGATTTATCGATATTGATATTGATATAGCGATTTATCGATATTGATATATCGATTTATCGATATTGATATGTCGATTTATCGATATTGATATGTCGATTTATCGATATTGATATATCGATTTATCGATTTTTACGAGTCGAATTTGATTTTTGAACGCTAGAGAGTAATCAAATTTTCACGTTTCTCATTTTAGTTTTTTTTGTTTTTTGGTACGAAAAGTATACCCAAAAGACTAAAAAATCAATTTTATTCGTAGTTATTAATTACAAATTGTGAAATCAATTTTATAAATCTTGGATAATTTCAAAAGTAGGTTTATTTTGTAGGTAAATTCGAGTAACCAATATAATTTTTCGTTATTTTTAAAAATAAAAGATGCAAAAATATCGATATATCGATATTTTTCCGGGCATAATTTAATAGTTAAAAACCAACGAGTAACCAAATTCTTATACTCTAAATTCCAATATTTTCGTTCACTGGTAGGAGAAGTGTACATAAGAAAAAATATCGATATTTATTTTTGGAAATCGATATTTTCGATTTTTCCGAAAATATTCCAAGTACTTGCAGCACACACCATCCCTTTGATTATTCAAACAGAAAATACAAAATACTGAAGCGAAAATAAATTCGTGATAATAAGGAAAATTGTAATGCCGGATATTTGCCCTTCCTTACGCGGTTTAATGGACGCATTTTTTCCAAAGGTGAGGGGGAAGGGGTCACAATAGTTGTAAATGAGTTCAATTTCTGAGTCCGTCAAAATGAATTAAATGTAATTAAAAATTTTTAAATAATTAATTTTTGGACGATTTAAAATTTTTTGGTTTCAACTCACATTTTGTCATACAAAAAATAGAAAAGTTTTAGTTAATTTTTTTTCAATTATAATACTTATTAATTGTAAATTTTTGTTTTCAAAACATTAGTTACTTAAAAAAATTAATATTTGGCCGATTCAAATTTTTTTGATTTAAAAGTTACAATTTAATCTTCACAATCTAAAAATTTCATTCATCAATTTTTTCCTTGTTTTATTTTAAAATATTAATTAATCTTTTAAAATTAAAACCTAAATTCCAAATATAAATTAAATAAAAATTATTTTTTATTTATTCATTCATTCTATCATTCAATTAAAATACAAATTATTATGCTACCTTAGTACAAATAGATTGCAGCTATTTAAAAAAAAATTGGGGTTTAAACTCTTTTTTAATTTTTTTTTAAATGCACCATTTTTGGCTATTTTCTTATTGGTCAAGTACACAGTACGAGTTTGATTTAGACTTTTTTAGGGATCAAGGAACAAAATATGCTCGATTTATAACTCATGAAGTTTCCCCAAATATCGCATTCTCGTCTTAAAATTCTCAAAAAACTCGTGAAACAAAAATCGAACAGAAACTGTGCTTAAAAAGTGATAACGTCGGAATAAAAAAAATCGAAAAATTTCAACGAGCATTTCTTGTAATAGAGTGAGCTCAAATCAGCAACAAATGAACATTTCAGCTTCCTGCATTAAGTTGAAGCGAAAAACAACTTTTTAAAAGAAACTGGGTGATGAAATTTTGTTGAACAGACTATACTAACTCCTTGAATTTTAGTCGGAATGAATTTAAAATGGCGAATAATCTGAATCTGAGAACAGCTTGAGGATGCTGAAATACCCAAATTTGATAAGTATTGACTAATATGAATATTGCAGATAAGATTTATACTATATCCTGAATCTACTATCATAAATGATGTCGAAGGAGAGGGGTAGGAAATCTCAAACTCAAAATGTAAGCGCTGGAAGAGGGGGTTGTTTGACGAAAAATCCAAAATTTTCGATTATGATTTCATATGATAGAGCGAGCTGAAATTACCAACACATAAAAACTTCATCCTCCAACACTCAGTTTCAAGGGTAAGGGTGAGAGAGAAATAGCATTCGAAGGGAAAAGGAGTTAAGAAATTTTTTGAATTTACTTGATCTTCTTACTACATCCATTCGAGAGCAATTTGGGTTAAAATGCATAAAAAATAATAGTAGTTAAAATTTATGAAAAACTTGACCAACTCTAAATACCTGAAATTTAATAATGATAAAGAAAACTTCAACATATAATTACTAGCGCAAAGAAGTGCACCACATGCCAAATCCTCCATCACAGATAATCTTAGAGATAGGTAAAGTTAGTCTCAGCGTTGGATGTAAACACAAAAAGTCCAACAACATTATCAGCAAATCTGAGCAAGCCCCTAAGCTCGTAATAAAAACTCAGCTCCATTAACGCATCGTGGCTGCTTACCTCACTTGTTTTTATTTACTCTCGTATCGAGTATTCTGCGCGTACGTATTATTCGCGACAATTGCGTATTTGGACTCGAACGTCGCGTCGCGCTTCATTTTCCTCATGTCGAAAAAAACATAACAACGAGCAAACGCGTTTATCTCGAATGAGTCACGAGATTAGCGATCGCGAATCGATGACTGACGGTTTCCGCATCCTGGTGGCTCTGCGATTAGATGACTAACCATTTCCACGACACCACGCCTACTCTTTTTTGACGAAATTCTCGTCGTCTTATTTTTACCTTCCAACAATGTTAAGGTGAAATTTTTCAAAACCTTGGTAAATTTCGTTTCGTTACAAGTATATTTAGACATACTATAATATCGAATAAGTCATTATCACAAATGAAGCTACGATATGCAATATACCAATGCACTCGAATAGTTTCCTTTTTCTTTTGCACGAGAGAATGTTTAATTTTCCAGCATCTGGAACCCGTCCTCGTCGCTGTCTCGTCCTTCACCAGTAATCATTCGAACCGCTACCTGATCAACTTGAACCAGTATTAATGATAATGCGACGTCGTTTACTAATACGAGATGAAGAATATTTCTCCGAAGTCGCCGCAGCCAGTGAACAAATTTCGCGAAAAATTCATTTCAAAATTCCAAATGATAATGTTGAGAATTTTTTATAAATCAAAAACACGTAGAATTAGTTTGAAAATGATGAGAACAAAGAGAAAAATTCTAGATTTAAAAAATACGTGAAATTGATTTAAAAATGATGAGAAAAGAAAGAAAAATTTTAGGATTTAAAAAAAAAAAAATTTTAACCGAAACTACGTTTGTAACATTTTTTAAATCAATAGTAAGATGAATGAATGAAACAAACTGGGGAGAAAATACCTAATACAATAGATGAACGTATATTACATACGTTCATCTATGCTAATACGTTTGACAAATTTTAAATGAGAAAAATTTCCAAGATTTTTTTTTCAAAACGAAAAATAAGCTTAACGTTCGGACAATTAAAAAAAACGAAAATCTTCAAAAAAAATTGCATAACAAAAAAATCGTTTGATAATACATATTAATGTTGAAAAAAAATGTTCAATTTTTTTTACCATAAAAAAACAAACAAGACAAACAGACAAACCAAAAAAAAAAAAAAAAAACAGATAAAAAAGAAATCCTATATCCTACCCTACCTTCCAACATTGAAGAAGGCAAATGAAGTTCACAAATGTAAGCCATATTACTACCAATCAATTATCAATCATCAATATTACTCAATTCTTCCTTTTGCCTATCTAATAACCTTTTTTCAATTTGTTTTTTTTTTTTTTTTTTTTTTACCTTGAGGGAACTCGACTCTTCCACCTTACTTTAAAGGTTTCTTAGATTTTTTTTTGGAACAGAATATCATTTTTTTGGACAGGAGCAAACATGGCACAACTGATCCTTAAAATAGGCAAAAATTTAAATTCATTAAACCATTCCACAGTGCTATCTCTCGCTTTTACACCTGTAACGCTTCGAACTGCTCTTGTTTGCAGTATACGACCTGGACCTAAATGATACCGAGGAGCATCACCCTAGTGAACTATGCCATACCTAAAAGGTGCGTCCACACGAGGATGATCAGCTTCGTTCAGCCTGGATGATTAGCCTAGGATGAATGTAGTGTGGACGTTTGGATGATCAGCCTCGTTGAGCTGAACGAAGCTGATCAGCCTGTCATTCTCGATCGACTTGATGTCGGTCTGTTTAAAGGATGATGAATAGTGTGGACGCAACTGCATCATCCACGTTCGCTCATCCAAATATAATTCTTCGCCATTTCACATACAATTTATTGTTTAATCGAATGAAAATAATTTTAATATCAGAAAGTTACTTTTTTTGGTCATCTGACCATTTTTCTGAAATTAAAATAATTACTTACAACGCAAAATTTACTAAAGATAATGCTAATTTTTATTTATATATTTTTTTTAAGTGTTTGTGCGAGTAGCAATGTGTGAACCCTAATATATTTTATTTACTAAAAAATTTAACATAAAATAAAATTATCATTAATGTATATATTTTTTCAGTAAGTATTATTAATTTATTAGTAACAATTTTTTTTTTCATAAACTTGACACCTAAAAACACTACAATAATTTTAATTATTTTTAATAAATTTTTTCATATAAAATATTAATTTCGGATATTGAAGAATTATTTAAAAACTGAATTTATTTTTGATTACAAAATTAATTCCTAATAATTTTATTACATATTTTTAAAATTTTTTTTATTATAAAATGAAATTTTTTTTCATCATTTTCACCACCACCGATTGTACTTGTCGCGTATCCCTCATAATGACTGACTCTATTTGGAGAATAACGCGCAAAAACGCGTAAAAATGTAATATTTAACTTTTCCCTCACATATTTTCCTGTAATGTAATGCACCGATTCCTTCTGTCGATGGCAAAAAGCTGAATAAGTGTGGACGTCGACAGATGATCATCCAAAGCTGATTAGCCTAGGCTGATCATCCAAGCTGAACAAGCTGATCATCCTACGTGTGGACGGACCTTGGCAGACTCATAAGGTCATACTGGTCAAATCAGTAAGACCCTAAGAGCCATCATTTTGACCAAAAACTCGTCTAAAAAAATAATTACCCAATATTCTCCTCATACGTAAGCACTTAAAAATATACTTACATAATTGCAAATTCGCAAAAATAATTTAAAAAAATGTAAATAGAACTTCCTCATATTCATAAGTTCAATAATAATTGTTATTCACGCGTACTTGACCAAAATTACCACTCTGTCGCAATAAAAAAAAATTTATTACTTCCATGGTCTCTCTCGCTCTCCAAAATGACCAGGGTATCTATTACTACGACAATTTACACACCGTCACATCAAAGGTTCGTGAACTGCGATAAGTTCGAATTGTACGTATTACTTATTTTCCTATCTACCGAATACAAGTACACATAATGATTTCCGAAAATTCGACGTATTTTCGAGGCCACCGAAAATACGCGTACCTGCTGCGTTGAATAAATTTAATTTCTATCTAACGTCACAACCGCCTTCTAAAAAAATTTAAAAAAATAATAATACGATTTTACCTAATAAAACGTGGCCTACAAGACCTTCCACTAAAAAACGCCGAGTATTAAGTTGCATTTGGTAGAATGAAAATCATGTACTTAATTCTGTAATCAAAAACCGCATGTACGCAGGAATATGGAAATATAATACGATATTTTAATCTTTGCTAGTGAAACTATAGAAAAAAAATATTTCCACATTATATTCGTACCGACGTATCCATAATTCAATGTTAGGAAAAAAATACAAAATTACCCGCCAAAACCTATAATTCAAATTTTTTTCAACTCCAATTCTGAATTTTTAATTAGTTTCGACGTACCTAATACCTATCGGAATATCCGGCTCAATAGGATAATTACGTTAAGTAGCGAGCACTATTAATTGGAAACGATTAAGGTAAAAAATTCTAACATTTGGATTTTTTCGCCGTCATGTAATTATTAAAGGGAAAAAACCAAAAAAAAAAAAAAAAACAACACGTATAAAATAAATACTTACGAAATATCTCGAAAGGTTTCCTCCTCCTCTTCACGTTTCCAGTGGTGAGCGCCACATCCTCGGGGGTCGGATTGCCCATTTTGATATCACAAGACGAAACCGATTTGGATTTCGAATCACGATTGACAAACGGGTAGAAACGCGTTAAGTCGGCCATTCTCCACGAGCTTTTCTTACCCCCTATGTCTGAATTCTGGACTCGATTTTTATTCATCGTTTACGGTAGAAAACTGCCTAAGTGAGGTGATCGCGTCCGCATAGACTATTTCGTAGCGCCGCCCGGCTTTACGAATAAACTGCAAAAAAAGATTACCTATCAAATACCGCACACGCACGATCGTCCAATCAACCAGCTCGCGCTGACTAGCCACGAAAAAAAAACCACACCGAACGCGTCAACACCTACACAACACTGTTATCACCTAGTACGTCGCAGCTTTTCTAATGTCGAGAAGAAAAAAAAAAATTCTCCCAACCACGGCCGCACTAAATAGTTCAGCACGCCAAACTGACTTTTAATTCTATTTCATGTTTTTCTTTATCGGTTAAGAATTGTTACGAATGTTATAACTTATAACCTTGAAAGGAACTGGTGTTCTTATCAAGTTTTCGCGCACACACAATAACCCGAGCGACGACAAGATTTTACACATAAATAACCGCCGGCGTAGAACCCCGTACGATGCTTACCTTTTCGATTTTAATCGTCAACCGCCAACTCCGATGTGTCCGTATTTACGATGCGACAGCGTCTATGAACGTATTCGAGACATATAGTTATAAATAACCTATTCGGTATAGCGATACATGTCGGCCTATATGAATTTTTATAAATTATATTTATTGTTTACCAAATCGATCCGGATGTGTTTTTCGAACCAGTTTATTTTTTTCAATTTTTTTTTTTTCATTCGTTCTTTTGTCTCGTACCTAATTACGTTTTGATTTTTAAACTAACCGACGGTGATTATTTACGAAATGTATTTTCTTGTGATTTTTTTCCTAGCTCTTCTTATTAGACCAGTCGTTTGGTGCACAAGGACGAGAATAATAACGTTATAAAATTCAATTACGATGTAGTTGCCCCTTACAGCTCTTCAGGCAACATACTAAAAATCCCTTGAAATCTGAAAGGCTACTTAGCAAGCGTGGAACATCCATTTTGACAGTTTTTCCACTCTATCTCCGTAACTATGGCTTATACACGAAAAATAGTCCCACGATAAATTAATCAACATAAAATTTCCTGCTAATAAGGTTCACTTCATTTTCTCAATGGAGGTTATTGTTTCCTCAAAAAATTTGATCTAAACTTATGAAATACTCAAAATACGAGTTTTTTTTCCATAAAGCTTGGCCAACTTGTGGCGGAAATTTGAGGTTTATATCATCAAAAAGGTCATAAAAAGGCACTTTTAGCTGAGTTTTTAATACCAACGATAGCTATTACAGCATATTTGATTTGGGAAGGGGGTCGGGAGAGGGGGGAGTTTTCAAATCTTAGCCAGCTCCTACACTAGGAAGTCGTTATAGACGAACGAAACAAGCTCGTTATGCTTTACGTTGATACGTTTCGAGAATACTTCGATGGATGGGGGAGAGAGAGGTAAGATGAGTCGGCGAGATTAATTCGCTTCTTAATCCTCTGATGGCACGCATAAGAGTAATTTAAATTAGAAAATGAAAATTGTGCCGAGTCACTCGAGAGCTCGCTGAAGAGCAGAATTTCATTACCAAAAAAATTGCATAATATCAAAATTGAAGGGGCAGCATACACAAGAAAAAAATATAACGATTTTTGAAAATTTTATAACTCCTTCAATATTGAAGATAGGCAATTTGTCCTTCTATGTTTTTTTTCTTGCAAATCGTTCGAATTACAACATAGCATGGTTTTATTTTCAATTTTTGCGACCAGGAAAAATCCGATAAATAATTCGCATAATAATTCAAAGTAAATCTGCCCCTTCAAAAATTGATGTATGCAACCAACACAGAGGCCCAAAATGAAGGGATTGTGGCAACGTTCAACTGTAAAGGATGCACAGGGATGAGTAACCGGTAACGCCGGAGCGCAGCGAGGCAGGGTTGCCAACTCTAGGGATAAATCCCAGGATCTAGGGATTTTTCGACATTTTTAGATAACATGCTGGGATTTTCTGGGATTTCTTGATTTCTGGGATTTTTCTTATTTTTCTGGGATTTTTTCAACTTTATAGCGTTTTTACGCATAAAATTTGATTGAACAAATTAGATTTATGTTTTAAACTTTTAAATTTTCTTTTCGAATTTTTCCTATTCAGTGTTCACCATTTAGTCAAGTCTCTGAGTTGGTAACAATGACGTTCTTTTAATCTGTTTACATTTTTACCGCTTACCTGGGAAAGCAAACTACAAAGCCACACAAGTAGTTGAGTTTGTTGAATTAAATTTTAGAATTATTTTTGCATTAATGTATTTTACTATTGTCCAAGGATAGAAATAATAATCTCTTGATTTTATCTTTAATTTATTTATTATTTTTTTATAATTTATATTAATCCAATATAAAGTATAAAGTAATTCCCCTAATTGCAGTAAGGTGTAATCTAAAATTAATAAAATTTTTCAATTATAATTTCAATTTTAATGAATATATACTTCGCAAACAAAAAAAAAAAAAAAAGGTCGTTCATATTTTAAAAACACGATCTGGGGTTTTCTTTTCGCCAAATTTGGGGATTTTTTCCATTTGGGTTGGCAACACTGCAACGAGGTTGTATTACCGATGGGTGAAATTCACCCATGTGTGTCAGCTAAGGGTTAATCGAAGTTTAATAATATATCTCATATTTTTCCTCCCATGGGTAGCGCCGGCAGGTGTTCGTGAAATTCGCTCAAAATTTGTTGAAAGACTTTTCTTTAAAATGTGAAAAAGGTACTATTTTGTTTTTTCGATACACCTCAAAATGGCGGATTACTCAAATTTTGAGGGGAGTTGGAGTAGCGATGAATAACTAAAATTTTTCGTTTTTCATTTCATATGAAAGAGTGAATCACGGATACCAACATATCCAAGTTTCAGCTTTATTAGTGCATTTGGATGGGAGTTAGAGAGGAAAACAGCTTTTTGAGGAAATTTTGAGTCATGAAATTTCTTGAATCTTTCACATATCCTCACCAAATCATTGTAGAAAGGTCAAACTACGTATGTGGGCTTCATTAGTGACCGGAATACGACCTTTTGAATTTGAATCAAAATGGATTTAAAATGGCGAATTATTCAAATTTGAGTAGAACTTGAGGAGCCCCAAATAAGTAAAAATGTAATTAATATGAACTCATATGATTACTGGGAATAAGAAGTATACTATATCCCAAATTTACCTTCACACATGATATCGGAGAGGTGAAGGAGAGTGTTATGGAGCTCATAATGTGGTGAGGGTACACGAAAGGTCAAAAATTTCTTATTGTGGTGTTATATGATAAAATGATCCCAAGTGACTAATCTATGCTACATTCGAAATAATCAAGCTTGAATTTTTAAAATAATCGAAAATCTATAATTTTTCTTATGCTCTATGTCATGAGTTGGGTCCATATGGCCCGATTTTCTATCTTTTTGAGACATTAGAAAATTCTCGGAATTACACTTCGAGTATCATGACTAATTTCGAATAAACAAATTTTCCTCAAAATTACAACATTTCGAAGTTGAGCTTTTTGAGAAAAAAATGAAAAATCGCGATAAAACGAGCAATAAATTTTTTGAGCAGAATTTTTGCATTGAATATTTCTAATTAATGACTAAAAGTCCGGGGGAGGGTGGTGGAAAGCCCAAATCACTCGGCATAAAATTCTCTACAAAAGAAGTTCTCTTCATTTTTTTTTTAGATTGAATACCTGGTGGATTCTACCTCCACCTACTTCAAGGGACTTCCAGCAATCAAGACAATTATTCCCATAATTAGCCACTTTTTCGTAACAAATGACTGGTCTATGAGTATTTATAATTTTTCAAGCAATATTGATAATTGATGAATTAATTGTTTTCAATAAATTTTCTCGTTACTTAGTTTCGAGACGAGAAGGGCCAAGGGGGCCTCTAAAAATTTTGAAGTATTTATTTTCTAATTTTTTTGGTTCTAAAAGTTTAGAGCATAAATTTATTTATTGATTAAAAAAAATAAAAGGTGCAAAAATTCTGAAATTCATAAAATGCTCTAAATTAAACCTGCTCTTCAAAATTGAAGGAAAAAATTAATATTTTAAAATTAGAATTTACAAAAAAAAAGTTCGTCATGAGAAATGACAACCGAAGACCTTGAAAATGGCCAATCAAAGAACCTCGTTAAAAAAAGGAATTAATTAGCGTTTCGATTTTACCACCTCATATAGACTCGTTAATTCTCAAACTTGATTTTCTTCATACAAAAATTCGTCAAAAATTACGTCAAAATCGTCATCGAATTTCTTGAACTTTGGTAATGAAAATACGAACTAACATGTTTTTAAAATAGGCTAGTTTTTTTTCGATAAAAAAAAAAAAAAAAAAAAAAAACTCATTCATTTGTCAGTGTCGTAGATACGAAAAGTTGATAAAATGAAACATCCGCTTCACCTGAATGGACAACGAAAGGAAAAAAATTTGGTTCATTGCCACTATCAAAGCATCTATTACTTTCATTAGTATTTTCTCAAGGATGACGCGAAATTAATGTTTTTTCTCCAAATCTGCGATTAACCGTTGTAAACCTCTAGAAAAAATCGAGTGCGAAGAATTAGTCGTAATTGGCGAACATTTCTCAACTGTCCTTACAAGCAGATCACAAAGCATCACTCCTACACTGACGTGGTTGCTATAAACAGACGACAGATCACATGGAACTTGAGACCGAAACGCCTGACACTTTGTACGCGACCGATAATGCAGTATCGCAATTCGCAGGTGTACATCGTACCGAATTGGTAATGAATAGTCGAGAATTATGATTCACGCTAGTGAGTTGATTAAAATATGGCCTAATTCAGTTTATCAGCGAAGGAACGATGTCAACTGTAGCTATTCAGATGCATATGATTACCGCGTAAGCTTACCCCCGGTATAGTGTGAGAGGAGATTTCCAATAAACTCAAATGAAAATCACGCATAGCTGATAAAAATACTTCATTTCGACCTTACTTTGGACGTTTAAATAAGAAATGCGCAGTTTACTTACCATACTATAGTAGAAAACATCACGAAATTATTGTCGAGTTGAAAAAAAAGTGAAACACAATTGAAAACGCGATGTAAATGATACACAAAAGTAATAAGATTGGGCGTTTAGTTGAGCTACACGATGATAATTAACTGACTAGATTTAATGGAAGATCAATTAATAAATTAATCAACGTTTAATAATTAAACTTTAATAATCAATTATTCAGTTTATCTCACTTCATTGTGTTTATTTACAGATACAGTGTTTGAGAGCTTCAGCTTTCAGCTTTTACAAACCGTTATTAGTAGGTGGCGGCTTGGTGGCATGTTCGATACGTCATTGCTCTGCTGATCTGATATGTGGATTGCCTATCGTGAGATAGAAGGCGTATTTTTTTCTGAAAACCAGCTTATTAATTTTTTGTTTTGTCATGTTTCTCGTGTTCTCATGTTTATTAATTTTTATTTCTTAGTGATTTTAAGTAATTCTTGTTTCCGTCATTTCCATACAAGATATAGCGTGCCCCAAGTGATTTGGGTGCAATCAGCGCAAAAATCTCAATTTGTTGACAACATAATAAGATTATTAAACTACAATTTTTAATCAGAAATTATTTTTAAAATTACTTTAACGAATTTTAAGCCTGATTAAATTCATTTCAACTGCATTACAATTTCTTTGCATCTGAAAAAATCAATTTTAAATGATTGAAAAAGACATTTTTTCGCTGACTGTGCCCGAATCACTTAAATGCACGGCATGAATGCTTGGGAATAAATATTGTATTGAAATGAATCATGTCATTTAGTTTTAGATTCTTTAATTGAATGAGGAATGAAGAGTACCTACGGTGAAAACTGTTAAAATTCATTTTATTTTGTTCGTGTTTACTATTTGAATAATTGAATATAATCACCAAACAATAATAAGGGTTGATTACAATTTGTAATTTACGCCATTATCATTATTAGAGTTAATTACATTTGAAACCGAAATGCTTTTTACTAGATGAATTACAAATTTGATAAAGACTAAAGATAATTTACCTACCATTTCGTGGTTAATGAAAACTATGAACTTGAAATATATCAGTTTTTATAATTATCTTTATTTCAAATTTTTTAATATAATTTCATAATGAGGTCACGAACTACTGTAATAGCAGCAATAATACGTTTTTTGTTCAGTCAAACTTCAGGCCAACAAAATATTATTCTGTATTTACATTTAGTGTATTTATTCATATTTTTATTTTTATTCAATATCCATAGCCAGAAAAACTAAAAAACGTTTTTACTTCTTTGAAATGAATATAAATAACATCAAAATGCATTCATTGAACCTATGATTACAATAATACTAATGAACAAATGATAAATCTTTAATCTTCAATTTTCTCAGCATAATGATAATACCTACGAAAAAAAATTCAATTTGAAATAAAAGAAAAAATGAGTAATGACGTCATAATGACGACATCACTCATAATGTACATTCCTTAGTTTATTTTTGAATAAAAAGAGGGCGTTCTTGAAAAAAATACGGAAAAACATCACATTACTGAACGAAGTCGAGCATAAACACAAATTTAAAAAAAAAAATAAAACAAAACAAAATTCAAAATAAAATAAAGGAAGCCGAAAAGAACTAATAATTTCCTAGAAAGTTGGAAGCAAATAATTTTATCGAAATTTTATGAAAAAGTGAATGATTTTATTTATGCAATTAATTCACATAGTTAGCATTTTGTACTTGAAACCTAATGAGTTAGTTTTCCATAGTTTGTTCTGCCATCGCTCAAGTGTGTTTATCGCCGGTGAAAATCAAGTTGAACTCTAAGAGTCAGTTCGAGATTAGTGTTTTACGAATTAATGATCGCCACATCTTACATGTTGTGCTTTAATTTTTTCGTTTTCTTCACTATTCCTTGACCACATTCTTAATAACTTTTGCGCGTCACCCAACGCGTACTATGGACACTGATAATAGAACCATTGGTAACGAAGAAGAAGTGTATTCCATGACCACAACCGGAAATATCACATACAACGAAATTGTTACACCGGGACGCACTGTAATGCAAATCAGTAATTCTGTATTTAAATCAGAATGGCAAAATTTCCCCGAATTTCAATCCTGGTTGCGACCAGTTCCCGATGATAAAACCAAAGCTTGGTGTCAAGCTTGTGAGAAAGTTTTCAAAGCCGATTTAAAATCACTGCGTGTTCACGGTGTGGGCAGATCGCACATTCGAATGGTGCAAGCTAAATTTCCCGAAGCTGCAGCATCCTCTCCTCCCCCTGCCGCTGTTTATAATGTAATTACTGATAGGAAAGGAACTTATGGTTTAGGCATTTTAAGTAAAACTGATAGTAATCCTACCGCCGGTAGTACATTATACGTGAATCCCACCAATCCGAATACAAACGTATTGACTTGTGATCCCAAACAAGATAAAGATAATTTCGTTATCGTATCGATGCCTAAACCTGGAATGGAAGAATTAAATAATCAACAAGAGCATATTCAAGAAATACAACAAATACAATTCGATTCGCAAGTGCAAAAGAAACCCGGTCAAGAATCTTCCGAAAACAATAAAATTCGCACCATCAAGAATTTACCTAATAAAGACACCAAGTCATGTGATTCCTTCGCCGAAGATTTAATCGAAACCGAAGGTATGCCGAGATTTCTTTAGGCGAGTGATTATTTCGATTCGTGATAATTTAATTAATTTATTTTACTATTTTGTAGATTTAGACGAAGAAGAAGATGACGAGGATGACGAAGAAGACGAAGACGATAGTGAATACGAATTCGAATCCAAAATGGCCAAAGCCAAATGCTCGATGAATCGTAAAAGAATGCATGTCAAGAGGAATATGTACCAATACCCGTACTCATCGAATTCTTTCGAAATGGCCATAGGTGCGTGAATTTATATCTTTGAAATACACTCCTTTTTCTAACTAACCTATTCTTTGTGGTTTGTTTTCATATATAGTTACAAAACCGGCACCGTTTTGGAGAGCAAAAGCCATAGTCAACGGTCATGTTTCCGAATTGAAATTAAGCGACTATCTCGGACGTTACTTAATATTATTCTTTTACCCTCAAGATTTGTGAGTCGAAGAAATATATACATTTTTTTGGAATTTTTATAAATTTGTAACATCTGTGAATTTTTTCAGCTCGAAATTATGCCCCAACGAAATCAACGAATTGAGCGACAGAATATCGGATTTTAGAAATATCAACACAGAGGTGGTCGCTTGTTCCGTAGATTCGTACCTAACCCATCAAGTATGGTCAAAAATGAGTCGATCGGAAGGTGGTGTAGAATATCCGAAAATCCCTCTACTCTCCGATTATACCCACGATATATCAAAAAGTTACGGATGCTATTTACCTCACGCTGGTCATACTCTGAGGTACGCTGAATAAATTACTTCGCATTTCTGTATGAGATCATTTGATAATTTCGTTCATATTATTTTACAGAGCGCATTACATCATCGATACGAAAGGAATATTAAGACACATTACCGTGAACGATATTCAAGTGACTCGAGATATAGGCGAAATATTAAAGTTAGTTCAAGCGTTCCAACGTGTCGACGAGAATGAAAAAAGTAACTCAATTAATGACGTAGAAGCATCTTAAAAACGAAATGAATTTGCATATGAGGAATATGAATTCCATATTTTCTCTACATTCTGTTTAATTTTAATTCATCATGAGTAAATGATGCTGAAAAAATAATGCATCAGTTTTTCAGCGACTCAATAATTATGTATAGCTAGCTATTAAGATCACTCGATTGCCTAAATAATTGTGTAATGGTTTTTGAGAGAAGTTTCCAGATAAATTTTTTTCTAAATAAGTTCTTGGTTATTGTAATAGTCTGTTGAGGAAAACTTAAGAAGTTTAAAAAAATCGATTCATCAAATAGAGATGATAACTTCTCCTAGAGAAACAATGATAGAACTTGTTTCAAGCTCTTTTTTTCGAGTTTATGGAAAACTGCATAATTATTACTTCAGCGAGAAATTACATTTCAAAATTTCCCTAATATGATTTTTTTTACTGAAAAAAAATAAGTTCCAAATATTTATTATTCATTAACATCATTGAAATAAATGAATTACACTTTATTTGGAAGAACACCATCAAAAATCGTAAATGCAAATGGAATAACAGTAAAAATTATAAGAGGAAAAATATTTATTTGTTATTTTTGAGTAGTTTGAAACACAATAGGTATTATTAGTTTTTATAAATGAACGAGAGTTTCTTTCATAAAAAATCACCATTTTTTTTAACACTTTCATGACAGAAAAAAGTCATTACTTTTTTATTACTTACATCACTTTTATCAACTGTTGAAACAACCTGAAGACGTCGCTCTACAGGGTGTTCCGGGAAGGTTCCGGGTTCGTTTCACAATATTTCACCAGAAGGTAGCCCCACACTAGACAAACAAAAAATGTCATATGCACATGGTGCCTATCTGCTCTTGGTGCGGAGTTAGGGGTGTCCAAAGTTTGCTTTGGTAGCAGAGCTTTTTTTTTTTTTCAACAGTATTGAAAATTCAACCATGCCAGCTTGTAGTACACATTATTACAAGCAAAAAATTTCATGTACATATTTTGCCTATTCCAATTATTGAAGGAGCTACAACACAATTTTTGAAAACATCACTTTTTTGAAGAGCGCTAGCGTCGTTCCTATCACCCCTACCAAAAAAATGATGATGACCTTTTTTGCGTAAAATTTTATGGAGATCATTGTAGTACTGAGGTATTTTTGTCTTAGGAGCCATAGTTTTCGAGAAAAAAGCCCAAAATTGTAATCCAAAATTCAAATTTTATTCACGTTGCTAAATAATGTTGAAAAAATTATGTTTTCCATTATTCTTCATAAAAATTGTTCAAATCTACCCCATCTTGTTGAATTCAAATTTGTGTCCTATAACTTACAGATAAAGTGGCAGCTTCAACCGAATATTCTCTTATCTCTCGAGCAGTTTCCTGAATTTTTTGCCACAATTCATCTGAAGTAGTTGAACGGGGGGAGCATTTACTCGCCTCTTCATGTCCCCCTACAAGAAAAAATCAAGTGGGGTTAAATCTGGAGAGCGGGCAGGCCATGCTACTGGCCCTCCCCGTCCAATCCATCGATTTGGAAATGCTTGGTCCAGATGTGCACGAACATCCAAATCAAAATGTGGTCCTGAACCATCAAGTTGGTACCAGATTGGATGAAGGTTTCGTTCTGCAATTGGGACATCGTCTTCAGCTTCAGCTATTAGGCCGGGAAGATCTCGCGTCAAAAAATCCATATACAATGCAGAAGTCATCGGAGTCGGTAGAACTACTGGCCCGAGGATACGGTTGTTCAATAGGCCAGCCCAGATGTGAAGACTGAACCTGTTGCCTGACCTGTGCCGCACTGCATGTGGATTCTCCTGGGCCCAGTAATGTGCATTGCGAGAATTGAATGGTCCATCTTCTTTAAAGATGCATTCGTCTGTGTATATTATTCAACGTGCAACTTGTTGCTGGTGATTTTGAAACCATTCACAAAACTCTATTCTTGCAGCTCGATCTTGAGGTTGTTGATCAGCTACAAGCTGTAGCTTATATGAGTAGTAAGCCCTGCTATTTAGTATGCGCCAGATTCGAGTGTGATTTACCCCAAGTTTTAAAACAAGTGACCGAGTGCTACAGTATGGGTCTTCTTCCATAAGTTGAAGAATTCGTTCTTGCAGTGTCTCAGCCTCGTCATCATCTATTACCAGCGGTACCACATGCCTCATCCTAGGCCTAAAATTTCCTTGTTAACGCAGACGTGCATATGCGTCGCTGAAGGTGCGGGAATGTGGTACATTCCAGTTCGGCTATACTGCTTTGTAATATGCCACTGCTCTTGTCGCACTGCCATTCGCTTTTCCATACTGATATACCATGTCAGCATACTCTTCAAATGAATATCGATGACCAGGTTGATTTCTCCTCGCTGGTTCTGAGCGTTGATTAGCTGGTCCAGCTGCCATTTTGGAACTTCCATCTTGGTGGATATTTACAAATAACTATACCTCAATTTCAACTTTGCTAAGCAAAATTTATTACTGATGACAGTTAGAAGAATTAGTCCTATGTACAGCAACTTTTTTCAATTTTTTGTATGGTAAAATGAAAAATCTAACTCTTTTTGTTCTGTGGGGCCGTGTAATGGATGGATCCGGGCCGTGTAATGGACGGATCCGGCCCATTTTTTGCATGTGTATTTTCGGAGATGCTGTATACTTCCATACCAAAAATAGACCGGATCCGTCCATTACACGGCCCTACAAAACGAAAAGAGTTGAATTTTCCAAAGAAAAAATTGCTTTAAAACGACTTCTATTGAACGAATTTTGCTGAAATTTTTTGTGTGGTTACAGTGCACCCCCCCCCCTTTAAATTTTGATGATTATTTGCAACTTTTTCGAAAAAAAATTTTCAGGTACATAAGTACATCATGAAAGTACACTTTTCTCCCTCCAGTGAACAGTTGGACCATATGTGCAGGGTTGGCATGTAGAATAACATTTTACCTTTACATGTAGAATGTACACTTATTCTACACATGTAGAATAAGTGCCCTAGCAATGTAGAATATGTAGAATACGTAGAATATGTAGAATAAATGTAGAATAAGTCTTTACTCTATCTTTATAGATGAAAATTTCACTTATTTTCTAAAAATGAAACAAAAAATTAAAAAAAAAAAGATCAATATCGACACCTATTTCTAATTAGATAAAAAAATGAAAAATGAAATGGAACTTTGATCTAATTATGATTACTTACTGGTGAGTTTTCAACCTTGTTTCAGCTGTGTTGGCCAACTGTTTATTGCACAATAAACAGAGTGCTGTATGCTTTTTCTGACATATTACCAAACGATAATCCAGCGCTTCGAATAAATCACTCTTTTCTCTAGTCATTCTTCAAAAAATGGAAATAAAAATCATCTTCGAACTTCAATCACTATCAGTAAACTTTTACTCAGTCAATCATTCATTCATTTCGCTCCAAAAAAATCCAAAACTGTTTTTTTTTTGGCTTTCAGCTATATTTTACATATTCTACATTTATTTTACATATTCTACATATTCTACATTTAGGCCCGTCACACACTTGAGCCAACTTAGCTCGACTAACTTAGCTGAGCTAAGCTAAGTTTCTGGTAGTATACACACTTGAGCTAAGTGCATGTCCGTGGCCCGTATGCATATGTACAAACTTGTTGATGTCTATACTTTTGTAATAATTTATTATTGAAGATGCAAAAATAGATAAAAAAATTGATAAAATCATTGAATTAGTGAGAAATAATCCTTGCTTATATGATTTATCTAATAATGATTACAAGAACGTTAGATTAAAGGACGATTTATTCGGCGAGAGATTGTCATGCAAATAGATTTCAAATTTGGTGAGAACAAACGAAATAATAGTCCAATGCATTTATTTTAGCATGAAAATTAAAAAAATAAATAATTAACCCATTTTTATAGAGAAAAAAATATCAAGTAAATGCGCAGGTAATTACTTTTAAAATGCTTCAAATGTTCAACAACGCCGAGAAATTAATTAAATAAATTATTATACGCTTCAAATGGTGAGCAATGCCAAGAAATCAATTAAATAAATTAAAATAAACATGTTGTAGCGTTGATAGTACACCTGATAAAAAATAAATAGTCGGGATATTTTTTAAAAACTGTCCCAACTTCACAACGTCGGATAAGTTATCCCACTTAGCTGAAGACTGAGCTATGGATATTTACTTAGCTTAGCCAAAGTGTGTGTACACTGATTCAAAACAACGTATTACAAAACGCTCAGACAAGTTAGTCAAGCTAAGTTGGCTGAAGTGTGTGACGGGCCTTATTCTACATATTCTACATATTCTACACTTATTTGACGTGTAAATGTAGAAAAAGTTTTTTTTCGTGTAAAATGCCATCCCTGCATATGTGTACATGACACAGGGATGGCATTTTACAGGGAAAAAAACTTTTTCTACATTTACACGTCAAATAAGTGTAGAATATGTAGAATATGTAGAATAAATGTAGAATATGTAGAATATGTAAAATAAATGTAGAATATAGCTGAAAGCCAAAAAAAAACAGTTTTGGATTTTTTTGGAGCGAAATGAATGAATGATTGACTGAGTGATAAGTTTAATAAACAGTTGGTCAACACAGCTGAAACAAGGTTGAAAACTCACCAGTAAGTAATCATAAATTACATCAAAGTTCCATTTCACTTCATTTTACAATAAACCTATTTCATTTTTCATTTTTTTTATCTAATTAGAAATAGGTGTCGATATTGATCTTTTTTTTTTTAATTTTTTGTTTCATTTTTAGAAAATACGTGAAATTTTCCTTTATAAAGACAGAGTAAAGACTTATCCTACATTTATTCTACATATTCTACATATTCTACATATTCTACATTGCCAGGGCACTTATTCTACATAGGTATGTAGAATAAGTGTATATTCTACATGTAAAGGTAAAATGTTATTCTACATGCCAACCCTGACATGACCTTTTTTGTTCCTCTCGGTCAGTTCTACCAACTGTTGAAATATTGTGAAACGAACCCGGAACACCCTGTATAAAGAAGATTTGAGTCATGAAATTTTATGAATTCTCCATGTCTTATCACCAAGTAGGCAAACGTTACTTAAAACCATCTATTCTCTGTCATTGTTATTTTTTCTTCAGATGTCAACTGGTAGGGATGAGAGAAAAATTGAACAGAAATGTTCTTACATTTTGCGACGTCTTTATCGTTTTTGTAGAATTATAAATTTTAATTAAGGTGGTGCTTCGGAAAATAAGCAGGTAATTGCGAAAAAGTTGATTTTTTAATAAAAAAAAATGAAAAAATTAGAAAAATAAATGCTAAATGCCCTCAAATAAAGTCTCTAAAACAATATATTATAATTTTAAATCATTTCGTTGCGTTATTTTAGAGAAAAACACTGCTAATGGAAATTATATCCTATTTTCATTGGCAGTGTTTTACTCAAAAATAACGCAACGAATGATTTAAAATTATAATATATTGTTTTAGAGACTTTGTTTGAGGGTATTTAGCATTTATTTTTCCAATTTTTTCATTTTTTTTATTAAAAAATCAACTTTTTCGCATTTACCAACATATTTTCCGAAGCACCGCCTTAACCCTACATTCCTACACTATAAAAACTTTAAAAAGTCATTTACAGCTTTGTAATTAAGTCTACGAGGATGGGTTATGGTGAAAATTCATGCGAATCGTCTCTGCTAAAACATGATATACCGTTTACATGAATGATGGTATGAAAAAGCAGTGTTACCAACTACCCCAAAAAAAGTCATTTTCTGAAAAAAAAAATTTCATCTTGAAAATTGGTCTTTCTTCGCAAATTTCTTATAAAACTCATTATCATATTCCTTTCTTTAAAAAATTATCGATTTCTTTTTTTTAATTTGTTACCATTCCAAGATGAAAAATTATTTTGAAAAAAACGTTTGGTCACACCCCCCTCCCACACACAGGGGAAAACAGTTCAACTCGTAGCGCATTTTGTTGCGCAAAGGAAGATGATTATCGCGCACTAGCGTTGAAACGCGTTGAGCGCTGCGTATTGCCTACAACGCACCAAGAAACTTACACCGGGTGTTTTTTCACCCAGTGTAGGAATCTAGGGTTAATGAACTTTTCTGATTTTTTTCTATCTTCTTTACACAGAATAGAATCTCTCCTCTTTTTACATGCCATATCATACATTTTGTCACTCACCCATGCGGCTAACTTGGAGCATTCACCCTTTTGGATATCGGGACAGATTGCGCTCATAAAATAAGGAATGTGATCAAAATTATTCAACATAAATATATGGATTTCTCGTTCATCAAGCAAATTTCGAGAACTGGCAATCTTAGTTCTACTTGAAGCTAGTCCATTTCCAGTAGAACGTGAAGTTTTAACGATGATGACTGATCAAGAACTACTTGATTCGTTAGAACTTTTTGCTGTGAAGTTAAAAAAATTACCTCAAAAAATTATGTTTACCATATTCTTTGAATGGATGTTGCATTCCAATGAATATGAAAATGCCTATAAAACGAATATTGCGAAGCGATATAATAATGGCAGATTATCAGCCATGATGAAAGCTTTCCACAAGTCATTTCCTGATATCCAAAAGGGTAAATGCTCTAAGTTAGCCGCATGGGTGATTGACATGTACGATATGGCATGTAAAACAAGCAAAGAATCTAGGTTGTGTAAAGAAAACAGAAAAAAATCAGAAAAGTTCATTAATTCTATTTTAGCATTTTACAAAAACGATAAAGACGTCGCAAAGTGTAAGAACATTCTTGTTCAATTTTTCTCTCATCCCTACCACTTAACATTCGAGGAAAGAATAATGAAAGAGAATAGATGGTTCTAAGTGTTATCTCGTTCATTTGTAAAAACTAATAATACCTATTATGTTTCAAACTACTCAAAAATAATGAATATTTTCCCTCTTAGATGCAGAACAAGAAGCAGCATTGAAAAAAAAGATGCAGATAAATTTTCCTGATACGACTAATTTTGAGCTCGGCAACTTACTGATGTTTTTTTTTTAATAGTTGTATAATTTTTATTAATTTCACATATTTAAATAATTGTGCCGTTCGAATTATAATGATGAAATTTTTCCTATTGACACATTTTTTAATATGGTAAAGAAATTTGCTGCAACCTACCTGTTGAATTACTTATTTTCCCGCGACATATCTACGACACGGTCGCAACGCTTCCGTACATGTTGAGTATTTACGTAGCGTAATATGGCATGAATTACAGCGAATAAAAGTTATAAAAAATATTAATTCTGATAAAATAAAAATTATTAAAAAAAAAAATTTTAGTTATTTTTAAAAATTCATTTATATAATTTATTAAATAATTAATCTCCAAAATTAAAATTTTAAAATTTAAACTAAATATTGGAAAATTAATAAATTTTATAAAAATAAAATGAAAAAATTAAATAAAAATAATTATAAATTTTATTTTTTTAATTCATCAATTTTCTGTATAACCGCAATTGCTGGCACAAAATTTATTTAAATTTAAATTAATATCTTATTTAAAAGTAATTTTAAAATTTAAATATTAAAATTTAATTTTATTTGTTTATTTAATTTTATTTTAATTAAAAAATTTTTAATAATTTTAATTTTTTAGATTAAAGTAAAGAAATTTAATTAATTTTTTATTTTTATTCAATTAAATTTTTTAATTATAGAAATAAATGGAATAATAATGAAAAATTCTAAACCAAAAATTATAAAAATTAAAATAAAAAAAAAAAATTCACATTTACTGGTAAAGTACTAAGCAACGGTCAGCGCTTCAATATATACACATACCAAAAAGTTGGACATCTGCCAAATTATTACAAGTAGTCTAAAATGCGAAGATTTGAAGACCACACCCTACTCCGAGCCTCCCTTTCCCAATGAAGTAGGCCAATAGCTAGCGTTTTCAACTTCAAAAATCATGCGACAATTTTTTTTACTCAATCTTCATAAAGATCCTCAATATTTATTCTTCAAAAAATTCCAAAGTAACAAATGTTCTAAACAGAATTAAACACGAATTTTATACCGTGTTTATAATATAAAATGTTGGTTAAATTGAAATAATCAATACTCTCAATTAATAGAAAAAAATCAACAAGTTCACAAAACAGTGATTCAACCATAAAAATCACACTGAAAAAAATAATGAATATAAAATATGAAGTAACAAAAACAATTTTCATTACATTGTCAATAAAATAATATAGGTAATACAAAGGTAATAAAATGGGGAAAACATAATGCAAATAATATAACAATATCAATAAAAAATATAGAATTAAAGATTCGAACGCAATCACAAATTGTACGTGTAGGAATCAAAGTTGAAAAATAACTTAAAAATACATCCGAATTTTCGGATCAATCACGTCGATTGGCGTGAATTCCTTTAACCAGCTCACATTGATAGGAGTATTATCCCTCATGAAGGGTTTACTTGTATACACTATCTTTTGATACACTATCCTGTTTGAAAATAATAAGCAAATTGTTAACAAATCTCCGTTCGATAATTTAGACAGTTCGCAGAAGAAAAAAGCTTACCACTGTGGTAATACTTTAAACAAGCTGCTGCCAGGATGAATGTATACTTCTTCACCATTAGGCAAGGTCTTGTACTTGTAAACGTTTCTTATAAACGATACTTGTTTTTGAGCTAAATTTTGAAAGAATCCGGCGCAAATAGATTTTAAAATCGGTTCCATGTAAACTCCGGAAGATCTTATTTTCATATCTCGCCTTTGAAATGTAAAAATATACAATTCAAAGATATAAATAAAATACAACATACAATATTGTATAATAGTCTCACTTTTTCATCACTTCTTCTAGTTGCTCCCTAATTTGATGAGCTTGCTCCAACATTCTCCCGTTGAGAAAATTGTTATAACACCATTTGCGTTCGTAATTTTGAAAAGTCCACCTTTTATACACTTCTAACAACATAACTAAATCTCCGTTCGCTGTCATAAATTGGGCTTTGGCGAGGTTGGCTGCAGCACGTGTTTTTTTACGACTAACGAATATATTGCCAACTGATAACATAGCGACAATAGTTAATATTTCTTCCGAACAACCTAATTTTTCCGAAATGATTAACATTTTTGCTAAATTCGGTTCCAATGGAAATCCAGCCATCTATAAAAGATAAAAATCAATTACGGGTTATTTTATAACAACTCCAACAAAAAACTAGATACGGCTATACCTGAAGAATGGATTTGACGATAATATTGAACAATAACTGATATACATATACCGTAGAAGTGGTAACAAAGGAATAATAATAAAATTCGGAGTTCAACAGCTCAACTTTCTACGAGCTTTTAGGGAAAATGTATGAGAAACAAAGTTGTAGCGAATAAAATTTTCTACAACTTTCTTCATATACATTTTTTTCTTTACGACTCTTCATTACCGAGATATTTGCAAAAAACTAAAATATCTTTGAAGTTTGAAAGCCCAACATTCAGTGAAGGGATCTACTTCAAAAACAACAATCTCCCAAATTTGGAGTCAATCCATCATGTTTTACTCGAATGTTATCGTCGGAGAACGGAAATTAAGTTAAAAAAAAACAAACAAAAAAATCATAGTGAACGCATAAACGTATTTTACTTAAAAGTAAAGTCCACTAAAAACACAATTTTTTGACCTCATGTCTTCGATTTTGCTGCAATTTTTTTTAAAGTTATTTATGTCCTGGAACGTGCAAAACCACCATCATTTTCCTGCCAACATTTTTTCATTGACTGATAATACGTACATACAATAAATGAAGGTGTGACATGTCATTTTATAGGTACTTAGGAGAGCTGAGTACAATGATGAACTCAATTCTTATCCCCCCCTATTCTGAACCCTTTTAGCCCGTCTCTCCTCCTTCGGTCACAAAAATCAAATATTTAGTACGAAGGTACGAATACATTTTTGCGTTTGAATGAACTTGACATAACCCTCAATTTTAATCAGTGATCTTAGCAGGAGAAATGGTTGAAAGCAGCCGTCAATTTTTCCATCTACTCATAATAAGTAATATGAAGTTGTGGCATATTGTTTTACATATTTGTAACTGCAAACCCTGAATGTCATTTCTCGCTCATCTATTAAACCAGCTGCGATATGAAAGCTGTTCACTTCTTTATCTCACTCATTTAAAGACCTTTCTTCCCGTACTATAGGTGAGAGATTACCACACATGAAATGAGTACAATCATTACTTTTTTCAAAAGGGAAAACCAACGTGATGTAACATTTTTGGCTGAGTTTTTAATTTGAAACGAAAGCTATTACAGCCTATCCGATTGGGAAAGGAGGGGTCTCATAGGATGAGGTCTTCAACAACTCATCACAGTATATGGGGTTATTCAGGAGTCAGAATATTACACCTCAAGTTTTGGTCAAAATGGATGCCAAATGACAGATAGAGGAGCCTCAAATGGCTCAAATTTAATAAATGTGTACTCCTATATATTTTAAAATATACTATTTGAGTGTTTTTGAGAGGGATAAGGTAGCGATTTTGGTCCGCAATGAATGTAACTGTTGGCTTGAAAAGTTGACATCTGTTATTTGCAAACAAATTTTCTAATAACGAGAAAGCAAAATTAACAAAAAAAAAATATTTTTCAATAAAATTTTAAAGTAAGAGTGGGGGACGGAGAACAACAAACAAGGAGAACAGTGGCAAATTTGATACTACCGCCTGACTTTTTCTCACATTATAATTTGTTAATGAAATTTTAGTCAGCTTTGACCGAACCCCCCACCCCCTCCCTCCTAAAAAGCAAATACGAAAGTTAACGAGTACTGCCGTTCATCACTATAAATTAAAACGAAGGGAAAATTATTGTAACATTTTTGTAGCCCTAAGAAAGTAACTATAGGCTTCAAAAATAAGCTGATAATAGTACTCAAAGCTTTCATATACCTATAAAAATACAAAATGATACATCACATGGCCATGTTAATTTTTTTATATTTTTTCTAAATTTGTGAAGGTCACGTGCTCTTCATAATAGTTGACTCTCATTTCGAAAATATCGAGCAAAAAATACATCGAAACATGCTACTGAATTACATTATTTTAAGAATTTCGATGTATAGCCTAATAACATTTCCAACACTGTAAAAGTTAGGCTTTTCATATAGGAAGTTGAATCTTCAAATTTGTTCACGTTTCATCGATCCGTTATTAGTTACTATCTCCTATGAATGCACTATTGCATTATAATAATCTCAAAATAAAATGACTCTCTTTGCATAAGTACTCAAAACTGATTAACACTTGTGGAAATCGAAAAGTAACAAAACTAAAAGAATTACCTTTCACCTTCTAACGGGTTCGGTGAGAAATTGTTAATAGTTTTTCAAACTCTAGAAAAAAGACTAAACAGTAAAAAAGAAAGTTAAACAAAATCGAAAAACACGAGATCGCATATTTTTCAAATTGACATAGAGAGAGAGACTATCACGTCGTGAAGGAATGAAATCACAATATCGATGAAACTTACTTTGTGACCTATTTCGGTGATTTCACCCTTAGCATCAATGGCGTCAAACACCCTCAATTCGTTTATAGCTTCTTGAATTGCTTCACGAGGAGGGTCATCGAGAAAATCGATTTCGAAAATGTTGATAAATCCCATCTTTTTTAGTAACAGTACCTAAAGGTAGAACTGGAATATTATGGATCGAATAGGATGGTTAAACCGATGGGCATTGAAATTTACCGCGTTCGTCAAATTACTCCTTCTGATTTCAGGATCGGGAGCTTTACCCATACACTTGAAATCGCTTTCCGTATATAGTCGAAAACATTTACCAGGTCCAATACGTCCGGCTCTACCTGTTCTCTGGATAGCCTGAGCCTGTAGATGAAAGTTTCGAAATTAAAAGAAAATCAGAGACGATACGCTTACGATAACGAAGAACTCGCCTGAGAAATACGTATTCGCCTGAGCACGTCCATTTCCTTTCGTGTATCGTATACTTTTTGTTTAACGAATCCTGCATCAACGACATAACGAATACCGTCCACCGTCAGAGATGTTTCGGCTATGTTCGTAGCAATTACTACTTTTCTAAATCCGGGTTTAGCTTTTTCAAATATCAAAGCTTGTTGCTCCCATGGTAAAGCCGAATACACCGGAACGATTTCCAATTCGTGATATAAACTGTTATGGTAATCGCTCAGTTCTTCGGCAAGATTTTCTATATCGTCTTCGCCTGATAAAAATTAGCGTTTTAATTCGAGTCAAGGTAGCAAAAATAGCAAAATAATATTCTGGAGATATACTTACCGCTCATAAAGACCAATATATCTCCCGTAGGTTCTCGTTCATTTATACGTCTAACGACAAAAGCGGCTTCCTTTATGTAGGAGGAATCGCTGATATAGTGCATACTATATTCTATCTCGACCGGAAACATACGACCGGAAATTTGAAAGACAGTAGCATCGTAGAAATACTTGGAAAATTTCAATGCATCTAACGTAGCTGATGATATGATAAGTTTTAAGTCATTTCGTCTCCCAGCTATCTGCTTCAACACAGCTGAAAAATTACATATACATTAAAATACGTCTATGGAAGCTAACTACTCACTATATTAATTTTTACATAAAACAATTACCCAATAAAACATCTGTATCGATAGTTCTTTCATGTGACTCGTCCAATATAATCGCAGAATACGAACTCAAGCTACGATCATATGTACACTCCCGCAATAGAATGCCATCAGTCATGTATCTAAGAAAAAATCATCACGAACAACTACAATCAAGTATACATTTTAATAACAAACTTAAATTTACTGACTGTATTTTCGTTGCAATACTAGTTTTATCTTCGAATCTAATCGTATATCCGACCTCTTCTCCAACTTTGGTTCCTCTTTCTTCAGCTACACGTTTAGCTACCGCTTTAGCAGCCATTCTACGAAGCTGAGTACATCCTACTTTACCAGATATAGCTAATCCAGCTTCAACGATGTACTGAGGAACCTGTGTTGTTTTCCCAGATCCAGTTTCTCCAATTACGATAAGTATTTGGTTGTTATGCAACGCCTATGGTGTAAATAATACCCATGTTGGTGAGATGTGAAATCAACTTATATTTATGAGAACATGAATTGATTAATAAACCTCGATTAATTCATCCTTTCTTTTGTAAATAGGCAAACTCTGCCTTTGTTTAATGATTTTAGGATCTACTTTTCTTTCTTGGCTGTTCGCTAGGTCGTGATAAAACTGAAGTTTTTGAACTAAAGCCGGGTCTTCTTCGACTCCATTCGAATCTGATATGTCCGCATCACTAACAAAATTTGTAATATTTGATAATCTCGCGATCAGGTCATCAACGTTAGACGCCATAGCTCAATAATGAGTGGTAATCTTAAAAGAAAATTGTGAAGAATTTATACACGGTCTGACTACTTTTGTCGAGAAATTGTAAAAGAGTAGAGCTCGGATGATGGAATGAGTACATATGAACTTTGGTACAAACTTAATTAATCACATACTTTCTAGTACGAATTATGAAAGTATGAATACAAAATTAGAAATTCACTAAGCTATATCGTAATGAAAATTAAACAATGGAAATAAACCGACAAATAAGATAAGAAGGAGAATAATCAAAGTTTGTGATATGAGTTTTCGGGGGTACCCGAGTAATTAAAAAATTAAAATACCTTCGCGCGTGATTACCGGTAAAAACGCAAGTTATTACCGTGTTTCTCTCGCACGTTTCGTGTGTTCCATTTACAATAATTCTTTCTGCCATGTCCTCGGTTAGATTCACGGTGAGACTTATACGATGAGTAAGTCATGCACCGCATGAGTTTCACGTTCGGACAGCGGCAGTGTGCAAATAGCGTTTGAAAGTGATGCACACGCTCTTAAATGATCGTTTTCTTTTGATGTGATTTTATGTAATATTACCGCAAAATAAATGTGAACTCGTTAATAAGTGAATAAGAACACTATCGCGATTAATTAAAACTTTTATTGTTTTGAATTCTTATAATTCGCGATTTCGTATTTTGTGATTCAACTCGGATGTTGAAAGCGTGTGTTCTCAATACTGCGAAGATTTCATTAAAGATAAGTATCGTAAGCTATATGTCTAACTAATAGCGTCGTTCCGTTCGGCTGTCTGTCTTTTCCAAACTAAAATAAACTTACTTTTCACTTTATACTCTTTTTATTTTTGCACACAGGCAGAGCCATAGCGGCGTTGTGTGGTGCAGATTTGTGCCATGCCGCCTCGTGTGGTGAAGCCTAAGCTGAAATAACTTAGCCTCGCGAAAAATGAACCCCCCTGAGAGCTCGCTTATGCGTGGCGAGCAGGTTATTGGTAGTAGCCGATGTAGGTGAACCCAGTATACCACAAGGTATATAAATAAAAGACTAGGGCACTATAACTACGAGTATAATGGACCGCCATTTTGTGCCATTTCTAGTTTTATATAAAAACATAATTATGATTTTCAAAATTTAAACTTCTATAACCAGTAGTAATGTAAAATTTATTTATCAAAAAGATTTTCACTATGCACCATCAGTAGTACTAGGGCAGGTCAAGGACAACAGGACAATTTTTAAAAATATGTTCAATATACCCTTAATTCACTACTAGAATCATAACTCATAAATTTTTAAGCAGAAATATCCTTTATTTTTCCTGGAAAAACACTCATTTTCATCATTTTTTCCTACTTTTTTCCAACTGTTTTATAAGGACATAACCGTGCAGTCGAGAGAATAATTTTTAAAATTAAATATTTACCTATTTTCTCAGACAGAAATCGCCAATTTATCATATTTTATTTAAACCATTTTTAGTCCTTTTAAGAGAAAATTCATTCATTTTTGTCAACACCTATTTTTCATTGAATGTCTCTTAATTAGACTTGTATTTTCAGGCGTCGGAGTCCTGACTCCTGAAACTCTATAAAGTTAACTAATGGATAAATCCAGGTCTACATGACTGTCATTTTATAAATTAAAATGTGATATTACAAGGGGGGTAAATCTTTACTCCCCTATAATTTAGATAAATTATATCAAAATAAAAAATTGTAAAGATTTTTTTTAAAAAAACATCCTTTTATTTAAAGAAAGATTTTTACCATTTATTTATGGAGAATTCCAGGTTGGTAAATGTTTGAAATTGAGCAGTGTTGTAGGAACGAACATATGTCTGTTCCTGTTCCTGTTCTTGTTCCTGGAAAGACCCAGTCATTTGATCCTGTTCCTAACTCGTTCTTATTCTCAATGTTTTAACTGTTCTCGTTCCGTTCTTCGTTCTTTTAATTCTTTACAATGTTGTTCTTGTTCTGTTCTTTGTTCTTTCAATCCTTTATGGTCTCGTTCTTGTTCGTTCTTCGTTCTGTTCTCGTTCTTCAACTTTTTCTTTTGTTCTTTCTTTTTTTTGATAACGTGTTTACAGTTTATGTTGTTGTTGAAATTGAAAATTAATTAATTGAAGCTAATTAATAAATAAATTAAAAAAAAAAAAAGGATTTATATGGGTATACGCAGCATTTGTCCGCTTTTAGAAGTTTTTTATTTTCTCTTTCCCCTCATGATATCTATTAATTTTGTGATGAATCATTAACTTTCAAAAGAACGAAGAACAACCCGAAATTACATCCGTTCTTGTTTTTGTTCTCGTTCTTCACCTTTTTACATTAGTTGGTTCTCGTTTCGTTCTTTGATCTTTCAGTTTGAAAATATTCTGTTCTCGTTCTGTTCTTTGTTCTTCATACATATCAGTTTTATGTTCTCGTTCTTGGTTCTGTTCCTCAGGAACAATGAAAATTTTCTGTTCTTGTTGTTCTTCGTTCTCGTTCTTGGGTTTGTTCCTACAACACTGAAATTGAGGGTGTCAAGATTTTCAAGTGTGTAAATCTGCACACACTTGGGATTTCATTTAATATCCATCATTTCAAGATTTCCCAATTTTTCATAGAAATGTAACCAAAGATTTCCCCTGACGCATCGGTAGTGGAAGAAAATCCTGGTGCAGTCTTGGATTTTTCAAATTTTAGGTCACATTTTATTATTTTTTAAATCTATAACACAAGGTGTAAAACGCTCTGATTTTGCTTTGCAAAATACAACATAGTCTCATGTTGCGAAGTAATGTGATAACTCAAATTTCTAGCGCAGTTCTGGATTTCTTAAGTACTTTGTAATCCAAATGATATAATTCAAACTGTGATTGGGACCCTTCAGAGCAGTGGCGCGCTAGTGTCGTGTTTACATTTATTGGTCTTATCAGTTCTGAAAACGGGGAATTTTTGCCGCCAGTTGCAGACTCACACAGTGAAATGTTTAAATTATTTGAAAATAAATCGAATAAATGGAATGAATGAGTTGGGTTTGGCCAATTTGATACTTATCTATCATTTTGGTTTATAAATGAGATTCTTTCGCATGGTATTTATGATATTCACGATAATTGTATCGCTAATCATTGGTAAGTGCATGAAAAATAATCTTTATTTCGCAACAATAATACTGGAATTCAATTTATCTTTACCATTGAACAAAAAACAATTAATTCTATTCAAAATAATTCAATTCAATACAATTATTAATTCATTGCCAATAATGATACTTTATCAAATTATTGAAATCCCCGTTTTCAGTAGTTCATCGTTTTACCACCAGGTACCGACTCTTTCGCTAAAGGATCCCAATGGGAAAAAAAGAAAATCTTATTAAAACTTTATTCTATGTAAATGGAGGTCTACAAAGATTCTGCAGTTGATGAAGGTGAATTTGATTTTGAAAATCGAATACTATATTTTACTTCGCAAAACAAAATCGCTTTCTGACACACTTTATGATTTCTCAATTTTTAACTCACATTTCATCACTTTTATAAATCCTAAAAATTCAATTGTAAAAGTTTATCTGTTTTCAGAAGAAAAATAGGTCATTTTCTTATATAATTTTTTGTGCAGTCAGTAGTATACGAAGTACATGATCATGAACCACATTTTTTTCAAATTGACGCATATTTTTTACCAATTTTACCCCTATTTTGTCTAATTTTCATCAAATCAACTTTCAATCAATAGAATCATTTTTTTTTTTTTCATCAATTTTCATCAATTTTTACCCAACATTTTTCATAGAAATTTTTCATTGAGTTCAACTACACTAATTTACCCCTTTTTTTCCATAAACCAGATTTTGATCGACGAGGTAAAAAAAAAGGTAAAAAATCGGTAGACTTGAAAAAAATACGATAAAAAATCAATAATTTTCATAGACCACATTTTTGTCAACGAAGTAAACAACTGGTTGATTTGGAAAAAACACTGGTGGACGAGGTAGAATTCTGAGAAATATCAATACATTTTATGATACCTGAAACATGCGCGGAAATTCTGCACATATATGAAAATCGTGGTTGACGAGGTAAATTACCAAGATTTAGAAGGGGCTAAATATCTAGCCACCTATGGAATACGGTAAAATATCCAGAATTTCCCTGAACTACATTTTGGTTGACAACTTGGTTTCAGTAATTCTTCTGGCTCACATTTCAGTCGACGCATGTTTTATTTGTCTTAAGGTTTCCGTGGATGGAAGCAACCTTTATCTGAAGTCTCGACTCAAATAATTAAAAACACATATTTCTTGGTAACTTTCTTAATAATCTACTGTACATGGAAAACAGCTTTTGTCATGACAATGAAAGGTAAAAGCGCGTATTTCGCGCATACACATAAAATACAACAGTAAAACAATCCGGATAAATATAAACTAAACTAAATTAGAATGAAGAATTCGTCGACGAAAAATCGCAGAATGTCACGTGACCATAAAGTATAAAAGTAAGAACAGTTAACGAATCAGCTGAACAAGCGATCAGATACTCAAATTCCGACAATTAGAATGCGATACGATAGTATTTAACACTTAACACTATTTATTTTATAAATAATATTTACAAGAGCGAGATATACGTTATTGTCATGACATGTTGATGATATTAATGATAGACTGCTGGAAGCGCTTCCGGAAGGACGTGTGTACAGAGGCTGTTGGAAGGACTGTACAAGCATCCTGCCGGCAAGATGCTACAGGCTACTACATGCACAAAGGTAGCCTTCCGGTAAGACGAGTATATTTCCGTTTGTGTTGATGCACAACCAACACGCGCATACATTCTTATTTGAACCAGTAGAACAGATACCTTCTATCATTAAGAAATCGTACAATAATTCGAACATTAAAGTAAATATAAACAGTGTTTCAAACACACGGACTGGAGACATTCATGATATATCTTGTAATTCTTCACATGTTGGTGGTAATCATTTCTCATTTTTGTGCAAACATTCTCCTTACCATCTACGTCATTCGACTGTCGATTGTCTAGAAATTGCCGACAACGACATTCGGTAGTACCTCTCCGAACAGCAACTTCCAAGCTCTAATACCATCTATTGAACTCAAAAATTTTTTTAATTGGAGATTTGATGACTGCATTCGTTGGACAGAAGCATATATCTTGCCTCGCGATGTCTGACGTTGCTTTTGAATAATGCTGATTAGGATCGACGAATTCGTAAACAATAATCCACATACAAAATGGCATGTAGTGATTTCGCGGTGGTCTTACATCTACCAAACGATATTTGTTGAGCGGAAAAACAGTCCAGTCTCGAAGATGCAGAAAAATGTAGAATCTTAGATCTCGGAACCTTTGTCTGGCACAGGGGATTCTTCTATGTACTATATAATCGAGATAAATTTGCTCTTCTTCGGTGAATGGTCGAGTTCTCACATTCAAGTTCACTTCTGAAACAATATTCGGAACTATTCTAAGTCGAGTCTAGTTTCAAATACAATATCGTTCACAAAAATATCAAACTTACCCGCCATAAATGTGGTAATTGCAGCAAGGTTCATATTGAAAATGAAGTACAAACAATGAGAATCAGCAGCGGAGTAATGAGAATAACAAAACACGAAAGTACAGTAGCATTATTTGTTAAGCCTTAAAAAAGGCAGTTTTAAAATAAAATATTATTGAAAAAGGCTTTTTAATTTAAAGCTCCACATTCGAACAGCAGTAAAACATAAACATAATAATAATAATAATATCAACCATCAAAAACGAATACGCGTCCGAAGGACAATGTTGCCAGATTTCTATCTAACACTATTATGGTACGAGCATAAAGTTTTTCATCAAGAACCGTCTCAGTTGTGGTAATGTCCTATTTTAGATAAAACGATAGAAAAATGGGTGCTAGTGATGTGGCTGAAGCCTCAGCCAAGGCCTCAGGATACGTGAAATAAAATAGAGTTTTAAGTTTACCAAACGTTTAATGGTGTATGATATGATCTTAATAATACCGTTACATCGAGAGAACTGGGTCAGTAGACACAGCCAGCAAGCATACAGTACATAAAAGTATTGGCGGGGCACGGAGAGGAGGAAACCGGTCCGCGCACCCGCCAAACATATGAACATAGGTGACGACGCGCGACCATTATCGTCGAACGACGATGGGGCGAAACGTACCGCTTCATTGCCCCGTGTGCGCCACCTTGAAGTCACGATGACGACACGACGAGCACACGTCCTCGGCCCATCCCGCCCCCGACGCCTCTTTGCGAAGGCAAAGGAAGCGTCGTACCGGTCGCGGTCGTACCTATGTCAACACAAAAACAAGATAAAAAACAAAACAAACAAACAAAAAAAAAATGCATCTTCAGAAAAATGATAAAATGAAAAGAAATACAAAAACTAATAAACTATAATTAATAAAGTACTTTTGTTTACGCTCGGTTTTTAGGTCCTTCTATTTATTGTTAACCTCTCCGGTGGATATCCGATAGAATTCTTCGGAGATTACTTCTCATTTCCGGCGCCGCTATCTTAGCCGGGTAATGTTTTCCTGACTTTTGATCTACGTGGAACTTTGGCCCACGGGAATCAAATAATGCGTAAGTATCGATGTGATAGATTTTGGTCTTTCTTGTTAGTGATTGTAAATTAGTCTTGATAAACGCGCCGATGGTCGTTTTATTTTTCCTTACTATCTCGCTATCCGCAGGAGACTCCAAAGGCAGCAGTATCGCCATTCTTTTGACGCCTTTGTCTTCAAAGAGCCGCACCAGCTGTGCCATTTCATTCCGCATGCGATTTAAGTTGGCTGACTGCGATGCCAGCTCCAATTCGCCCGCGCTGCACACCACGGACTCACCGAAGTCTGGCACCTCAGCACATAGGTCTAGCATCCTCGCCATCGAGAGGTCAGAAAAGATCGTGGCCGACGAATTTAGTTGGGATAGTTCATCCCGATGGCCACGTTGTACCACGAAATGACGTACTATGGTGTTGATGGGTCCATTGCCAATCATTGTGAAACTACCCATACCGTATAATAAGTGGCGTCCCACCTCAAGGAAACTTACGGGTCCTTCTGCCAAAGTATGTAAGGTAGGAGGCTTAGAAGCCTCCATCCTTTTTTTTAATTCGTCGATTTCTTAAGCGTGTTTTTTCATTATACGTGTCATCTCATTTTTTTGAGAGGCAATGGTGTCTCTGAGACCCTCCGCGACATTCTCCGCTGCGAACCATCTCGCATGCAGGTCGTTCTTTTCATACTCCAGCTTTTTCAGTATCTCCTCGAACTCGGCGAAATTCTAAACTTGTCTCTGCAGCTCTGCAATCCGACCATTCAAACGAGCCACGACACGCCTTTTTGTTTACGTTGTTCCAACGTTTTATATTCATCACAAACATCAGAAAAATGATCTTTACCACAAAATTTACAGATAATTTTCATCTAATTTAATAGCTTATTTATATTCGAAATTTTTGCATTTGATGTAGATGGTTGGTTTTCGTTAAAATTTTGATAAGCTTTTTGATTAGAGTTCGAAAAATTTTCCACCCTTTCTCGAGATGTTATCAATTTATTCAAACTATTGCGGAGTATTTCCATGTTTATTACATCGTTTTTTTCTTCTATTGTAATTAAAATTTCGCTTGGAAATTTTTCGTAAATTATCGATAAAAGGCTATTATGATTTACATTCTCTTTTAATACCTCTAAACAACGTAAATTTTTCTCAATAATATCCAAAGTATTACGTAGGCTTTTTGTATTATATTCTGCTTTATTTAATTTACGTAATGCATTATAATGGGCATTAATTATCATTTGTTTATCACCGTACCTGTTTTGTAGTAGGTTTTTTGCAATTTCATAATTGGCTGCAGTCAAGCTGAGACCTTGAAGCAAATTTGCTGCATTACCAGTTACATAGCTTTGTAAAAATATGAATTTCTCTACCTGAGTTATGGTGGTTAAGTGATCAACTGACGTTTCAAAGGCCTCCCAAAATTCAGCAAATTTGGTGATTTGACCGTTAAATTTCTGAAGTTCGAGCTTTGGCAGTTTCACGTTGGGTTTCTTCTCATCATTGCTAGCGTTCTGAGTGGCAAATGGTTGAAATTGTTCTTCCTTTTTAGAATGTTCATTTATTTATTTGCACTTCCAGTTCGCAGACCCATTCTTTTGCTTGTAGTAAAACTTCAACTAATTCTGTGAGGTTTACCTCACATTCTTCTCTTTGTTTCAAGCTGAGTTGCACAATGGATTCCTTTATTCCTACGAGGCTTTGAACCAATAATTTCAAGCTTGCCAACGTCTTCTTTGCCTCGATTATTTCCGTTTTTGAAATGTCGCCTTGGAGAAAATTGTTAGCTTCCTCCATTTTTTTTGGCAAAGCTTCTAGCAGCTTGGCTCCCTCGATTGTAATTAGCGGAACGAATGCCATAGTATTAACACTATTGATTTCAAATTTTCAATTTGTAAATTTGATCATTAAATAAGGGAAATCGCGACGAACTGATACCATTGTTGCCGCAAGGCCTTAAGTTCAGAATGGTACTCTCGAATAACGACGCGACATACGAAAAAAACCGCGTTTTACGCACAAAAGGGAATATTTACAGAAATGATTTTATTTACACAAATTTACATACTTTAATAATTAATCGTTACTTTTCTCTGCTACCATGTTATGATTCTTGTTGTATTTCAATCATAAATCAATCCATATTTTAAACTTTATTCGTCTAATTCACATAATAAACAATTAACATGAAAAATGTATAAAGACGTATCTTAGTGCATACAAGTATCTTCAACCAATATGGCGCGAGAAGGTCATGCCCTTCTTTGCCTGTGACGATAGCTACGTATTCGTGAAATGCCCTAGCGTTCCACGACACCCTGAACTTGATATTAAATAAAATATAATGAAATTGATACATTTTGTATTTTCAGTGTTGAACGCACTGCGTTACAATCCGAGCGACCAGGTTGCGCAACTGGTCCAGGTTACTTTTTTTTTCTCGAGACTCAGTAAAAATCATGTGTAGTGGTGCGGTAAAGTGAATCTGTACCCCAGGTTCATATCTATCTTCCCACACATTTGTAGACCTCCATTTACATAGAACAAGTTTTTTAATAAGATTTTTTCTCATTTCATAAGGAGGTATCCCTTGAAAATCATCACAAAACCGATGAATAAAAAACATGGTCGGAAATTCTGACCACGTTCTAAATGAACAAAGGATAAAATGAGAGAACCCACTGATTACAGTTCTAAAATCATCACAGAATTAATGAAGTTGATGAATAAAGAATGCGGTTGGAAGTGCCAACGTCTGAAAAGAGACATTCAATGAAAAATAGGTGTTGACAAAAATGAATGAATTTTCTCTTAAAAGGACTAAAAATGGTTTAAATAAAATATGATAAATTCTACTATATATCTACCTTGGTAAAAATGATACATTATTGATTGGCGATTTCTGTCTGAGAAAATAGGTAAATATTTAATTTTAAAAATTATTCTCTCGACTGCACGGTTGTGTCCTTATAAAACAGTTGGAAAAAAGTAGGAAAAAATGATGAAAATGAGTGTTTTTCCAGGAAAAATAAAGGATATTTCTGCTTAGAAATTTATGAGTTATGATTCTAGTAGTGAATTAAGGGTATATTGAACATATTTTTAAAAATTGTCCTGTTGTCCTTGACCTGCCCTAGTACTACTACCATCTAAAAAGAGTACGAAATTTTCTTCAAGATAGGAATTTAAAAATCAGATGATGCGACTGAAAATTTTGAGTGACGAGGTATTAACTTATGAAAAATATGCGCTTTGATATACATAGGTGAAATAGGATTTTCAATTTCAACATTAAAACCCCCTATCTAGTACAAATGTTGATCAAAAAGATTTTCATTATACATAATTGGAAGAAACGTGAAATTTTCTGTGCGATAGCAATTTAAAAACCCTATGGTACCGCTCAAAATTTTGAGTAATGTGAATGTAAAATTACGAAAAGTACGCATTTTTGATGCTATGAATTATGATATCGCATCCTCGGTTCCTCGGTGCAATAAGGCCACATCTCAATAAAAGCATGTAAAAATTCAACAAAAAGGGACCGTTTTACTGTACTTTTTTGGAGTAAAATGAGTTAATTTAGTGTATCCATCACACTTTTACGGATTTGCATTAATTTTACCCAAAAATGTATGTCAAAAGAAGTACTTTTTTGAAATGTCGCCTTCTTGTAATTGCACTTTTTTTTTGAGATGTGGCTTTATTGCATTGAGGGTACGATATGTTTTTTGACTTTAAAATCTGCATATCTAGTAAAAATATTTATCAAAAGGATTTTTATTACACAGCAATGGAAAGAGCATGAAATTTTCTAAAAGACAGCAATTTAAAAACCCTATAGTGCCGCTGAAAATTTTTAGTTCAAGAAGTACGCGTTTTCGTACTTTTCGTAGCTAGAGATGGGTGGTAACTTAAAGTGGTAACTTAAATTTTCTCGGTAATTTAAAAGCTGATTTTTGGGTCTTTTTTAGCGCAATTTTAAATCATAAATCAAGTTTTTTTAGCAAAATCTACTTATTTACATGAAATTCGGAAGTTTTTATACTTTTAAATTGTTTTAATTACCAGTAACTTACTGGTAAGTTACCGGGTAAGTTACTTAAAAATGAATTATTCGTCGAAATTGTCTTCTAAATGGGGGGGGATTATATGTGGGTAGAAGAAGTGGAGTCCAAGAGCCCTATTGTTTTTAAAGTTGATCCGTCCGCTAAGAGTCAAGTTTTCTAATAATATGAAGCTTTTTCAGTTTTTTACAAATATCTCAGAAAGGAAAAGCCTTAAAGAAAAAATGTATAGGAGTAAAGTTGTAGGAAATTTTATTCTCTACAACTTTTGTTCTATCCATTTTGTATGAAAGTTTGTTGACAGTTGAGCTTTTGAACATTGAAGCTTTTTTAGGTATTATTATTATTATTATTTTTGTTTTTTTAATATCGTCAGAATGAAGCATTAGAGAGGAAAATGAATAGGAAGTAAATAGTTGCAATTTTCAAGCTCTACAACTTTGGTTCAGTACAATTTTCACGAAAGCTCATAGTTATGCGGAAAAATTAACTCAAAGTAACGAGTCGAATAATCAGTACATTCTCTAAAACTTCGATGTTTTCATTTTCTGATGATAACTCGAGTCAATCATCATGGGTTTACTCCAAATTTTGGAGATAGGTAGATAGTATGAAGTGTGAGAATCCTATAGTTTTTTTGAAATCTATCCCTTCACTGAAAGTTGAGCTTTCGAGCTTTAAAGATTTTTTAGTATTTTGCAGATATCCCAGGAATTATGGGTTGTAAAGAAAAATGTATAGGAACAAAGTAGTAGGAAATTTTATTCTCCTCAACTTTGATTCTCATGCATTTTCCATTAAAATTCATAGAAAGTTGAACTTTTGAACTTTGAAGTTAATTTATTTGTTTTTTTTTATATCTCGAGAACGAAGTGTCAGGAAGAAAGTTTCTTTTCAAATGTGCCATTAAATTTTATTTTCATTCCTTTGTTGCATTTCTACATACACATTGGTTATTGTTCAACATTATCGTAATGTCCACTATTTACGTATAACCGTACGTAGTTTAGAATTTTATCTGAATTTCTAATTTATGATGGAAAAGTCGGGTGATGAAGGCATTTCATATTTTTGCATTTCGGATCATTTATAATCAGATGACAAATGTCCAACTTTTTGGTATGCATATGAGTACATTAGATACTTCTAATCCCCTCCCCCCTCCCAGCGTAGCGACAGCGTATATAGATGAAAATTTCTGAACGTTGTGTAAGAGCTTTGTGGAATTCGGCAAAACCGATTTTTTTGTTTTTGAAAACAATTCAACATAGAGGGCTCGCAAATGGCTCAATCCAAAGAGATTGAAATGCAAAATGATTTAATTTTTCAACGAGTAAAAGTTACTGTTATCTATTTACTTTTGAAATTAATTTCATATAAGCCATTCTCTCAAAATGTAAATCAATGATAATTGTTTTTCAATAGTGAAATACATTCAGAACATGATGCTCTTTCGAATAAACTACTTGTAAACTTTCCATCTATATTTTTTCTTGAGATATTTAAAAAAAAAAAAACAAGCAATAAGTCAAAATTATTTTTAGTACTGCAGCAGACCTCTGAAAAATAAATTAGTTTTACTAAAATAACTCGTGACTCACATCTATGGCAGTGATGTTTTAAAATTGAATCATGTACGAATGAGCTGATTCGAGCACCCAGGCGAAAAAATTAGCTAAAAGGTGAAAAAATTCAAAACAAATATGTATTTTTGACAACGAAAGTAGGAATTAATTTTGCGTTTCATTGATAAACGCTTTTAAGCATTAAATAAATATTATTTATGGTATTTATTCTTGCTAACATCATTCAAATACATAATTCATTTCTATCAGGGAAAGATTTTTGCGCTTATGGTGCTCGAATCAAGTAGTCACCCGGTATACCGTGCGTTCAAGTGATTCGGGCACAATCAGCTAAAACATCTCTTTTCCCATTACTTAAAATTGATTTTTTTGAATGCAAAGAAATTGTAATGCAGTTGAAATGAGTTTATCAGGCTTAAAATTCATTAACGTAAATTTAAAAATAATTTCTGAATTAGAAATTGTTGTTTAACTTTTATTATGTTATCAACAAACTGAGATTTTTGCGCTGATTGTACCCGAATCACTCGGACGCGTGGTATACATGTAACAGCCTATAAATTTGTGTTTAACTGTTTATATTCAAAATTACCTAAGAAATTTTTAATAATGAGAAACCACTGCGTGGCAATGTAGGTATTTTTTATTTTTTTATTTTAGTTTTAACAAAGAAAATGAAATAACTTGCTAATTTTTGTCACGTTGAATATTTGTTTGAATCTTTGAATGTAAGGCATTCACGGAACTGAAAATATTTAAAAAACTCAGCATTTTTCGAGAATATGAAATAACGAAAAAAATTCTTCCAGCACCTGCATCATTCTCTTTTATTGGACCAGCAATCCATGTCCTACCATACAAATTACAATGAAAAAACACCGAAATAAGAATGAGGTTTATATTAATATTTTTTACACTTAATAAATTAAAACAGCCGATTACATTATAAAAAATAAGAGTAATTTGGCATTTGAAAATTATTTCAATAATTTCTATAATTAATTTATCTTATACATCCGGATAAATATATTCCCAAGGAACTAAATCAGCTATACTAGTTAAAATAAGTCGAAAAACTTCAGCTATTGCTTCGCCAATCGCCGGACCAATTTCTCTGGTAACTTCTTTCCAGTTTTCATTCAAAAATACGAGCATATTATCTCCTGAAAATCAAATGACATATCAAAAAATTCCTATAATTACCCAGTAATTTGTTTTTCAATCAATCAAAAATGAATTTAAATTGATCGTGTTTATCTAAATGATACAATCAAATTAATTTAAATATTTGATGCTGATTATTCAGATAAAATACATCATCACAGGTACACGTTACCTAGTAATTTATCCCCATTAAATAAATTTTCTAATTGAAAGTAAGTCCTTCCATTTTCATAGTCTAAAGCACCTTTCGTTATGTTCATGTACTGTTTACCATTTTTCTTCGTTACATAATCCCAATCATATTTGTAAGTAATTTTTAGATCAGCTGAAATAGTTTCACAAAATGATAATTGTTATTGCTCTTCATTTTGTACCTCTAATTATGAATACAATGAGTTGATACCTACTTATAGTAACATTTGCTTTTCCATTACCAACAATTGGTAATATCAGAATTTGTCCACCAACTTCGTAGTTACCGATGATGTTTAATTTTGGTATTTCAAAATCCCATTCTATGTGTTGCCCAGGAATGTTGGTTCTAATTATTAACAAGAAAAAAAGTTGTTGCGTCGGGAAGTAAAATTCGTATATCAAGTTATCAATTTTTTCAACTCAAATTTACCTGGCTTGTTTGAAAATGGAATCTTTGAGACCATAGATGGAGCAGTTCCTTAAAGTTAAAGCTATACCTACTTGTCGAATGCCTTGTTGAACAGTTAGTTCAGTTATGAATAAAGGATCTAGTTTTGGAACTTTATACTTCGGATCACCTTAATAAAAAACCATGTAAGATATTAATATAATTAACGGTGGAATTTTTTTGTATTATGTACAACTATTTACAAGTGTAAGTAATATGGGCCTTTGAGATACGGCCTACATACATGATTACATTACCTACATATACATGTATCTTAAAAACCTAAATAAATATTCATATTGCTCGAAGGCTTTACGTAACTCAAGTTATTTGTTATTTTTTTTTTACCATTAATGAAATAAGGAATAGCCATCTGCCCGTGTTTAACAACACAGTCGTCTAAATGAGGATCGTTTCTACTGCATGCTAAAGTATAAGAAGCTAGAAAAAAAAACACATTACATATTTTTCTTTTAAAATTTGCGTTAAATATTCCAAAATTAAATAAATAGTTTATTTATTTATTATGTGTATATACCGGTAAATTGGTACATTATTTTATGTTTCCTACATTATGCAATTTACCGACTGAATTAGCATTTCAGCTAACTGTGTCATGAAGCTACATTATTATAAACCTGTTGAACTAGTTGTACTATTACCCATTTAAATCGAGAGTACCGGCATGTAGAATGTACTTCTAAAATAAACAAACGCTTTTACTTTTTACTAAGTAAATTTTGAAGATGCTGAGATCTTTATTTTTGTCATCTTAAAAATGTCCTGTTTTTCTACTTTATAAATACTTATATTTGAACTCGTGCAAATTACTTTATTATTCTTGTGCACGATGCAGCTTCATTTATATGAATTACTCATTAAAATATAACTTCAGTGGGACATTATGGTTTGATGTTGATTCAATAATTTTTTACAGTAAAATTACGAATCGACGAAAACTGAAGTGATTACGAATTTTTGTTTCGTTAATTATGTCGATATACGTAATATGTAAATGGACGAATTTAGTTATTTTTTCAACAATATATAAAAAAAACAGTACATAAGATAATTACTCGTATTTTATACTCCCAATTGTTTATGATGTCGAGAATAAATGCACCTATCGATATCATTAATAATATTTTCTCTTTTAAATGCTTAAAAATGAATAAAATTTAAACCAACAACATTTAATTTCTCACTCAAGACAAAAATACTTTAAATTAAAAAGAATAACAACAGAAATAATACTTGTAGGTGATATTTCTAACGATATAAAAATTAAGTACCTATTTTACTTACGTAATTTTAATGCATAAATGAATGATATGCAAAAGCAGAATAAAATTATGAGAAAAGTTAATTTAAACATACTGGAGGAACAATATCAATTGAATACCCAACTTACACTTATAATGTAGTACCTATAACTAATAAATCGATAACTGCTTACTCTAATAACTATTGGTATAAAATAACTAGTCGTAACTCGTTGATTTGCATTTATATCTAGTTTAATAATTTAATATGTTCAAAATTATTGTACCAAATACCTGCGCGCGTAAAACGAGTTGGTATAGTTATGTTAAGCCAAAACACTGCAATAATATTCCTCATATTGTAATCCAGGAGGAAGGGAAAAAATAATTTTTACGCAATTATTGATTCGATAGAAAGTTAAATTATAATGAAATTCTTTTAAATTATTTCTATCATCATTTTATATAAGTATGAATACCTACTTAATTGATAAAGATTCATGACAACATTTTAAATTTAGGAGCCAATTTTTATTTTTCTGAGTTTGCATTCATGTTTCCAAAGATGTTTGCAAATTTCACTTACACTCTGCATATAATATTTCGATATAAACCCCAGATTCTTACGTACCTACGTTGTATTTTGGGGATACATATTTCAGAAAAAAAAAAAAAAAAAAACGTAATAAAACTATTATTTCTCAAATTTTTATAAATAGTCAATTTCTCCAGATAAGATTTTTACGCTTGGGGTGCTCGAATCAAGTAGTCGCCCGGCATTATTTTGAAAATCAAATACCAAGCGTGAGTTTTGCAATAACATTTTCAATAAAACATTATATGTTATAAATTTATAATAATTATTATATTGGGAAAATTCTATATATTTAGAAAAATATTTTTCTTTCATTTAAGGCTATATTGGTGATACCAACTTGGGGTATCATTATGAAGGATGTCATGTTAATTCATAAAAAAATTTTAAAACATTGTCAATAGAACTTTTTTCCAAGATATCTGCCAAAAATACGATAAAATGATTAATTCGGCTGCCTTCTTTACGATTCTTTTATCCCCTCCCTTCTGGCACCAATTTTTATTTGTGAATTACATACTACATAATATACTTATTCTATATTTTGGTGTAAACAGAATATTTTCATCTATCGGCGTTCATGATGAAATGGGTAATTCTCTGAAAATGTCCATATTTCGATGTCTTTATTTTTCTGAAAAAAAAAGTTGATATTGGGAATTTTTTTGATTGGGATAGTGAGTATATGTGTCCTTGATGTCATTTATGCCATTCGGCTCAAGTCATGTCCCCCTGGGGGGTAGGGGGACTTTTTGAAATTTTATTACCCAAAACCTAAGAACTTCTTAGGCCGTGGCTGTTGATTCTCGATTTTGTGGCTTATTGTAACTCAGATGTAAGACGTCCTAGGAACTTGAAACAAAAGGGATATCGAAGATTAGTAGGTACATATAATATTCACCTATTCAATATTCTCTTAAACTGACTGTTAGGAGCTCCTTAGTAAATTTTTGGCGAATTCTCTCAGGTCGTGGCTGGTTGGTTTTAATCTTGAGCCGTGGCGAAGTGTCTTTTTATGACCATGGCCTAAGAACTAGTGTCTTTTTTCGAGAGACAGCCATTAACACCTAAATTAATAACATCTTTGTTAGTGTATCCCCATTAAAATTGATTTAGAATGGCAAAAAGACACTAATTCCTAGGCCGTGGTCGTAAAAAAAAACACTTCGCCACGGCCTAAGATGAAAACCAACCAGCCACGGCCTAAGAGAATTCGCCAAAAATTTATTAAGGAGCTTCTAACAGTTAATTTAAGAGAATATTGAATAGGTGAATATTATATGTACTTACTAATCTTCGATATCCCTTTTGTTCCAGGTTCCTAGGACATTTGATGGCTGAGTTAGAATAAGCCACGGCCTAATACCACAAAAACCGGGAATCAACAATTTTTACGAATTTTGCTTTCCGACTGTGATAAATAAATGACATTTCACATTTCGAATGCTGGCAGTGTATTCTCATGATGTCAAGGAAGCATTGTAACCGCAAAGAAAAACGAATTATAAAATCATTGCCGCAGGAGAAGCAAACAAAAAACGCCACGGCCTAGGAGTGTATAAACCATTTACAGGTCTTTGAACCTTCCTGGAGGTCAAGCAGGGAAACTTTGGACATCATTTTGAGCATTAACATACACACTCAACTATCCTGAGCAACTTTGCTAAGTTTTTCCTCAAAAAAATATTAATTTAATATCATTTATGTGACATTGAAAATTCAAAACGTGACCGTTCACATGCCACGGCCTTGGAACTTTTGACCTTTGGGTTGAAAAAACCCCCATTTAGGGGGGGGTGGAGGACAATTTCAATCGATGGGAAAGTTAGAGGAGATAGTCATATAAATATAGAAAAAAAAAAAATTCAATTGTAGCGTAATTCTTCAAAAAAAACATCGATTACAGAAATATGGACATTTCCAGAGAATTACCCAAATATAAATGTTCAAAATTCATCATTTACCGAGATGAAAAATTTTTTTTTAAAGCTGTTGTAAAGAGTATTTATACATGTGCTATGAAAGTTGAAAACTTGGAAGTGCTTATATTGAATTGAAAGTTAAAGCCATGTAAACTATCTTACTTTTAATACTGGTATTTAAAAAGTTTTCGGAATTTTAATCAGTTCATGAAATATAGTGAGTCTAATTCAGTTAATACAAAAAATATAATTTCTATTCCCCAGTATAAAATTGAAATTATCTATTAATTGTCTTTTGTAATTGATATGTGAGTTATATCTCGTATCACAGAACCAAATCGTTTCAATTTAGGTATCGAAAACCTTTTTCAAATTCCTAATCGTGAACAAAATATTGTAGTTTATAAAAAATAAAATGCATTGATTTTAATGCATAACTATTTCAAAAAATCAAAATACCTCCCGCAAAACATAAATGTAAAATATTTATTCCTATTAAAAAAAACCAAACAAGCTAGGTATAAATTTAAATTTTCACTATTTCAAACTAAACCTTGTAAAAAATTCGATAACCAAAACATTCATCCTATTAATTAGCCTTTTTCATTCAATAACCTTACGCATACATGACCTCATTAAAAATATAAGTATGAATGTATGATTGATAATTTGCAAGCAAAACAACTCGTAGTAATTTCACAATAAACGATATTAATTATACAGTTCGTGTAATAATGCGATCATTCATAAACCATAAGTAATAATTAATACATCCTCACAAGCACGTGTACTTGAAAACATGTGAAGACCCGTTTAAAATAGACGTGCCTTTTCTCACAGCTCTCCCTGGCCTAGCGTCATTGGCGGAAACATAACGTGTGGTGAAAATAGTCAAACCCGGCATGGGTAGATTTAGAACACTGTAAACAAAACACCGACACCGCAAATCCAAACCTTATCGAACTGAGTTTTATTTTCCCCATAATGATTAATTATTAAATCTAGTAGAACGAGAAAATAACTCATTTCGTGCGATTACTTAAACTATCAGCAATTATAAAATGTAAATTGTTATATTAAAATGATTTCAGCCAATTTCATTTAGTCTTCGATTATTCCACGTTCTAGAGTAAGTATCGTTACGTTATTATCATGTATTGTGTTTTACTTCATGTAGCAAAGTACGTCGAAAAAACGTTAATTATAACGATATTAACGTTAATTATGTTATTTTCTAGCGTAATTACGTTTACGTATCTTCCACTCTGCCAAAATATCCAAGATGAGATTAGCCCTGGAGAGTAAATTAGATAAGTTCACCAGTTACAACATGCCGTATAATGATCCGGTTTTCTACGACAAATGTAGAACTTCGGGATGCGTGGACGAGCAAACTTTCATGGACTTTCGCAAGCCCAAAGCGTTCGACGCGGATAAAGCGAACGGTTCGTTCAAAGAAGACAGAAATTGCGTCACTTGTAATTGTTACCAGAGTAAAAATAAGTGCGCCTATTGTTGCAAAATACATAAGAAAGTAATCAAGAAGAAAAACAAAGGCCTAAATCATCGAAAAAAATTGAAATTTTACTCGTGCCCCAAATGCTCTACGACCTTCAAAAATCTCGTGCAGCTCCGAAAACACTCGAGAATGTGTAAAAATCTATCGAAACACGAACGTAAATGTTTGCACGGCGATTGCGGACGTAGTTTTCCTAAACTCGCTTTGTTGATAAATCATCTGAAAAATGATCACATCAACGATACAGGGTTAACATTCGAATTCTACACGTTACAAGAATTTGAAAACTGGCGCAATAAATTCGGCAGCGAATTCGTACTGGTGAGGACATTCAAAAACAAAGCTGGTTTGGTCTTCCGTTATTATGTTTGTCAATTCGCTTTCTTCGATATTACTTCTGATATCAGTTCAGCTTCTCCGAGCGTATGCCAGGGTAAAATTTTCGTCACCAAGAAAAGCAACAGTGCT